>OZ032122.1:2087969-2297969 GCA_964026355.1 Pseudorhiza aurosa
CGACATAAACTGTCACTAGAAAGAAAAGAATTTGAAAATAACAGTCAAAATAAAACTCCATAAAAACTGGAAATAAGAAGAGTGTAGCCGTCATTTATGTAGGCGCTACGTGGCTCTGTGTGGCTTGATTTGATGGAAATACAAACACAATGCTGATAAACTTTTGGTGTAAAACAGAAAATTTCACTACTATATTTTGCATTTTTGCACTTTATTCTATGAAGACTTTTCGTTTCGGACTAAGAACTGACTTCGAGGCTCCGGTGCCGATCGCGTAGCGAAATGAATTCACTTGAAAATTTTCTAGCCTTGCTGCTTTGAAATCTTTTTCCCTCGCCAGCAACTGCATCACATTGCAATCTCATGACATAGCAATTTTCAAAACGCAATTTCTTTGTCAAGGATATATTTCTCGATACATACCATCTGCATACTCGTTGCCAGATTCAGTGATTTCCTGTAGATATTCTCGATATTTAGCCATTTTTCCACTGTCCACTGTTGTCTCCAGCTTTTTTGCTTCTGCATCATCAATTGCAATCTCCTTAAAGAAATTCATGGAAAATCGATTAAATCAATAGATTCAAATGCATCAACATCTGATCTTCTTTCTCTACGGAAACATGGCTTTGCTTGTTTTGCAATGTGACAATTTTTGTTATCAACAAATACATACAACGTCCCTCTGGCGAACGGTGGCGCTAAGGTAATACACTTTCCCTTGATTTAAAAAACATGTGAGTCTCAGCCTATCCATTTTTGAAATGCAAAAATCTAAATCAAACATTTGAATCCAAAAATAAGATACCGGTCATCAGCTGTCTACCGGTCATCAGCTGTCTACCGGTCATAAACTGTCTACCGGTCATAAACTGTCTACCGGTCATCAATTGTTTACCGGTCTCAGTCTAACGAAGGCCACAAAGACCAGCAAAGGTGTAGGGAGAAAAAATAAATGATTCAAAAAGGCACTACAAGGAGGATTTTAAAAATATACTGGCACTTCAATATCTCATTTCTTTAGCGGAGCAAGAAGGTGATAGAGTGGAAGTTGCTTTAAGAGGTATCCTGTCAGCTCCTCCCCTGACAAAAACTAGAAATGAAAGTAACTCAGAACCTTGTTGGACGGGCAAACCCTTGGCACTTCTGTACTGGAAATAGCTTCCCTCAGAGAAACAGCTTCATCTTCCTACGAGAATCAAAATAAATCACTTAATTTCAATGACAAAAACAATTTGAACATTATCATCTGCTTTAATTCACCATCAGATAATAAAAAGATTTACGGTGAACTTATTCATCCTCCTTAGATGAAGAATACATAGTAGACTTAGAATAGTAATGATAATCTACTAAAAATAGAAAACAAATGGCTGGCCTAGCAGCATGCTGTATGTCATAAAGTCGTCCCTGATCTTGGCATTTGCAAATTTTGTTAACTTCATTTGCCAATATATATGATTGTAATAATATATACAAATATATACATATTTACATACGCATATATATTTATATATACATATTCATATATAACATATATATATATACATATATATATATGCGTGTGTTAATCTGTCCAAGAGACAAGTGATAAATAAAATCCCCGAGAGCGCTCAATAGTGGAACTAGAGCGATTGATAGAATAACGAGAGAGAAAGACCAATATTAGTTTAGAACATATACACAGCAGACACTGCACTGACCCACTCTGAGAAACCACTCGCACCAAACATATTCTACTAATGATGACGTTTTCCAACTATATGTATATATATATATATATGTAATGGTGAAAGACAGGTGACAAATAAAACAAGATCTATATATATATTGTTTACTTATATTTATATATGTATATATATAAATATATATATATATATATATATATATATATATATAGCAGAAATGCAGAAAAGGAAAAGACCGATTCTCTGTCTATATATCTCTATATATATATATATATATATATATATATATATATATATATATATATATATATATATATATATATATATATATATATATCACATAGTCTATATATGTGTATATATATATATATATATATATATATCACATAGTCTATATATGTGTATATATATATATATATATATCACATAGTCTATATATGTATATATATATATATATATATATATTTATATATATATATATATATATATATATATATCACATAGAGGGAGCTGTCTTCACCCATTCACACGAAACTCAGAGTAACAGAGAATCGGTCTTTTCCTTCTATATATATATATATATATAAAAGGATATATATATATATATATTTAAAAGGATATATATATATATATATATATATATATATATATATATATATATATATATATATATATATTATATATATATTTATATATTGATTTCATTGATCTTTTTTGTCACCTGCAGTTCCAACCTTTCACGATTCTTTGCCTCCTGCTGTGAGTGTTTCGTTTTACTACTCGTGAGCCGTTGCAAATAGATTGTATTCTTATATTAGATATATGTATATACATGCTGCACAGGAGGAGGCAAAGAATCGTCAAAGATCGGAACTACAGGTGACAAACAAGATCAATGAAATCTGTAATCGAAGGCTGGATTTCTGACAAAGAAACAGCGACGTGGATAGGAAAAGATCGTTTAAGCAAGATGATGCAAAAAACGGGATTATGAAACAGAATTTTAACTACTAAAAATCAACAAATACTGAAATTTCTTGGAAGGAAGCACACAGCTACGTCAAAGCATACGAAGTGATCTCATTTGATCCCTTGGTTCTTCATTCATATTTCGCATGCGCAGCTGATCCCGTTGTTGCGTACTTCGTAATCATGCCTCACCGTGCCGATCATCGCTTAGGCCTATGCATAACTTACTCGACAATCTCTGAGGAAGCCTGTGTCCCGAAACAGACTACTGAAGAATGTCAATTTGAAACTCGCACGGCCTACTGGAGGCATAAAGATTCTCCTCTAGATCAATGCTCCAGACAACAACGTGAAATAAAGCGGCAAATGTTTATACGAAACTAACCTTGACACCGTATATTCTGGCAATCAGTTTAGCAGTGCTTTCAATGAATGACATGTGCCTGAAAAAAATCCCACCAGGAGTAAGTGCTGTATCGATTGAGGTTCTATTGAATCAATGTAAATGCGTGGATGTAAGTGGCCTTTGATAACAAAATGAGGATTCATAGTCAAAAAGAAAATTGCCCGAATTTCATTGATAAGAAGTACTCACATATCATCTCCAAAAAAAATAATGATTAATGCTTGCTACCGTTCGTAAACCATTTCAAATGCCTCAAGAACGAAACATCAAGGAGGGAGAATTCTACAAACATAAGCCTTTCTGAGATAGTAGCATGGGAGTGAAATCCGTTGAGAAGGAACAAACTGAAATCATCTGCAAAGTTGGACTAAGATTAAGCGGAATGCGGATTGGCTTGAACTTCAACTAAGGTAACCAAATCTCTTTTTCTTCTTCTGGCTCGTGACAGTTCAATGGCTGGGTTTTAGGTGCCCGAATCTGCGTTCCATATATTACACTAGCAAATTACCCATGCAATCAAACGTCGCAACTCATCTAACGTAACAATGAAAGGTGAAAATGTTGCGACAAGAATAAAATACTCGGACGACGTGCTTATGCTTCAGTTGTTCACTGCGAGCATCGAGTGTTTTTCGCTCGTGAACTTACGCTTCATTACGACAGCGAGATCGAATGCACTTACGGGTGATCTTCCACATATACACAGTTACGCTCGTTATTCATCGAGGAGTAATTTAAGCAAAGCAAGGTACCTACGCCAGCTTTGCACGGTAGGGGCGATAAGTCGCTGCATAGAGACAACATGCATACATCAAATGATAAAATGGACGGTAACGATGCTGCAACAGGGTCTGGCGAGGGAAAGGCAATCCACAAAGATTCCGGTATTTTCGGTAAGTACGATTTCCCGGCATTGCCTGTAATGGAATTCTTGATGAGCGAAAAAGGAACAGAGAAGGGTGAGCGAAATGAAGCTGACAGTGAAAACGAAAGATGGGGAGAGCGCGCTGCAAGGTAAGATAAAATGAAAGATTGGAAGACGAGGACTGAAAAACTTTGTCAATCAGACCTTTTCATTGTTAACTTCTCCTGATATCGTTAAAGCGAAAATTTAGGTGATCCTTTTCTTTTTTGTAGTGAGTGATGTTGAGGAAAGGCTATGGTGGCCTATGCAAAGCCCCAACAAAGGAAGAAATAAGAAAGTGAAAGGTTGAGAGGAGAGAGATATCAGAACAAGCTTATTGATCTTGGATTTGAAAGGTGGCAAGTTGTAAGATTCAGGAAAGCAAGAAGAAGGCAAGACGTTCCAGTGATCCTAATTCGGTTTACATTATAGAGAAGACTCTGGATAACGAGAAGCTGCCATAAAGAGGAGACCTCTCTTTCGATAAACATAAAGAAATAAAAACAATGAAATTAAGCATTCAACTAAAGAGAAAGAAGCCCTTAGGTTCGAGTCCGGCCTTGCAAAAAATTTCCCCTTCGGAAAATAAGAGTTGGTAGCTCTCTTAAGTTCAAAGGGAAATAAACTAGATAGATAAATAGAAAAAAAAAGCAACGAAAAGCCAAATCATGAAAGTTTAGAAGCATCACGACACTATCTCAATTTTCAGATATTTTCGTGGAAAACAGAGCTGAAAAAGCGCATCAAGAATCCCAGACGGACAAAGATGCAGACAAGGAGCCACTGTCGTTAGATCAAACGCTTGGCAATGCAAGGTAACGTCCCGAGAATTAATGCCAGAAATTGATTTGCTATTAGATATTGTGATAATCTTCAAGTTAGGCAAACGTTGATGGTACAAGAGAGCTTCGAAGTAGCCACGAAAACCGCGTAGCATTTGCACATGTTCTGCACAAACTCATGCAGTTCACAGCTCGGGTGTACTACCACATCAACCTTTTACTGTCCGTAAAGGGGACGGTAGTGGTGTCATGGCGTAGTGGTTAAGCATGCGGACTCACAACACAGGGGTTGTCAGTTTGATCCCTTCATGTGTAACTTTTAAAACGCCATTGGTAAGGAAGGCAATGAAAAACTACCTCATGAATTCCACTTCCCTAGAAAAAAACTCAAGAGTCCTCTCTCTGGTTTCTGCTAAGCTCGAAATCGAGTATGCAACGTAGTTAAAGAGAACCGTGGGTATACTGTTTACAGCCGCTG
Organism: Pseudorhiza aurosa; assembly: GCA_964026355.1. Classification (NCBI taxonomy): domain Eukaryota; kingdom Metazoa; phylum Cnidaria; class Scyphozoa; order Rhizostomeae; family Lychnorhizidae; genus Pseudorhiza; species Pseudorhiza aurosa. Next base: position 2,093,197 of record OZ032122.1, read on the forward strand.
TCTACTCTGCGGACGGACAGTTCCGAGCATGTGGACCATCATGCACATATCTCCTCTCGCTCTCTTTGACCACCCACCAGTAAGCGGTAAGTGGCGTAAGCTGTGGGAGAAGCAACCGGCCTCTTTAGATACTAACTCCATGGCTCGGGTGGACTTCCTCCCCCTCCTTTCCCTCATAAGGAAAATGAAACTCAGAATTACCTATTGTGAGTATCTATGAACATCTCACTGCCTACTCAACGAACTCGACCCAACAAATCATCATTCATCCAAAGAGTGTGCAAACTATGGAATGTCTTGCCTTCCTCTTCCTTTTCCTAATCCTACAACTTACCCTGTTTCAAATATAAGATCAATCAACTTGATCTTATCTCCTCTCCTCGTGACTTTTCACTTTCCTCCATTGCTGGGGCTTCGTATAGCCCACCATGGCCTTTCCCCATCATCTCACGAAAAAAGATACTATTTACAGTGACCATAGTTGAACATATATTCATGAGGTCAGCTGCATCAGTGTTCGAACTTCAATTTTACTGCAGTAGCCACAAGGGTCCAAAAGTGACTTCGTCGGGTCTTTATGACGAAGGAAAGCACTGCTTAGCAATAATCATTTTGCGATGTTAGGACTGGCTTTAAAGTCAAGAGACATTGCTACAAAGACATCTAGCTTCTAAATGTTTTCGACTTGAGTTTTAAAGCTTAGATTGAGACGAAATCAAAACGAAAGTAATCACGAATACTACCACTCGTTGCAGGTCGGAGACAGAGCAACAAAGACCGAGAAACGATATCACTTATGACGGAGGTTTGCATTCTATTCTAAATCCTTAAACAAATTTAGTGACACGATCTTATGTACTAAAATGCTCCAGGAAAAAGCAGAAGTAGGTGTGTTGAAATTTTGAGGTCTTAAAGGACAAGTAAGCATCAAAAGAGGCTTAAAATCGATACCTTTCGATTCCATGGGTCATACTTAACATGACTTGGTGTTCTCAAAGAGAGAAGGCCGTTGGGTATTCAAATCGTCAGGATTCGTGCTTTTCTACATGAAGTGGCTCAGGAGGGAAACAGGAGATTCTTTTGATGTCCGACAGCAATAGGGCAAAACAAAAAATTGTTATGGGGCATAAATTAGAAGCTTGCACAATGGTGAACTTCCAGAAAATAACTTCTTGATTCCTACTAAGGTGCTAATCAAATACAGAGGAGTCTGAGAGCATTTCGTTGCAATGTTTCTCCGCATGGCTTCTCAAAAAAACATAATTTCAATGATAAATTTGCAATCTTCATTCAGACCTTGCTGATAACCGAAGAAAATGCAACTTAGATACAACGGAGCACTTGGACAAAAAAGCAACCGAACCAGGAAAATGTGCATTCCAAGAAATGTCTGAAAAACCAGAAAAGGTGCACGAGGTAATGATAAACAAGAAAATTATTAAAGATTTGGAGCCCTGCTCTTCATTAAAAGAGAAGTCTCTTATAACTCAAAATCTCTTGAAAATCAACCAAGCAACATACCCAGTCAGGTCCAACAGTATCAGTGCTGGAGGCAAAGAGGGGATGCAATCCCCAGAACCCTTTGAAATGCAAGAAGGGTACTTTTTTCGTAGTACACTTCAATAATTAGCTGCTGATTGACCAGATACCTTTCGGAAAATGAATGACCTTTAACCTTCAACATTAGCCTTTAACCTGAGTTTAATTCTCAAGAGACGTGTTCATGCAAAAGGAATCTGACGTCTGAGCCAGTTTTTCCGAGGTCGGTCTCATTACCTCCTTTTCTTCTATTTTTACCTGCTCTTCCAGCTCCTCCTCTTCACTATATTCCCTTCCTGCAACCTCGCACTTAATATATCCCCGTGAGACGTCCATTACACAGATAGGCTTTACGTTCCTCTCGTCCCTGGCACTGCGATCTCTTACAGCCTTCTCCAGGAGAGGTCTGCAATCTCTCATCACACGATAACACAAATTCAGCCACGATTACTTCGAATTCCCCCACAGTCATGGTAGCACGCGACCGGTCCTCGGATGTACTCATCAATTATTTTCCATAGGTTCAAAAGGAGATCGAAATTGCCACTGATTATAATCTACAAGACGCAAAGCAGTCGAAACGACAACTTGAAATAGAGTTACAGCCTGGGAAGCATCTTAAAATGCCAGAGATTAACGATCTCAAGAACAGTCAGGCAGTAATTGATGAGCTTTCAAATGAGAAAAAGACCTCCCAAAACAAGCAAAGTGACAGCCAACATAGCTTTGGAAGCCTGTCCAATGACGGCAATGACATGGTTGAAAAAAGCAATGCACAGATCATCCAGAAGGGAAGTGAAATGCTGGAAGATGCTAAAGAGAAGACAAAGCAGAGTGCAGTGGTGAGATGTGACGCAGAGAGAGTCACTACAAGCAGCGAAATGGAAACATACATCATCAAATGCAAGGCCCTTGAAAAGGAAAGCAATGAGTGGAGAGGAAAATTTGAGAAATGCAACGCAGAACTGCAAGAAGCAAGACGTGATCCGGAAGCAATTGGATTTTACAGGCAGGGTGACGTCAACCATGAGAGCAGACCACAGAGAGCTGAGGGCAGAGAGAAGAGGGTGAAGTTAGCTGACGTAGAGATTGAAAAGGAAAAGCTTCTCTTTCAACTCAAGGAGAAGGAGAGAGAGATTGAAAAACTTAAGCGCAACAACGTGAGGGAGAAAGAACACATGACCTCGCGAAAAAGGATTGATAGCTTGACACCTAAGTTAGAGGTAGGCGCCATAGATTTGAAATCTATTTTGGAAGGGAAAGGAATCGCAGACCAAGAAGACGGTTGTCTGAGATCCTGTTCGGATAAGCGGGATGCGTCGGATGCCAATGGTTCAGAAAAGGAGGCTGAGATCGTCAAAGCAAATAATGCCGATCTAGAGGGAAAATTAAGAGAAAAAGGCGAGCAAATCAAGGCGGCACGCGAAGAGATCAAAGCGAATCTAGTTTCAAGAGAAAAAGAAGTTTCAGACCTCCAGAAGGAAAACGCCACGATGAGAGAAAGCCTGGAAGAGATGAGCAACAGTCTGAGAGACATAAGGCGGAAAGGAGAGGCGATCGAAGTGGAGTTGGAAAAAGAGTTGGAAAAAGCGACCAAAGAGAACAGGGAACTCGAAAGATCCTCTGAAGATCAGAAACAGCAGCTAAGTTACCAGCTCGACCAAGCCCTGAAAGCAAATGTCGAGATTGTGGACAGCTGCATGAAGCTGGAGAGAATATTAAAAGAAAAAGATGAATTAATAGGGATCCTCAATACGAAAGTTAAGGAGAGGGGCGTTGAAGGGATACCTAGAAATAATACCGAAGCCACAAGTTTGAAGGAACAAGAAGAGATATGGCAAAAAAGAGTCGACGAATTGTCTGTGAAACTTGCAGACGCCGAGAAAGAGGTGCAATCAGTGTCTGAAGATGCCTTGCGGGATTTTGAAGAACTGACGAGACAGAATGGAGCACTGAAGAGATACCTAGACGAAGCTAATGAAATTATTGAAAGGAAAGACCCACTCGTGGAACAACACCTTGAAAACAGCTCTGAGCTGTTGAGAGTTGTGGAAGAAAGAAACAGAATGATTCGAGAGCGAAATGCGTGCATCGACGAGATTCAAAAAGACAACGAGAGACTGCAATGCGAGGCGCAATATATGAGAGACAGCATCATGGTACTGGGGCGCAAAATCAAGATGCTAGAGAGAAGAAATGCAACGTTGAATAAGGGTAAAGTACAGCATAAGATTGGCGTAGATCTTAAAGAAGTGAGCAGCGACGTTTTCCCTTCAGGAAGTGGAACAAATGAAGGAAAGAGTAACCTCGAAAATGAGAGGGAAGAGCTCCAAAAACACAAGGAAAAGTTAGTTATTCCACAACGTACTCCCATCTCTATATGCTATAACCCTCTCTCTCAATGCTTTTACTTTAAGCTAGTGATTTTTGAAAACACGAAGCATATGCCTTACGAGTTTGATAAAATATTTAACAGTACCTAATGATAAATAGCCATAATGCTTATAAATATTTTGCATACACATGCATACATAGTCATACATACATAACCATACATGCATACATACACACACACATACATACATTGCGATAAATACATATACACATGCATACATTGCCATAAATACATACACATAAACATTGCCATAAATACATACACATATACATACATTGCCATACATACATACACATACATACATTGCCATAAATACATATACACATGCATACATTGCCATAAATATATACACATGCATACATTGCCATAAATACATGCACATATACATTGCCATAAATACATACACATATACATACATTGCCATACATACATTGCCATAAATAGCCATACATTCATAGCCATACATACATAGCCATACATACATACCCATACATACATAGCCATACATACATACATACCCATACATACATACATAGCCATACATACATAGCCATACATACATACATAGCTATACATACACAGCCATACATACATACATAGCTATACATACACAGCCATACATACATAGCCATGCATACATACATAGCCATACATACATACATTGCCATACATACATTGCCATACATGCATTGCCATACATACATAGCCATAAATAGCCATAAATACATAGATACATAGCCATACATAGTCATACATACACATTCACTTAGACGGAACTTAGGGGACATTTTCCCCGAGAATGGGCATGAACACCAGCTTACTTTGGCAACCTAGTGCCAGTGATAATGATACGTTATTCACTCGCTATTTGCCAAAACGAGGCAATCTCATTCTGATCCTTGCATTGTCTCGCGCCATTCTCCATTCAAATAGCCCGTCCGATTTCAATACACTAAAGATCACGTAATGATGCATCTTTTTTGACTAAATAGATTGCCAGGAGCTGAAGCGACCGGAGAATGCAAAGAAAACGATAAGCCCTCGAATGAAGAGACCAGGAAAAACACTGAAATCAAAGACGGTGTGACAGTGAATGCAGACGATTTCAGAGATGATTCTGAAGGTGTTATACACGAAATTTGCAAAAACGACGACGAAGGCTTCCTAGATGACAAAGAAAATGCAACTGAAATCTTGACTGCCGGTAGCCAGTCCCTGAAAGTTCAAGAGCAAGTTGTGACAAGCAATTGTGAGATTCTAAGCGATGATGGAGGGGATCAAGTTTGTATTGACTGCGAAACGGTAGAAATCCTGCGAGAGGTGGCTGCTGATGACAAGAGCGAGTTTGAGTACAAAGACGACTTCGAAGATGACGATGAAGACTTCTCGAAACTCGATGCCACCTTGGAAGAAAAAATCGAGGAGCATGAAGTTGAGTACGAAGACTTTCATCAATGCCACATGATAGAAACGGTGGTACTCGAAGACGATGCCGCCAAAAGCGAATGCACGGCAATCAAACACGAGTTCCATGACTTCGATGATTGCGACGTGATAGAGACGCTGCTGTCGGAGGAAGGTGATTGTGGAAACGCCGTTGCAAGCGAGCGCAATTTCGATATTGAATACAACTTTGAAGAAAACGACGAAAGAGGACATTTGCCTAGAATATATCTTGACGTCGAAGATGAAATGGAAGACAGTGAAGACGAAGATGAAGATTCAAGGGGCAAAGACCGGATAAAGAACAACAAAGCAAGTGCAATGTCTCAGCGGGTCAGACAAAACACTTTATTGAATCAATCCATGGGCTGCATTCCATTCGATGAGAGTTTCGACATACGAAACAAGAAGAAATCAAAGGATATGAAGAAAATTAGTTTCAGCGAAAGAGTGAAAGTCGGATCCTTCAAAAGAAATCGCGCGGAGATGCAGCAGATGTTTGGATTCGTTGATGAAAAGTACGCTTACGACGATGACGTTTTCGACAATGCCATCACTCAAGATTACGAAGGAGAGAGCGTTACCGGCAAGACACTTGGTTCACGAGGTGAGAAGACCACAGACGGCGAATTCGATCAAGGTAAGACACTAAAAGGATAAAGAAATACAAGTAACAATAACACTATGAAATACTGAAGAGCAAATAATGAATGATACTCAATAGTAGCAATGAATTTTGTAGCAAGATAAAGCTCAAAAATAAAAAAGGTTGCTGTAATTAATACTTGTCCTGTAGAAAGGGAGAGGCGTAAAGAAAAATACAAATGAATTTACAATTATAGATATAAAAGCATTTCAAATCATATGAATATTAAATTTACATACATAAATGATGCCTACAAATTTTCCCAAAGCGGGTACATTTCACAGGTCCTTTCGAAACGGAATATTTAACCAAACAAAGAAACAATTGCCACAGTTGCTTCATGAAAGCACTTTTACAGAACCTGCTCTCAGGAGATCAGGGATATCATTTTTGTTCCTCTGAAGGGTTTCAGGGCCACCAGAAGCTCGAATCATTCACACCCTTTCCAACTTTCACTGCCTAATCCACCAAATCTATCCCACAAATCAGCATTCATCCCAAGAAAGCGTAATTTATGGAACGACTTGCCTTCTTCCTTTCCGAATCCTACTACGTCCCCTCTTTCAAATCCAAGAGCAATAAACTTGATCCGATCTCTGTCTCCTCTTAGGCCTTCGCTTTCTTCTTTCATCCATTGTCAGGCATTGCATAGGCCACCAAGGCCTTGCCCCAATATGGCGCACTAAAAAATACTCAACTTGCCGGTAGCAATTGCTTTAAAACCATGCATGAAGGTATAAAGCTTCCTTTTTCATTGCAACAAGCTGTATCTTCACTTCATCAATGCTCTCTCAACGTAAATCAGCATTTATTGCACTCTTATCAAGACCACTGGAATAATTTTACCACCTAAACGAACACGTCGTAAAGGGATTAACAATACTATTGATAATTCTGAGGGCTTACAATTTTAGATGCTCGTATCTGCTTTTAATTTGACTTGAGAAGCAGGACTGCCATAATAACAAGTGCCTGATTGCCTTTAATAAAAGATCCTGTATACATAGTCGATTTTTTATCATTGCTACTCTAAAAAATCGAGAGCGTTCGATGGTATGGGCGGAAGGCTATCTATCTATCTATCCATCTATCTATCTATCTATCTATCTATCTATCTATCTATCTATCTATCTATCTATCTATCTATCTATCTATCTATCTATCTATCTATCTATCTATCTATCTATCTACCTACCTACCTACCTACCTACCTACCTACCTACCTACCTACCTACCTACCTACCTACCTACCTACCTACCTACCTACCTACCTACCTACCTACCTACCTACCTACCTACCTACCTACCTATCTATCTATCTATCTATCTATATATCTATCTATCTATCTATCTATCTATGTATTTATCTATCAAAACAATCTATGAACTTAAAAATTGTTTGTTACCATTCGCTTTTCAAAGCGCTGCCTTCCTCATGTGAAATTACTAAAGGAATATTACATTACCAGCAGGCCCTTCAAGTAAGAATCCAAAGGCAGAAAATGATGATTGTGATACAATAAATGGTTCAGAGAATACTGCCCAAACACAAACGCCAGTGGAAGGATCATTGGTAAATGAAAAGGAAGATAATATTTTCATTGACGAACACAAAATTGAAGGCCTTCATCTGGAAGAAGAAAAAGATGGCGGAGAGGATAAAGAGAAAGAAGTGCGAAATGCCAACGAACAAGAAAGCTTAGGACGGGCTGTACACGGGCTAAGCTGGAAAGAGGAAGAGAGACTGCTATGTGAGGATGTGGGAGAAATGGATGGAGGTGATGGCAGTGAAGCCAGAAACGTGCAAACATGTGTAGCGGAAAGTGAAGATGCGAGTGATAAATACAACGAGGATGAAGAAATCCCCGAAGAAATCGAAGAAATAGAGGAAGAAGTGGAAAATGGTGGCAATGGCGAATCTGAGGTTGGAACTGAGGGCCAAGAAAGTACCACTGGATCAACTCAGCCATTCCACTCACCGTGCCAGGGGGTGAAAACTCCACGCGTTGAAGAAGATGTAGTCGGTCCATCTGACGATGATTCGACCGCAGACGGCGCTTATCTGTGCAGCATGCAACCAGCACAATCTCAAGAGCAAGAGCAAGTTCGCATCACGGTTGACGATGGTAATACGAATCTTTATACAGGAATTGACACTGCAACATGTAATGCTGTTATCAGTATCAATTCCTGTATATGGCATATATAGAATTGACATATGCCTGTTCATGTCAATTCCTGTATATTCCTGTATATATGTATAAGGCATGTTACAGATTTGATCCATTCTAGGGATTAGTGTTTTGAATGGTTCAAGTTCTCGTAAGCCCAGCGCTGTCATTCTAAAGGAGAAACACTTGGCGACTTCTGGCGATGCCATAGAATAGTGGTAACCGTGCAAGGTCATAATGTAGGGGTTGTGGGTTCGAATCCTGCGCGTCGCAATGAAAACAGTACCGTAAATTCCATTGGTGGGTTAGGTAATCTCAATAAAAATCGACTTCTCTGAAAAACACCGAGAAGCCCTTCCTCTCGTTTCTCCTAAGCTTAGAATCGAATATACCATGCGGTTTACGCGTGGTTGCACTTCACCTGCACCTATTGACACATTCCATTATTAAAATCTATTGGTGAAGGGAACTCGGGGCTATATCTCTGGCTTGTGCTAGGCTATGAATCGAATATGTTACGCAGTTCAATATGAACTTTTTTAAGTCAAAATGGAAACCCTGATGTGAATTATAAACATCGTTGATAATTCTAAATGTTCGTTAGCAGTAAGTGCCATGAGAGTCTATTCCATGTGCGCACCCAGATCAAGTTTCAACAATACAGCCCTTTTTTGTTTGATTTATTCATCGATAATTTGACACGAAACGCAAGTTTGCTTGCTTACTCATTTTTTTGCTGAAGAAATCCACAGCTGCTTAGTAGCAGCTAGTGCGTTGGGTGACTTCAATGCAGTCTACCGACTCTGATCCGCAAGAAACACAATTTACCAATGAAATCGATAAAAGTTTCCTTGGGATTTTCAGGCCATCAAATCGCAACCGATAGCAAAGAGGGTTCGCCTTCAAGCAATGCTATGCCAATTAAAGAGGAGGAAGAAGAGATTTCGCAACATTTGAATGCAGAAAAGAAGATAACGAGCATTGAGCTAGGCCTGGAGGAAGATGACATTGAGAATGAGGATCTCGGGGGTGGAAATACTAATCAAGAAGAAGAAGTAGGAGGGGAAGAAGAAGTAGGAGGGGAAGAAGAAGTAGGAGGGGAAGAAGAAGTAGCAGAAAACGGAGAAGACCAGAAGGCTGGTGAAGAGGAAAAAAAAGGAACCACTGAAGGCGACAATGAGATCGGCTTAGGAAGCGACATCACGACGGACGCTCATTCAAATGAAGGTGTCCAAGATGAAATTGAAAAGAACAGGGAACTGGTCGTCAGGACTCAGCCAAAACCAATCGGAACTCTGTCTAATGAAGAACGCGATGAGTCGCAACAGGAATCGCCGCACTTGATGCTCCCTCGCATCTCGGAAGACCAGCCAACTAACTAAGAAATGAAACTTTGAAAATCAATTTTAAAATTGCAGTTGGTTTTTATTGAACTCTATTTTTGAATATCGTACATTTGTCATAAGAATATTTTCTAGGAATACTGTAAACCCGATAAAACTGTATGCCAATCTCATATCCCATTTGCTTTTCTTCGTTCAGACCTACTGACAGACAGCTTGTGGGTACCATGTACCAACCACTAATACGTGCATTTGTATATGTGTGCATCTTAGGACAGATTAAGTATGTTTAAAAACACGCTTAGGGTGTAGTAGTTAAGCACGCGGATTTATAAAGCAGGGACCGTGAGTTCGATTCCTCTATGCGTCATAGTAACAATGCCATTGGTGAGGAAGGCAACGGGAAACCACCACATAAAATCCATTTCCCTAGAAAAAACTCAGAGCCCTGTTTCTGGTTTCTACGACGCTCGAAATCGAGAATGCTAAACACCATTGGTGAGGAAGGCAACGGGAAACCACCTCAAAAATCTAATCCACTAGAAAAAACTAGAGCCCTGTATCTTGTTTATGCTACGCTCCAAATCGAGTATGCAACGCAGTTTTGGAGTCCCAGCGCAAACGCGGTTGAACGATATGAAAGATTGGTGCAACTGCTCAATCAAGGACATATTTTCAGGAAATTTGCCTAGTGGAACAAAACCATACGAGGGCCATATTTCCTTCGCAGCTAAATTTGGTCTGTTTGCCCATTTATCCCCTCAACCCACAATGCGTCAAAAATATTTTCAGAACAGGGCCCAAACAAGTGAGCCAAAACCTTGGATTTTGATTTTTTTCACTGGACCAGGAAGAGGGCCTACACTCCCAATGGCTCCATAGTTACGATGCTAAGAGGTGCCCGGCTCAAACATGCATGCCTACCGAGTGGCGGAGGACGGCCAGCGGTTGCGCAGGCGCTGGCGCAAATGTGCATCGTTCAGCACCAGCGAGCGAAAAAGGTGCCCATGGAATTTAGATTAGACTGAGTATATAGTATCGATTTCCCTATATTCCTTTTCACAGTTCGTAAGATTTGTAGCATTCACTTTGAGTGAAAGATATATTAAGAAATGCCTGTAACTTCAGGTATATGAGCTTTAAGACGAGTTCGCAATGGAATGACTGATTTAAGGACCGTCTGTTGAGCGAAAAGGATCACGGTTCTCTGCGATGTGCATTCGGACGTAAGTAAGTAGGATTGGACCTAAGTAGAAGGCAGTCAAAAGGGCTTGAGAACTATCCCTCCTCAGAGCTCCGAGCTCTGCTCATACTTGCTGTCAGGTAGCAGCAAATAGGACGCTGGCAGTCGCCGATAAAAGCAAAGTTAAGAATCAAACTGACACTGAACAGATTTAAATAATATATTTAGGCTTCAGTTTTCTCCTATTCATATTTCTCTTTTTCTCCTCATAAACTATGAACATTTCCTCCACGCTCTGAGAGTTCTGTTCAAAATTGCCGTCAAGTCTACCCTAAGTTATCCAACATTGTAATTTAATTAATCCTCACTATTTTACATCGTAAATCAGCTTCTTTTGGTAATTTCAAATTGCAATTAGAGTTTTCAAATGAAATGGAATCAAATGAAATGAGAATGAACTAACCCTGGATTCTCCGGAGAAAAAACTATCGGGTTCGGAGGCCTCTTGGGAGATTGCCAGAACAGCGCTAGAAAGAAACGATTTAAACACTCGGTTAATAACATATCCCACAAGACAATATTACAATCTTATAACGTAAGTCAGGTAGTAATATCAACAGCAGTAATACTTGTAAAAATGATAATTTTTTCAAATTCCATTCTTTTATTAGATAAATGAAAAATACTTATTATAATAATAATAATGAAAATAACACTGTGTGGAAAAGCCCATATCCTTGAAAACATCTGTCCATATAAAAATAAATGAAATACTTCCCAGTGCTCTATTCACCTTTGGACTTGGATTGGTCCCGGTGGCTTAAGACACTCAAAAGCTACTCAAGTAAGATGAAATATGATAAATAATAATAATTATGATGATGATTTGCTCTCAATCAAAGGACTAATACATCTAAATATAAACAAAATGCTTTCACAAAGGCTCTGATACAAGGTACTTCTGGAGCAAAAGTCGGCGGCTATTTGCATGAGCCCAGGTATTTTGGGTGTTTCTAAACAAGTCAGCTGGCTTATCGGTGGTACTGTTGTCAAACCAAACTTCCGAAGTTAATTAAAGTTTAGGGCGTTCTCATCTGCATCGCTTTAGCCTCGCTTTAGCCTCGCTGCACGCGATTCCAGGCGCATGATTCATGAGCTGCGGTCACCTCGAGATATCGGACTAGGACACTGCTCGATAAATATGACAATGGATGATGGTGATGGTGATGATAATGATGATGATGACAATGATGATGGTGATGACGATGGTGGCTATGACGATAATGGTTATGATGATAATGGTGATGATGACAATGATGATGACAATAATGATGATGGTGATGATGATAGTGATGATCATGATGATAATGACAATGATGATGATGACAATGATGATGGTGATGAAGATAGTGGTGATGATTATGATGGTGGTGATGATGATGATGATGATTGTAATGATGATGAAGATCATGACGATAGGCAGAAAGCACTTAAAATCAAAGCAATTCTTTTGCGTAACCTCAGCAAAGTAGTCGTGTTCTTGTTATATGGAGGGGTGTACCAAATTATACAGCAAATCCGTCACCTCTGTATAGTTAGTCGTGCAGCCACTATGAATGCTGCATCACGAGTGACTCTGCTACTCAACACTCCTGCAAATTTCAACATCAAAATGCATCCAACTTACCTCCGTCTCCTAGTATGTGATCGATTGGGAAAACGTGCAATAGTTGTTGAGCCTAAAAAAAATAGTGATTCCTTAGAATAAATGACCTTTTAAGGGGGTGGCAAAACTACATGGTGCATCAGACTACGTTGTGCATCAAACCTCGCATACTTGTCAACCCTGCTGCAATACGTAAATACAGCATGGGCTGGGGATTCTCAAATTGTAGAGACGAGGCAATAGGTAAATGGCGCCAGCAATGCAAACACACAGGAGCGTTGTGGGAGGTAAGTATCGCTCTTTGATTAAAAATTGCAAAAAATGAAAAAATCAAGATTTGTAACAAAACTTTCGTTGGTACATCTAGAAGAAATACCCTAAGCCACTGTTACAATTTCTTGACGATGTTCTTGCTGATACATTTCTCAATAACTCCTCAGCCAATCTTCATCTCTAATTTATTTCTCAATAACTCCTCAGCCAATCTTCATCTCTGATTTATTTCTCAATAACTCCTCAGCCAATCGTTAACTCTGATATATTTCTCAATAAATCCTCAGCTAATCTTTAACTCTGATATATTTCTCAATAACTCCTCAGCCAATCTTCATCTCTAATTTATTTCTCAATAACTCCTCAGCCAATCTTCATCTCTGATTTATTTCTCAATAACTCCTCAGCCAATCTTTGACTCTGATATATTTCTCAATAACTCCTCAGCCAATCGTTAACTCTGATATATTTCTCAATAAATCCTCAGCTAATCTTTAACTCTGATATATTTCTCAATACTCCTCAGCCAATCTTCATCTCTAATTTATTTCTCAATAACTCCTCAGCCAATCTTCATCTCTGATTTATTTCTCAATAACTCCTCAGCCAATCTTTAACTCTGATATATTTCTCAATAACTCCTCAGCCAATCGTTAACTCTGATATATTTCTCAATAAATCCTCAGCTAATCTTTAACTCTGATATATTTCTCAATACTCCTCAGCCAATCTTCATCTCTAATTTATTTCTCAATAACTCCTCAGCCAATCTTCATCTCTGATTTATTTCTCAATAACTCCTCAGCCAATCTTCATCTCTGATATATTTCTCAATAAATCCTCAGCTAATCTTTAACTCTGAACGTTGTAAAATAAGTTGAAACTTCTATTGATATCCCAACGGAGACTGTGTATCAGACTCAACATATTATCATGATTTTACTTTGATTCCACGTTTGATCAAATAGCTCACGGCTGGGTGCGCTTCTGCTACAATTCAACTGCTCTCACCCAGGGTTGCGTGGTCGGAAGAAGTCCCCTTAATGATGTCCAATTGACAGTTGATCGCAAAAAAAGGGAAAAAGAGCTCACCGAGTGATTGAAATATTTCTCAAATCTGATCCTTGCCATCTGGACACAGTCTCTCCACAACTTTGGCTTCTTCTTCAATAATCCCATCGACGTTATGAACTCATCAGGAATCTTCTCATTCTCATCCACAGCCTTCGGAAGCAACAAAATAAGAAGGTAAAGACAAGACGGTGAGATTTTGTTGCAAATTTCGTGGATTCGAATCCCGTCGTAGGAACCACTAACCACAATCCAACAGCCAACTCAGCTGTCCATCCTTCCGAGGTCGGTAAATGAGTACTCAGAAGCAACTCTGAGGGCACAAGCATTGAACACACATTTATAACATCTAATCTAAAGCTGAAGTGCTCCATCCAGTATAAAGATTCGAAATTATTCATTTAAAATGCACTTTGCCAAACTCGTGAACATATGTGTGCCTCATTAGAGAATCATATAATCCTAAAAACTTCATTCATAGTTAGATAACTGTGCAATTGGTGCTAATGCCATGAAATGAAATAAGGTAGAACGGATCCAAGAATGGTTATAATTATCTTATTTTGGCCATTATCTGATGAGTCCTGTTCTCATGAGGGTAGGACAACATGTCTTCGAATTCAAGGGATTATGTTTCTGCTTAATGTCAAAAATGGAACGGTTCAGGTGTAAAAAAATTGTACGCCGTATTTTCTCCCATGTAGGAAGGAGTTCAGTCCAATATCCATGTTGCACTGAACTCCTACATGCGAGAAAATAAGTTTCAAGTATTGAAGACTAAGGCGGGTTGGCAATAGGGTTGGGCTTAGAGCAGCTGTTAAGGGCATGAGCTGGCACTAGCGTTGGATTCAAGGCTTCGACATAGGAAAATGGGCTGGTATAAGGGTTAGATTTAAGGCTTTGATCAAGGCGAACGGATTGGAGTCAGAAGAGCAGGTTCGTGCTAGACATTGTGTTCGGCGAAGCTAAAGCTAACATTAGGTTTAACGTCTCTCTTTTCCCCTACCCTTTCGCTTTCTTCTTTCTTCCTTCGTTGGGGATTTGCATAGGCCACCATGGCCTTTCCTTAACATAATTTGCTACAAAAAATTAGGTTAATGACGCACGCTCCAATACATCAAAAAGCTATTGAAGGCTAGGAAAAATATATCGTCAATATAACATACCTTTTTCAGTGTTCCTGGTGTGCCGTATTCCCCCCAGAATTTATTAAAACTCGAGGGCTTGTTCGCAAAGCAGGAGCCAAACTGCAGTAAGAAATAAATATACACCGTTCCAGCTCTTGCCGACATTATGATATAAAGTCAGGTTTGTGTGCATTATAATTTTGGAAATAAACTGACCCGACATCTTGTTCATCATCACCAAGAGTTTTTAATCACATTGATTAGACAACTTGATACTCCATACGTCATCTGCTCTAGAACACTCAGTCGAAATAGGCCAAGATTAATGCGCAACTCCTCGTAGAAACCCAGAATCGAAATCTGCGTCATGATGGTAATGATGATTATCATGATGATGGTGATGGTGATGATGTTGATACTGATGATTATGGCGATGACGATGGTGATGATGATGTTGATTATGATGACAATGATGATGATGATGATGGTGATGGTGATGCTAATGAAGATAATAATAATGACGATGAATTTTACCCGGATCGGCACAACAACATGGCGTGTTCTTCTAACGTCATTCGACCTCTCAGTGGTTCTTACGTCTCGAGATACAGAGGCAGTGGCCCTTACCCTAGATAAAAAGGCTTGGCTAGGCTGGCCACTGAAACAAGGTTCTGTAATCAGGCAACTTACAAACTAAGCATTGCTTTATCGCAATGCTACAAGCGAAGTCGGATGCAGCTAGGTATGAAATAACGACTTTAATATGATTACCTTGTCTCTCGCCCATTGAATTGTGTGATCGATTGATTGCGGGAACAATTTCAGCGTGCAGTAGGGTATCTCCTGGTCTTCAGGGTCTACCTAAATGTCAAAATTCAAGAGTCAGACGTAGGCCAGTGAAGGTCTATGGCCAACGCACGCTTGTGGAGAAAGGTCCACAAACATCTGTCGAAAATACGTCTCCTTGAACAATGAATGCATCAGTAAAGAAATAGCGGATCCAATAGGTGTAAACAACTTTGAGATAACCGATTTAAACATTTCTTAAGAGAGAGCCAAGCTGGCGCATATTCAAAAAAAATTGGAAATTATCTTCTAGGTTTGATATCTTGAATTTTCTCCTCCTTCGGGCTTAAATCCTATTCGAGTAGACCTTGTTGTTGTTAATATTCTAATTGATGGACAAAATAAAAGATAGTTCTTATCAAAGGTAATGTATGATTGGCCGCCGGAGAGTGGACGGCATGCACTATATTCCCCAAAGAATCACACAAATGAGGGCAAAAGCGTGGGGTAAGGACTCCTTATAACCCCTGCAGTGCAATGCTCGCCCCCTGGGACTGGGTGGGTGACTCTGGGGCTGTTGCTCCTTGCAGGCCGTTTAAAAATCTTTGGAAAGATGATGTGAGCAAAAACACACGTTATCATCGTACGAAAATCGATCGTGGAGAATCAATTGCGCCTGCTGGCACACGAAAAGGACCCATTAACAAAAACCTTCTTAGTTTTGCTATGCACAATGCGTCGTTTCGTATCTTCTACCGGGCTTTTGAGAGCAGATTTCATGTTGCAAAGATGTTTACTCAGATTCGAAGCGGAAGTTATGGGAACTATGAAATTAGGTTGCAAATCATCTTATTAGTCCTTCCAAATGTGTGACCACACCTTGTCTTTGGGGCAATTTTAACCACACTGTTAAGCTTCGTTGGCCCAGCAGTGCCGCTGTCTCTCATCATATACCAATCACACCTCGTGAAAAGAGACAGCTGGCTATTAACCTCACTCTCAAAGAAATTCCGTACCACGCAGGGCTGAGAGAGCGACAGTGAGTTCGTTGATAACTCACAGATGAGTGAATCCTTCCTTTGGTAAACATTCAAGATCAAGTCAAAAAATGCAAGCGCTGAGAAGGGTGAGCCGGCTTAGCCATGAACTTATCTGCATCATGATATCCCCGAGTGTTAACTTAAGGGATAAGACGTGATCAGTCAGGGCTATAAATAAAGACAGTTTATTCTTGAACAGTTGAAATGCATTCCTGTCAAACGGACTTATGTCTATCTGGTTTCAGCTAGTCCGCAAGAGCCGCAGGACACCGCGTCAACTGTCCATAAAAAGGGATTTCGATGGAAGAATCACTTCAAGTAAATCGTCTTACCAAGCTTGAGTAGGTCTCTGTCATGAACGGGACTATAGCCTAAGAAAAAGCAAGCACCGATTAACAACACTGCATTTCACCAACGTCGAGGCTACAGGATGGCTGTGATAGAAGATACCCTGGCGAAGAGTGAAATTGAATTCCGTGTCCGATGCAAGGGCCGTGGGGCAACTTGGCAAAAAGTGATGAATGGTAACGAAACGGCAGTTGCAGTTGCATCATGCCAGGTACCACACGGCTCCAAAGGGGGGTCGATGCCGTTTGCCACGGCACTTCGACGCAAGTTGGCCAGTTCACTTCCTCTATTTCCGGTTGGACGGTTAGAGGGAATCCATAAAAATGGCAGTCGATAGGAGTGACTTGTATGACATTCGCAAGGTTGGGGAACGAGGTCCTAGGGGTATAGCATCTAGATGTTGTACATGACAACTCTTTAATTGAGAAGTCTGACTGTCGCCGTGCTTGCGTCGATGTTAGGCCAAATGGCGAATCAAACTGACACACGGTTGTTCTGATTGTTGTACCGATTGACTGAGTGGTAAAAAGTAAGACAATCGACTGCAAACGACGATGTATCTAAGTAAACTGTTTTTACCGGACTTGCGGAATATTAAACACGGATCAACCTATCCATTGGAATGCGTTGATTTACCGTTGGTGTTTCAATGCTAGCTGACACCAATGCATGGCCCAGATGACACCAATGACTCGCATTGTGCGGTAGACCAGGGCTCGATGCGGGGTCAGGTCACGCCATGTACCAAAGACTGGAAGAATGGCATGTTATTTCCCTGCTTAGCATTCGGGAAAGAGAGAGCGAATTAAATACAGAGGTGAGGTGACCAAATGGCCAACCCCCAATTGTAGCATGCAATGTGTCTGCAGAGCCGTGTGGTCAATGGGACAAATGGATCGAGGTGGGTACCGCAATACTCAACAGAAAAAACGAGGGAATGAAAATTGACTTTGATGAATCATGGATACAACTAAGGCGTCTGCATTCTGCAACACTTTGAGTCTTTATGACCTTAGCTACATGCGGCAAAAGATTCTTGCCGCATCTATATCCAATTTTCTTTTAATACTGTTTATCCTAGTTATCTTAGAATCAAAAGTAGTTTAGAGTTGGCCTCCATTAGCTCCAGAGATTCCTCAAGCCAACTTTAGATAAACTGTATTCTACTATTACTATTATTATCATCGCTAGCTAAATTCGTCAATATCGTTATAAGCACGCTCGGTGTCTTCGAAAACTCCTCCGTGGACTTCTTAGAAATGCTTGAAGACTTGGAATTCCACCAAACGTGCAGGCACTACGCAGTCAAGGAGATAATGGCGATTGCGATAAGGAATTCTTACGACGTCTTCTGCCGAAGGAATAAGGACTGAGACAATCCTGAACTGATGACATTTTGAAAATTCCCATTCTTTTCTAGTAGCTTTTTTTCCTTTGTATTTCTCGTTTATTGTCGTTCGAATTGACCGATTGTTAACAACCTACCTATTTAGCCAGGTTTGCAGTTGTATGTTAGTAAATATTCCAAGAAATGAAGCTTGAAAAAAATTATCGTAGCTGACGAGGAAGCAATCTGGAATGAGTAGGCTAACTCAATCAATCTGACGTTTCTCTCATGCAGCTATTTCTCAGGCCAGTTTCCCTAGGAACAATTATTCCTCGCTTCAAGTCATCTAGGGAAACTGGCCTGAGAAATAGCTGCATGAGAGAAATGTCAGATTGATTGAGTTAGCCTACTCATTCTAGATTGCTTCCTCGTCAGCTGCGATAATTTTATTACGATAGTTACGATAATAATTACGATAGTTACGATAATAATTACGATAGTTACGATAATAATTACGATAGTTACGATAATAATCACCTGGACATGACCCCTCGGTCCAAGCGTTCCTGTTTCGATCAACGGCTTCTTGTTGGTGACGCAACGGCTAAAAAAACGAGCATTGAGAACTTAACATACTTGCTGACCATAAAAATCGAGTATAATGATGAGGAGAAGGGAGAATTGAAGAAATATGAAGCAGTTAGAAATATGAAATAGATGGAAAAGAAAGGCGAAAAACGGAGGTCGAAACCGACACAGAAATGAAATAAAATGACAATAGAGAATAGAAAAGAATGAAAAACATTTATAAGTTTATGAACTAGATAGCGAAGAAAGATGATGAAATGAAAAGCTCAAGAAGAAATGAAAAACAAGAATAAGGTGAAATGAAACATGAAAAATGAAAATAGGAGACGGTGGAAGAAATATAGCATCTAATTATATGAAGAATGAAAAGAAGAAGACGGCGAAAATGAAACATTGCACAATTTAATGAAAAATACACGCCAGGTGTATAAAATGAAATTAAAAGTTATGAATGGAATGGAATTGGTCATTCAATGGATGGTAAAAGGTATAAAAAGGTATAAAAGAAAGGTATAAAAAGAAGCTTATGGATTAAAGTCGGGAAATACACAATGACCTAGAAAAAATAATAAGTATAAAATGAGACTGAAAGGACTGAAGTATGAGCCCAAGAATTCTGACGAGATTAAAGGCTAGAACTGAAAAAAAATTATTCAATTCTTAGAAATATGCCGAGTATTTCGACATTGGATCGGAATTCCTGTTCGCGATACGCCTTGTTTACAAGTGGAAGCTTCTCCATTCATAAGGAGGCCTTGAAGTATTAGCGCTGGCTTGCGTAGGAGAACTGGCAAAGAAATTAGATACATTCCTGGGAAAGTTCATGCAAAGTTTGTGAATGGAAACTAATTTATTTTGAATTCAGCGATCCTGCTTAATGAATCCTGTTAAGTTTTATCTTCGATTCGAGACCGCTGAATGAGCAATTTAAAATCAAGGGCATTTAAAAGCAGTTTGCAATCACGGTGGTGATGAGCTGAGCCAAAATCAGAAACAGTTAGCCACAAAGCAGATCAACGTGAAATGCTTGCGGAGATTCAAAACAACTAGGAATGAATCAACTCGAAAAAAAGCAATTTCTGCTTGTTAAACGACAGGAAACAACTGCCCATTGAGATACGGAGAAAGAACAAAGATGGAAGAAATGGTTTATGATGGCCGGGCTTCATCAATGATCTGCCTTGGCTTGGGGTTGATAAGTGCTACTGAAACATGGCAACTTGATCTCTCTCTCTCTCTCCTCTTAGCCTTTGGCTTTCTTCATTCTTCCTTTGTCGGGGCTTTGCATAGGCCACCATAGCCTTTCCCCAACACAACTCACAAAAGGAATGTTCATTGCTGGCTCGAGTATCCAAACTCGCAACGCAAAGGTTGCGGGTTCGAATCCTGCATTGTTCACAACAAATTCTGCGGAGCCATATAGCCATATGCTGATGGATGCATGGACGAAGGGATGGACGGACTTTTTAGCAGATGAACAAAAGAGAAACAATAGATTAATGAATTAATTAATTAATAAATGAATGAATGAATGAATAAATGAAAGAATGAATGAGTAAATGAATGAATGAGTAAATGAATGAATGAATGGATGGAAGAATAAATGACTCAATGAATGAATATTTCAATGACTGACTGAATAAATAAATGAATGAATATATCAATGAATGAAAGAATGAATAAATAAATGAATGAATGACTGAATAAATAAATTAATTAATTAATTAATGAAATAATGAATGAATGAATACAGTATATGGTTGGTGACTCGGTGAAGTGAATGATGTGAATAAGAATGGCAATAAGCATGAGAAAAGCTGACCCAAAAGAGATAGAAAAGCAAAACGGGAAAATATGACAGAAAAACAGGAGGAAACGGGAACACTGAGGAAAAAGAAGAAGCCGAGAGGGGCCGTCTGCAAATCTACACGCACCTAAAAGTTTTGAATTTACTGTGTCTCCTGTCTGCTGTAATCAATTGGAAAGTAGACAACTTTCAGATTCAATTTCAGAAAGACTGGGAGTCCGAAAGCAAATACCAAAATACACCCGCTGATCTTATACTTTGTAATATAAGCGTACAATTGTTCAGAGTATTGCTATGAAATTGAAGCTAATCTTTTGTGAAGCAAAATCGCATCAAAGTTTGCATTTTAAGTGTATGCAAACGGGCATAAAATATAATACAGGGTCGCTAGTGGGTGAGTTTCCATCAATACGTCTACAATCGGATTTGATGAGTAATTAGATTGTCGTACGACCTAGAAATTGCAAGAGTGTTATTTCAGAAATGCCACGAACAACAGTAACCAACATTTTTCACTAGCCAAGAAAGATCTCACGAGACCACAATCTCACCACCCACACTTGACATTAATAGTAAAGTGTACCAGGTTAGTAGGAGAAGCAAAGACCCCCCTCGCTCCGTTTGCAGATGGCGTCTGTACCGTTGATTCACGAGAAAGTAACGGGGACAATGCAGAAACCTCCACGTTGGTATCCCTGGATATCGACCGCCAAAAGTGATCTCGACTAATTTTTGTCGCGTCATAACCAATTCTACAACCGTTTTTCCCTCAAAGCACATTTGAGGGAAAGACTCGATGAAAAAAAAGCGAGAAAGTAACAGGGAATCTAACGTGGGAACACGTGGTAGCGCTATGAATGGCAGGGCTAAGGAATTCTGCGAAAAAGATATCGTGTTTATGGGAAGCGACCAAAAACGACACCCACTTGGGCGGTACCTTCTGTAACCAAATACTGCGAAGTTTGATAAGGAGATTGTGAAATCGCTGTTGCTATAACTGGACGATATTCCAGTCTATTAATAAATCGATACAGCCAAAGTTTACTTCTAGTACTGTAAAGAGATTGTCAGAGTGAGATTGTCTACTGTTGCAGTCGTCGTCTGCTGCTCATGCCTCCCACCAACTTCATACTTAACTTTTTTGAGGTACTCCATCAAATTCACCTCTTGCAAGTCGGGTTGCCGATAATGACTGAGAATTGGTGGACATTTCAAAGTTCTCAAGGAACTGTCTTGAGCGCCACGTAGCGGCAGTCACCCATGCCCAAGGCCGTTGCAGTTGCCGACCAAACCGCTACGACAGCACAGGAAGCGAAGTCAAGGCATTGCATGTATCTCACGGTTTGACTCGATTGTCGCAAACAAGAATCGCACAGTAGAGGAAAGAGCTGGATACAGAGAATGACAGTTTGACTCTTTCCCCAGTTTGACAGGCACGTTCAAATACCATCTTTCCGTAAAGAAAACAGAGATAGGACATTGCGGCTTTAGCATAGTCGCTGAAAATCTAACGTCAGAAGCTACATCGACAAGCTATGGAGAAAAGTCGTGTAAAACGTAGTGTAATGGCGGTGTGGCCGAGTGGTCAAGACCCAATGTTTCGAATCTCATGGAGTCCACCCTTTTGGGTTCGAATCCCGTTGTTGGAACCACTAACCACAAGCCCACAGCCAAGTCAGCTGTCCATATCCTTCGGAGGTCGGTAAATGAGTACTCAGAGGTAACTCTTGCATTGCGATGCTGCATGACCACATCAGCTGCGTTGCTCCCATATACCCAGCCTGCGTTAACAAATAAAAGTTGCTTGCTTGCTAAAACTGTTCACATCCTCGTCAACATAGAGAATGAGGGCCTATAGATGTCCCGACGCTATGAGGTAATCAAATACTCGTGAGATCTTATCCGGCAAAAATCTCAAATGGGCTGGGTTTCGAGATCAAATCTATGATAACATGCAGCTACAAACAAATTAGGAATAAACAGCGTGAGCATGCCACATTTAGATCTAAAATGATAACTGAATCGGTCGAAGCAGACTAAATACAGTGTAAGCCTAGCAATCCGACAGAACATTTCGTTTTCTTCATATTGTTGATGGACACTGAGAAGCTTTTAGCTTGTGTCTAGCAGCGTATAGAAGAGCAGCGTATAGAAGAGCAGCGTATAGACGACGGCATGCTAGCCATGGTAATGGGCGCTGGCCACTCTTCCGATGCTTTGCCAGTGAGCAGTGTCCGGGTTATTCCTATCAATACGAAAACTTCTTGAGGAATGAGAGAGCTATCGACTTTCTTCACGTAACGCGAAAGCTTAGTTTGATATTTTCTTAAACCATTCATCAACTGCATGTTTGAAATACAAAAACACACCTCTCTTATAACAGGCAGTGTGTAATTGGCTGTTTCTACTCAACACTAATTACAATTAAAACGGAAAAAGAAGCAAAAAGAAAGAAGGAAATACAATCCTACATTAAGCGAAAAAACAGTAATAATAATAATAATAACATTATCTTTGTAAAGATTTAGCTTTTTCCCCAATTGCTACTTTCAACCAAGGACCTGTCTGTGTGTAATTGACCTTAAAGAATTTTTAGATTATGTGATTATAAAACGGTTAATAGTCAACTAGGTAAATAATTGTCAATATTTGGCTTTAATCAGCTTTAGTTAGATATATCTTCTATTTCCAAGCTATACATAAATAATTTATTGTAATCATGATAATTATAATTATCATTACAATTGAACCTCCTACTACATCTTTTGCTGCAGAAACAAAACTTGGAGCAATCCTGACCTTCTTCCCTATTAGACCTTCCCCATTCTATCGATTTAATATCCATCTTTCATATATACTTAAATTCATTTCGTTCCTTTCCCATTGTAGTAGTTTTGCATTGTAAACCCTAAGCCAGATAAGCAAATTACAAACTACCTATGTACTAGAGAGGTTTGAAATTGTAGTTTGAATTGAATTTGAATGAAAGGCTTTCATATCAGCTGAGGGCTGGTTCGAACAACTGATGATAGGATGCACGTGCAATAGTTTCGCCATGGAGTTAGCCGGATGTTGTATTTCATGCTTGTTACTAATTGTCAATGGGTTTTCCCTGACAATTCTACAGCTTAGACTCAGAAAGAGAAAGAAGCTTTCCTATGATCCGAACACAACATAAGACTTGTGAATATGATCAGTCACCATAATTCATTCTAAGGGGTCTGGGTTCTAGATTACACGATTACTACACCGGACACTGGACACCGGACACTGGACACCGGACACCTAATTCGAACTCTTCTTTGCTGCCGCAAGACCAAGGAGGTCATTTGTGACGAGGTTGAATGCCACACTGATAATCAGCTGCCGAAAAATTTATCGCATAAGCAACGGAAATGGCAAGGATCGGTTCGGCCTGGCATTGATCATACCAGGTGAAGATGCACACGAAGAGAAAGCTAGAAGCAGACAGTTGCATACTTTTCCCTGCCACTTGCTGCCGGTTACACGAAGGAAAGCAACAGAGGTGGAAGATGAGCAATTTCAAAATCACAAGAAAAGCTTGCGAACGAGATGTCACCCAATCTCGTTTCCATTCCTGTGAACAAACCAAAAAACCGTGAATTTCCTGATTAATCTCAGCGATCAAGTGAAATTACGGGTGATGTATGATCGGCGGACATGTCTCAAGCACAAGCACACAGAACTGTCGGACATGACATCAATCGGACATGACATCAATCAGACATGACATCAATCAGACACGTCAACTGACAGGATATTCATACGGGATGTCGACCCAAAGACTTTTCCAAACGTCTCAAAAACTAGTCTCGAATGCGACTAGTTAGAATCGAAAAATGACAGGCAGACAGTATGTGACGCTTGCCACACAGACATTGGACACGTGGCTCAATCACCAGAGTGTTGGCTTCAGAATCTCACAGTTCCGCTTATACACCGGTTCCCATCAACGCAACGTAGCGTATGGTTCGTTAGTCCCTGGTTTCTAGACCAATGCAAGCAAAATACGCATGTACGCAAGCAAAATGTGAATCACCACAAGAAAGATATGCATCACCGCAAGCACAAAATGCATCACCGCAAGCAAAATACGCCTCTACGGAAGCAAAACATTCATCTACGTAAGCAAGCCAGAAGGAGGCTGATTTCCTCGCCTTTGGCTGACATTAATATCAAGCCACTTCGACCGATTAATCCATCGCATTTTATTTCATACAGGAACAGATTAGCAAAACAATTCCCCATAGAAGGGGTAAGAACAGAAGCATCCAACAAGCAACGAAAAATACAGAGCCAAGGAGATCCATGAACGGAGATGGCTGTGACAATAGAGATAGCTGCGAGTGCGAGATCGAGTATCCCAGGGGCCTGAGTCGCTTCTCGCGTTGTTTGCGACTGAAGCTCAGCAAAGAGATAATCACTAACATCGTAAAATTTGGATTTCCTGGACTTGAAGCGTTTTAACATCATAAGCCTTCGTTAACTCCGCGAATAGGGAAATGCAATCAAATGGGAAAACAATGCCATTGGCTTATTGAAGGATGCGGTCAGGATTCTAGGATGATAAAGAGAATAAATGAAGATGTGAGGTCGGTAATGACATTATCAATTAATCGGGAAGATATATATTCGTAGATATATATATCTATGCATATACCGCAATATCACAGAATTGGTTCATCAGATTTCGGTAGGAAATTAGATCCGTCAGATTCGATTGCTGGTGGATTTGCTTGCGGCTCGCAACGGGCAAAGGTCATGAATAACAGTGTCGATCTTCGGAGAGAAAGAGAGAGAGAGATCTGAGAGGGAGAGATGGAGACACTGAGAGAGAGACTCTGAGAGAGAGAGACTCTGAGAGAGAGAGATGGAGAGAGAGAGAGAGAGAGAGAGAGAGAGAGAGAGAGAGAGAGAGAGAGAGAGAGAGAGAGAGAGAGAGAGAGAGAGAGAGAGAAAGAGAGAGAGACAGTGTGTGTGAGTGAGTGAGTGAGTAAGTGAGTGAGTAAGTGAGTGAGTGAGTGAGTGAGTGAGTGAGTGAGTGAGTGAGTGAGTGAGCGAGCGAGTGAGTGAGTGAGTGAGTGAGTGAGAGTGAGAGTGAATGAGTGAGTGAGAGTGAGAGTGAATGAGTGAGTGAGAGTGAGAGAGAGAGAGAGAGAGAGAGAGAGAGAGAGAGAGAGAGAGAGAGAGAGAGAGAGAGAGAGAGATAGATCGTAGGGAGAGATTGATCGTAGGGAGAGAGGCTCTGAGAGAAGGGAAGACAAAGGCTAAGAGGAGAGGGAGATCAGATTAAGTTTGCCGATTTTGGATTTGAAGGAAGGCAAGTCGGAGGATCTGGAAAGGAAGAGGAATGTGAACCAAGAAAAGGTGCAGGGTGGCTAGCTCTGTTTCCAAGTTGACCGGCACCCATACAAGTCACTAGCATCTGCTTTATCGAGCCATTCAATGGGCTGGTTTCCTCTCGTATTTCTCTTCAGCGTCGTCTCGCCAGCTGCAACTTTTTCTACATCCTTTATGACCGATCTCCTCAGCACATGTATCAACACTACTCTATTTTACTCAAAACACCTTCCAGGTACTTTAACTGCCTCTTCTCCGTCTCTTTAAACAACTTGAATTCTGGCTTTCCCATTCGCTTGACGTGATACATAGCGCAATTGATGTAGAATTTTATTGACACAAAACGCAGCAAAACATTCCCACGGAGAACGGAGAGGGAACGGAGAACCCGGTAAGAACCGAGTAGAGTAGTTGCCAATTTTACCCAAGGACAAAAAAGACAGTTACCCATCAATATTATATAAGTTAACTGAGTGAAAATAAGGTATACCTATCGACGTATCGTCTCGCCTCTATGTTGTCCAATGCGTTAACAACAATGTCTGTAGACTGAAAGAATTCATCGTTGAAGAGGCACTCAGTCTCAGGGCAAACTAGAAAAAAAAGGGCAGTTGTGATCGATACGGACCACATAGTTGTAGTATTATGTACTGTAATGCATTGCACTGCAACATACCGTACTATACCGTACCGTAATCTACAGTCTATACCGTACAGTAATATACAGTACTATACCGTACCGTAATATTCAGTACTATACCGTACCGTAATATACAGTACTATACCGTACCGTGATCTACAGTACTATACCGTACCGTAATCTACAGTACTATACCGTACCGTGATCTACAGTACTATACCGTACCGTAATCTACAGTACTATACCGTATCGTAATATACAGTACTATACCGTACCGTGATCTACAGTCTATACCGTACAGTAATATACAGTACTATACCGCACCGTAATATACAGTACTATACCGTACCGTAATATACAGTACTATACCGTACCGTAATATACAGTACTATACCGTACCGTAATATACAGTCTATACCGTACCGTAATCTACAGTACTATACCGTACCGTAATCTACAGTACTATACCGTACCGTAATATACAGTACTATACCGTACCGTAATCTACAGTACTATACCGTACCGTAATATACAGTACTATACCGTACCGTAATATACAGTACTATACCGTACCGTAATATACAGTACTATACCGTACCGTGATCTACAGTACTATACCGTACCGTAATCTACAGTACTATACCGTATCGTAATATACAGTACTATACCGTACCGTGATCTACAGTCTATACCGTACAGTAATATACAGTACTATACCGCACCGTAATATACAGTACTATACCGTACCGTAATCTACAGTACTATACCGTACCGTAATATACAGTACTATACCGTACCGTAATATACAGTCTATACCGTACCGTAATCTACAGTACTATACCGTACCGTAATCTACAGTACTATACCGTACCGTAATATACAGTACTATACCGTACCGTAATCTACAGTACTATACCGTACCGTAATATACAGTACTATACCGTACCGTAATATACAGTACTATACCGTACCGTAATCTACAGTACTATACCGTACCGTAATATACAGTACTATACCGTACCGTAATATACAGTACTATACCGTACCGTAATATACAGTACTATACCGTACCGTAATCTACAGTACTATAATGTACCGTAATATACAGTCTATACCGTACAGTATTATACAGTACTATACCGTACCGTAATCTACAGTACTATAATGTACCGTAATATACAGTACTATACCGTACCGTAATATACAGTACTATACCGTACCGTAATATACAGTACTATACCGTACCGTAATCTACAGTACTATAATGTACCGTAATATACAGTACTATACCGTACCGTAATATACAGTACTATACCGTACCGTAATATACAGTACTATACCGTACCGTAATCTACAGTACTATAATGTACCGTAATATACAGTCTATACCGTACAGTATTATACAGTACTATACCGTACCGTAATCTACAGTACTATAATGTACCGTAATATACAGTACTATACCGTACCGTAATATACAGTACTATACCGTACCGTAATATACAGTACTATACCGTACCGTAATCTACAGTACTATAATGTACCGTAATATACAGTACTATACCGTACCGTAATATACAGTACTATACCGTACCGTAATATACAGTACTATACCGTACCGTAATCTACAGTACTATAATGTACCGTAATATACAGTCTATACCGTACAGTATTATACAGTACTATACCGTACCGTAATCTACAGTACTATAATGTACCGTAATATACAGTACTATACCGTACCGTAATATACAGTACTATACCGTACCGTAATATACAGTACTATACCGTACCGTAATCTACAGTACTATAATGTACCGTAATATACAGTCTATACCGTACAGTATTATACAGTACTATACCGTACCGTAATCTACAGTACTATAATGTACCGTAATATACAGTACTATACCGTACCGTAATATACAGTACTATACCGTACCGTAATATACAGTACTATACCGTACCGTAATCTACAGTACTATAATGTACCGTAATATACAGTACTATACCGTACCGTAATATACAGTACTATACCGTACCGTAATATACAGTACTATACCGTACCGTAATCTACAGTACTATAATGTACCGTAATATACAGTCTATACCGTACAGTATTATACAGTACTATACCGTACCGTAATCTACAGTACTATAATGTACCGTAATATACAGTACTATACCGTACCGTAATATACAGTACTATACCGTACCGTAATATACAGTACTATACCGTACCGTAATATACAGTACTATACCGTACCGTAATATACAGTCTATACCGTACAGTATTATACAGTACTATACCGTACCGTAATCTACAGTACTATAATGTACCGTAATCTACAGTACTATAATGTACCGTAATATACAGTACTATACCGTACCGTAATATACAGTACTATACCGTACCGTAATCTACAGTACTATACCGTACCGTAATATACAGTACTATACCGTACCGTAATATACAGTCTATACCGTACAGTATTATACAGTACTATACCGTACCGTAATCTACAGTACTATACCGTACCGTAATATACAGTACTATACCGTACCGTAATATACAGTACTATACCGTACCGTAATATACAGTACTACACCGTACCGTAATATACAGTACTACACCGTACCGTAATCTACAGTACTATACCGTACCGTAATATACAGTACTATACCGTACCGTAATATACAGTACTATACCGTACCGTAATATACAGTACTATACCGTACCGTAATCTACAGTACTATAATGTACCGTAATATACAGTACTATACCGTACCGTAATATACAGTACTATACCGTACCGTAATATACAGTACTATACCGTACCGTAATATACAGTACTACACCGTACCGTAATCTACAGTACTATACCGTACCGTAATATACAGTACTATACCGTACCGTAATATACAGTACTATACCGTACCGTAATATACAGTACTATACCGTACCGTAATCTACAGTACTATAATGTACCGTAATATACAGTACTATACCGTACCGTAATATACAGTACTATACCGCACCGTAATATACAGTACTATACCGTACCGTAATCTACAGTACTATACCGTACCGTAATATACAGTACTATACCGTACCGTAATATACAGTACTACACCGTACCGTAATCTACAGTACTATACCGTACCGTAATATACAGTACTATACCGTACCGTAATATACAGTACTATACCGTACCGTAATATACAGTCTATACCGTACAGTATTATACAGTACTATACCGTACCGTAATCTACAGTACTATACCGTACCGTAATATACAGTACTATACCGTACCGTAATATACAGTACTATACCGTACCGTAATCTACAGTACTATACCGTACCGTAATATACAGTCTATACCGTACAGTATTATACAGTACTATACCGTACCGTAATCTACAGTACTATACCGTACCGTAATATACAGTACTATACCGTACCGTAATATACAGTACTATACCGTACCGTAATCTACAGTACTATAATGTACCGTAATCTACAGTACTATACCGTACCATAATAAACAGTACTATACCGTACCGTAATATACAGTACTATACCGTACCGTAATATACAGTCTATACCGTACAGTATTATACAGTACTATACCGTACCGTAATATACAGTACTATACCGTACCGTAATATACAGTACTATACCGTACCGTAATATACAGTACTATACCGTACCGTAATCTACAGTACTATACCGTACCGTAATATACAGTACTATACCGTACCGTAATCTACAGTACTATACCGTACCGTAATATACAGTACTATACCGTACCGTAATATACAGTACTATACCGTACCGTAATATACAGTACTATAATGTACCGTAATCTACAGTACTATAATGTACCGTAATATACAGTACTATACCGTACCGTAATATACAGTACTATACCGTACCGTAATCTACAGTACTATAATGTACCGTAATATACAGTACTATACCGTACCGTAATATACAGTACTATACCGTACCGTAATCTACAGTACTATAATGTACCGTAATATACAGTACTATACCGTACCGTAATATACAGTACTATACCGTACCGTAATCTACAGTACTATAATGTACCGTAATATACAGTACTATACCGTACCGTAATATACAGTACTATACCGTACCGTAATCTACAGTACTATACCGTACCGTAATATACAGTACTATACCGTACCGTGATCTACAGTACTATACCGTACCGTAATATACAGTACTATACCGTACCGTAATATACAGTACTATACCGTACCGTAATATACAGTACTATAATGTACCGTAATATACAGTACTATACCGTACCGTAATATACAGTACTATACCGTACCGTGATCTACAGTACTATACCGTACCGTAATCTACAGTACTATACCGTATCGTAATATACAGTACTATACCGTACCGTGATCTACAGTCTATACCGTACAGTAATATACAGTACTATACCGTACAGTAATATACAGTACTATACCGTACCGTAATATACAGTACTATACCGTACCGTAATATACAGTACTACACCGTACAGTAATATACAGTACTATACCGTACCGTAATCTACAGTACTATACCGTACCGTAATATACAGTACTATACCTTACCGAAATATACAGTACTATACCGTACCGTAATATACAGTACTATACCGTACCGTAATCTACAGTACTATAATGTACCGTAATATACAGTACTATACCGTACCGTAATATACAGTACTATACCGTACCGTAATATACAGTCTATACCGTACAGTATTATACAGTACTATACCGTACCGTAATCTACAGTACTATAATGTACCGTAATCTACAGTACTATAATGTACCGTAATATACAGTACTATACCGTACCGTAATATACAGTACTATACCGTACCGTAATCTACAGTACTATACCGTACCGTAATATACAGTACTATACCGTACCGTAATATACAGTCTATACCGTACAGTATTATACAGTACTATACCGTACCGTAATCTACAGTACTATACCGTACCGTAATATACAGTACTATACCGTACCGTAATATACAGTACTATACCGTACCGTAATATACAGTACTATACCGTACCGTAATCTACAGTACTATAATGTACCGTAATATACAGTACTATACCGTACCGTAATATACAGTACTATACCGTACCGTAATATACAGTACTATACCGTACCGTAATATACAGTACTATACCGTACCGTAATCTACAGTACTATACCGTACCGTAATATACAGTACTATACCGTACCGTAATATACAGTCTATACCGTACAGTATTATACAGTACTATACCGTACCGTAATCTACAGTACTATACCGTACCGTAATATACAGTACTATACCGTACCGTAATATACAGTCTATACCGTACAGTATTATACAGTACTATACCGTACCGTAATCTACAGTACTATACCGTACCGTAATATACAGTACTATACCGTACCGTAATATACAGTACTATACCGTACCGTAATATACAGTACTATACCGTACCGTAATCTACAGTACTATAATGTACCGTAATATACAGTACTATACCGTACCGTAATATACAGTACTATACCGTACCGTAATATACAGTACTATACCGTACCGTAATCTACAGTACTATAATGTACCGTAATATACAGTACTATACCGTACCGTAATATACAGTACTATAATGTACCGTAATATACAGTACTATACCGTACCGTAATATACAGTACTATACCGTACCGTAATCTACAGTACTATACCGTACCGTAATATACAGTACTATACCGTACCGTAATATACAGTCTATACCGTACAGTATTATACAGTACTATACCGTACCGTAATCTACAGTACTATACCGTACCGTAATATACAGTACTATACCGTACCGTAATATACAGTCTATACCGTACAGTATTATACAGTACTATACCGTACCGTAATCTACAGTACTATACCGTACCGTAATCTACAGTACTATACCGTACCGTAATATACAGTACTATACCGTACCGTAATCTACAGTACTATACCGTACCGTAATATACAGTACTATACCGTACCGTAATATACAGTACTATACCGTACCGTAATATACAGTACTATACCGTACCGTAATCTACAGTACTATAATGTACCGTAATATACAGTACTATACCGTACCGTAATATACAGTACTATACCGTACCGTGATCTACAGTACTATACCGTACCGTAATCTACAGTACTATACCGTATCGTAATATACAGTACTATACCGTACCGTGATCTACAGTCTATACCGTACAGTAATATACAGTACTATACCGTACAGTAATATACAGTACTATACCGTACCGTAATATACAGTACTATACCGTACCGTAATATACAGTACTACACCGTACAGTAATATACAGTACTATACCGTACCGTAATCTACAGTACTATACCGTACCGTAATATACAGTACTATACCTTACCGAAATATACAGTACTATACCGTACCGTAATATACAGTACTATACCTTACCGAAATATACAGCACTATACCGTACCGTAATCTACAGTACTATACCGTACCGTAATATACAGTACTATACCGTACCGTAATATACAGTACTATACCGTACCCTAATATACAGTACTATACCGTACCGTAATATACAGTACTATACCGTACCGTAATATACAGTACTATACCGTACCGTAATATACAGTACTATACCGTACAGTAATATACAGTACTATACCGTACCGTAATATACAGTACTACACCGTACCGTAATCTACAGTACTATACCGTACCGTAATCTACAGTACTATACCGTACCGTAATATACAGTACTATACCGTACCATAATAAACAGTACTATACCGTACCGTAATATACAGTACTATACCGTACCGTAATCTACAGTACTATACCGTACCGTAATCTACAGTACTATACCGTACCGTTCGTTACTATCATGAACTTGGGTGTTACCAGGGTTTCCCCAACGGGGGCTTAGTCCGTAACAAGGGGGCTAGATTATTTGTTCACAGAGGCTTGCGTTTGGCAAAGATTTCCCACAGAGTTGATCTTGTCAGCAATAGGGGAGGGGAGCTAGCGTTGGTCAACCGGGGGTGTAATCCCTCTGCTACCCCTCTGGCATCACCTCAGAAGGCCCCCAGACCGGGGAACGAAGAGTGACCTAAGCTGCAAACAGGGAACAACGAGTGCCATAGCAGGTAGCCAGGGATTATACACCAGCTGATGAGGCAGGCAGCCTCCCAAAGAGTTACCAATGGTTAGGGCCTCTGTAATATCTGGCGTTGGGAAATGTAGTGCATCCTTTCCAACGGTACACCAAGGTATAACCAGGGAACAGACTAGCACAGAAACCCCCGCAGTCCCTCATCACAAAGGCAAACCAACCAGAAGCGCTGGCATCTCTACCCTAGAGCTGAGACATGGACGAGGAGTAAACCACGCCTACCAATTATGTATTACACATGCCCTTTCAAAGTTTTTTAATCCTCAAACTGTACTGTACTGTACTGTACTGTACTGTACTGTACTGTACTGTACTGTACTGTAATGTACTGTACTGTACTGTACTGTACTGTACTGTACTGTACCGTACTGTACTGCAATATACTGTACTGTACTGTACTGTACTGTACTGTACTGTACTGTACTGTACTGTACTGTACTGTACTGTACTGTACTGTACTGTACTGTACTGTACCGTACTGTACCGTACTGTACTGTAATGTACTGCAATAAACTGTAATGTACTTGGATATACAATAATGTAATATGTTGTGCTGTATTGGAATGTGCCTTACTCTTCTCCACTCTACTCGCCTCTACTTTTCTGTAAGCCTCTGTACTGTAATGCAATCCAAGTGCTAAACCTTATTCTACTATGCTCTCCTGTGCTGGTTCGGATCTAGAAAACTGCCTTCTGGATAGGTGCTTTTACCCCATAAATTGTGGTACCACCTCAATGAAAATACAGATCATCAGAGGTCGGACATTTGTTTTCAATGGCGAAAAACAGTGGCACTATCTGTAGGGTAGGTGGAAAGAATTTGGAAAGATCGATAAATTTAACGAGATGGGAATCTATATTGTGCTGTGTTCACCAGGTGCTCTGTCTAGAATTTAACAACCCTTTAAAGAAGCTGCCCATCATATCTAAACATGTTATTGATTTCTCCCTCATTAGTAATGTTTTTACTTAATAAATTGTTGCGATTAAGATAAGGCTGTATTGGGAATTCCTCAGATTATGACGATGATCGCCCCAGCGATAGTCAAAATGTGGCGAACCATCACGAGCTCATCCACAATAGAAGAAGGTTCGTGCCGAAATTTTCAACCCATCCTTGTCCAGCTTCATAAAACAGCAGACGCTGGAATGAGGCCACGTTGAGAGCGATTAGATTAACAGATATTCCCACATCGATTGTGGGCAAGCAGGGTGGGTAACAATCGCGAGAGATATGACAATGCTACACACCATTAAGCATGCCAGCTTTTAATTCAAGACCTCCTTCACCCAAGGCATGAAACATAAACTGTATTGCATACTCGATTTCGAGCGCAGCTGAAACCAGAGACAGGGCTCTGAGATTTTTCTAGGGAAGTGGATTTTATGAGGTGGTTTTCCGTTGCCTTCCTCGCCAATGGTGTTTAGCATTCTCGATTTCGAGCGTCGTAGAAACCAGAGACAGGGCTCTGAGATTTTTCTAGGGAAGTGGAATTCATGAGGTGGTTCCCGTCGCCTTCCTCGCCAATGACGTTTTTTAAAGTGACACATGGAGGAATCGAACTGAGAAACCCTGTGTTGTGAGTGGGGTCTACTCGTGTGGGTTCGAATCCCGTCGTCAGAACCACTTCCCACAATCCAACAGTCAACTCAGCTGTCCATCCTTCCGAGGTCGGTAAATGAGTACTCAGAAGCAACTCTGAGGGCACAAGCACTAGACACACATTTATAACAGCTAATCTAAAGTTGAAGTGTTTCATCCAGTACAGAGATCAGTCTTACTTACGTTGACTCCTTTCGTTCGAAAATATTCCTAAGAATTAGTCATCGTTGATTCGTGCACCTTAAAGGAAGCTGGCGATTCACCAATTTCACTTTGAAATACGGGGTCGAGGTTAAAGTTCACTCACCTTTGTCCTGCCTGGCTTTGATATTCATACCTAGAATAAAAATAGAAGCAATTTCTAACAAAGTTATTAAAAGCATCCCGTGACTAAAAACTGATGGATTTGCTTGAATTCTGGCTTCTACGAACTGCTTCATGTGCTGCTACTGCGTTGCATACTCGATTTCAAGCGTAGCAGAAACCAGAGGTAGAGCTCTGAGCTTTTCTAGGGAAGTGGAATTCATGAGTTGGTTTCCCGTTGCCTTCCTCGCGAATAGCGTTTTAAAAGTGACACGTGGAGGAATCGAACTGACAACCTCTGTGTTGAGAGTCCATAATGCTTAACCACTACGCCACGGCTTCACGTGTTGGACTAATAACATGCCTGTCAGGACAAACCCTATTTATCTTATTATCGCCAGCACCTACTGCAAACTTAACACACGCTTTGGTCTGCTCTTATCAAAATTCGCTTCTACCGAACACACCCCACTCTTACGGCAGACCACCAAATTCTCGAATTTGCGCGCAGCAGTGACCAGATGACAACCTTCCGGCGCTGAAACGCAGGGATGCAAAAGTGTTTTTGGTCGAAGCATACGAAATCATGATGCCAGGGTTGTGGGTTCGAATCAAAGCACGCTTCGCGACACTTGAGAAAGCTAACGGGAGACCATCTCATACAATGCAGCTCATAACGCGGTCCAAGTCATGTCTCTGATTTTTGCTACGCTTACAAACAGAGCATGTTGTGCGGCACCCATTGATCTGGCTGCACGCTCCTGGACTGTTCGCTCTCCATTCGTGTCTCGTTTTCATTCGGCACCTCACGCATCCAGGCCGCTCTCGTCGAGTGGATGGATGTGTGCCAGCCGCGTATCGCAAATGCCTGATCAAACTTGATCTGGCCGCAGGCTAAATGTTTTCTGATCATAATATCGATTCGACGCATTGTTCGAGTAATGGTCCCGCTCCCCGTATCTAATTGATATGATTAGCCGCAAATATTTTCTCTGGGATAAGCCATCGGCCTACCAAAATATCCATTGAATTGGCGATTTGAGGCTCCCTTGCAAAAAAGATAAGGACAATTGTGGCTTCCTCGGTAGCCCCAGTGCACGTTCGTTTTTCTCTGATCGCTAATACAAGCTTATTGTTTCTTTCTTCAGACCATACCAGAACACAAAACGAAGCATGCTAAACATGTCTCCCAATGCTTAAAAATTTGACGAAAACCTCTCATGAGTTCATATGCTATGTTACGTATTCGTATCCTTGTTGTGATAGCCAAGAGCTGGGTTTGATAGTAAAAAGAAGGCACCGGCTGTTTTCTTAACAGTAAAACAAACATAGTAGACAGCGGTAGACAAAAATGGGAGACAGCCATAGACCAGGGTCTATCTTTATTCATTCCTTCTACTTCGAAATTGTTGGCACAGATGAACTTATCACGCAGTAATGTGTCCCTTCCCTTACGGTGTGACTCGTGAGGGATGGGAAACCAGAGAGCTATTGACTGTCTTCGATCTGAGATGAAGTTCCGCCTTTCAACCGGACTCGAACCGATGACCTTTGGATCCACGATCAACGTATCAAACGCATGGTTATGATTACTAATATGATTACAATGATGATGGTGATTACAGTATGATGATTATAATAATTACAACGATTATGATGATTACAATGATTATTGTGATTACGATGATTGTTATGATCGCAATGATTACGGTGATTACAATGTTTATGATGATTATAATGATAATGATGATGTTCCAGCCAATGTGAGACATGTCGCGAAGGAAAATTAATGAAAGCCAATCGGTGGTATTTGCTTTTACTCATTGATATAATACACCAAAAATTCTTGATCTGCCCGCAAATTCCAAAGGGAAGTCGTTACAGACACCGGAGGGCTTTGCTGTCTACCTGAATGCATACGCAAATGAAAGGGCAGTGCGATTATGGACATGCTTCTGTGCATTTTCCGAAAAATTGAAACGGGCATTGTTCCTGGTTGGATTAAAGCGCGACTCTCCTATGGAATCGTCTCATTGAATGGAAGGCTGTGTAGTGGAAGGTTGACCCCTGCTAATGTCGAGCTTAATGCATCTCGAGAAACGCTTAGACAAATCCATGAACGAGCCAGTCTGAATGTCGACGATTGAGATCGAATCCCTGATAACGTAACCCCAAACAGATGTAATGGAAAAGTGGCGATTACGTAGTGACCTACCTCCATTAATTTCCTTTGCTGAAACAGCAGCGGTGACAGACTTGGGTTTCTGTAATTATAACAAGACGGTAGATACATTTCAGTGGACACGCTTTTTCCAGTCGGTTTCGAATTTGGCATCGAGACGATGATTCTTACGCTGTTAATTAAAACGATGCGCCTCTCTCCCTCTCTCTTGACAAATTGAGCGAATGGCGAGCGTCAATGACGAGATGTCGAAGACATTACGGCCACCTACTTGAGCAGGAAATGATGGACGAACTCAGATTAGCCTCTTCTTTAAGTGGCAAATACACACTGAGCAACTGACTAGATTGGACAAGGCATTCTTCGGATTGAGCGTGAATGCCGTTGCTGAGAGAGAACCCGATGCCAGAATGTCAACTGCTTATTCGTCACTTAGGCCTGTTCCACACGCCGTTTTCGCACCGTATCGAATTCAATTATTTGGCATTGAAAATTCTAAGTGTCAATTAAATACGGTGTAAAAACGACGCATGAAATGAAATCGAATTGAGTGATTAAATACGGTGCTAAAGCGCTACTGCTTACCGGATGAAGCGGTCTAAATATGGTGCCGTTTTTAAACACCGTCTTTGAGCCGTATCGAATTGAATTCAAACATTTTGTTCACCAAAAGTTCTGTTTCCCACATCAATTTTTCCTGGCAAAATTTTGCCTTCTTTAAAAAAGATGAATTGCTTTCCTAGTTAGATACGGTACCTAAATGCGATGTTTAAAACCGACGAGGTCCTGAACCGTATTACCAGCGAATTCAATTCGAGACGGTACAAAAACGGCGAATGAAACAAGCATTATTCGCGGCCTGAGTTGAGGATTGAAGAAGCAAGCCAGCAAACTGAGTTACCATCTACTGGCTTTGATCCAGACGCCAAGTAACAGTACCTGCGAACGAATATTCATGGGCGAGGTAGATCTCTCCTAGTTCCAGATGGTTTCGGTTTCAAAGGAATGGGAGATACGAAACGGGTCACGAAGAGAATTGACAATACTTCGACAAGATTTAATTTGGTCTTTTACTGCTAAACGCGCCAAATCACTTCACTAGAATGATTAATGATAAACACGATTGATTGATTGATTGATTGATTGATTGATTGGTTGATTGATTGATTGAATGGAAACTCGTTCTTGCTCCACAAGATACACTATAAACATGTGTAGACAAAATTAGGGCTCATGGCACAGAGGTTGGTACCCAACACAAACGTACAGAGATAAGATGGTACGAGTTGCAGGTAGATGGTAAGTTCACACGAAAAAAGTCGCGACCAAAAATTCTGCGATGATCAATCAACAAAGGCATTTCTTTAACCATGGAACACAAAAATCGAAAAGAAAACTTGTTGACAAATGCAAACTTTATATTTATATGTGCGATGCTACAAACACAGGCCTGTCAATACTGAGGCAATCAACAATCGCAACCTCATCAAATCTCTCCAACCTCTTTCCCATCGTCGTTTAGTTGCAGATCTTTCCATCTTGTAGAGATGATTTCACGGGCATTGTTCTCAGGAGATCAGGGATATCATTCCTGTTCCTCTGATGCGCATGCCTAATCCACGAATTCTATCTCACAAATCATCATTCATCCCAAGAAACATGCAATTTACGGAACGTCTTGCCTTCTTCTTGCCTTCCTGAATCTTACAACCTGCCATTTTTCAAACCTATAGATCTATAAATCTATAAATCTATAAATCTATAAATCTATAAATCTATCTATCTATCTATCCATCTATCTATCTATCTATCTATCTATCTATCTATCTATCTATCTATCTATCTATCTATCTATCTATCTATGCCTATCTATCTATCTATGCCTATCTATCTATGGCTATCTATCTATCTATGCCTATCTATCTATGGCTATCTATCTATCTATCTATCTATCTATCTATCTATCTATCTATCTATCCATCTATCTATCTATCTATCTATGCCTATCTATCTATCTATGCCTATCTATCTATCTATCTATCTATCTATCTATCTATCTATCTATCTATCTATCTATCTATCTATCTATCTATCTATCTATCTATCTATCTATCTATCTATCTATCTATCTATCTATCTATCTATCCATCTATCTATCTATCTATCTATGCCTATCTATCTATCTATGCCTATCTATCTATCTATCTATCTATCTATCTATCTATCTATCTATCTATCTATCTATCTATCTATCTATCTATCTATCTATCTATCTATCTATCTATCTATCAATCTATCAAGCTATCTGTCTATCAATCTATCTATCTATCTATCTATCTATCTATCTATCTATCTATCTATGTATCTATCTATCTATGCCTATCGATCTATCTATCTATCTATCTATCTATCTATGTATCTATCTATCTATCTATGTATCTATCTATCTATGCCTATCGATCTATCTATCTATCTATCTATCTATCTATCTATCTATCTATCTATCTATCTATCTATCTATCTATCTATCTATCTATCTATCTATCTATCTATCTATCCATCTATCTATCTATCTATCTATGCCTATCTATCTATCTATGCCTATCTATCTATCTATCTATCTATCTATCTATCTATCTATCTATCTATCTATCTATCTATCTATCTATCTATCTATCTATCTATCTATCTATCTATCTATCAATCTATCAAGCTATCTGTCTATCAATCTATCTATCTATCTATCTATCTATCTATCTATCTATCTATCTATGTATCTATCTATCTATGCCTATCGATCTATCTATCTATCTATCTATCTATCTATGTATCTATCTATCTATCTATGTATCTATCTATCTATGCCTATCGATCTATCTATCTATCTATCTATCTATCTATCTATCTATCTATCTATCTATCTATCTATCTATCTATCTATCCATCTATCTATCTATCTATCTATGCCTATCTATCTATCTATGCCTATCTATCTATCTATCTATCTATCTATCTATCTATCTATCTATCTATCTATCTATCTATCTATCTATCTATCTATCTATCTATCTATCTATCTATCTATCAATCTATCAAGCTATCTGTCTATCAATCTATCTATCTATCTATCTATCTATCTATCTATCTATCTATCTATGTATCTATCTATCTATGCCTATCGATCTATCTATCTATCTATCTATCTATCTATGTATCTATCTATCTATCTATGTATCTATCTATCTATGCCTATCGATCTATCTATCTATCTATCTATCTATCTATCTATCTATCTATCTATCTATCTATCTATCTATCTATCTATCTATCTATCTATCTATCTATCTATCTATCTATCTATCTATCTATCTATCTATCTATCTATCTATCTATCTATCTATCTAACTGTAAAGAATTCACTACACAAACTTAGGCCTATCTGGTGAGCTTGCTAGAACTTACAGCTTTGCGCTTGTTTTGTTGGATAGATAAGGGCGCCTCGCACCCAGTATCTCCCGACAGTAGATATATGATTTAATTAGGCTAGTATGTCAACTGCATCTTTTACAT
The DNA here is from genome assembly GCA_964026355.1 of Pseudorhiza aurosa. NCBI lineage: Eukaryota > Metazoa > Cnidaria > Scyphozoa > Rhizostomeae > Lychnorhizidae > Pseudorhiza > Pseudorhiza aurosa. Next base: position 2,134,864 of record OZ032122.1, read on the forward strand.
CAGAAAATTTACGGTGTGGTAAGTGCGCTAAAACAAACATCCTTACGATATCGTTGGCATCACGCCCCCCCCCCCAACTACGTCATGCACTGCAGAATCATAGCACGTTTGGTCATGTCTTCGAATAGGGCAAGGAGGGACAAATGAAACGTTACCTGGATGTGGCGCTGTCTGAACAAGAACTGTCGATTCAGGTTCGATTTTTCGATCAAATCATTGTCAGTGACAGTGATTTGTCCACTTCCAGCAGTCCCGACGCCAAGGAGAGCAAAGTTCTTCAGCATTTCACAGCCAATGGCACCACAGCCGACCATAAACAGCCTAGTATTGGCCAGCTTTCTTGAAATCTCCTCCCCGATGCAGGAATGGAGTGGGAGATATCGGCAGCCCTTGTCCGCGTTCGCTTCCTCCGTCCCGACAATAAGTTCTGTTACATCTAGCAGAAGCCATTCCTTCAAGGGGGAGAATTTCCCTGTGACAGCCTTCAGCACCTCTTGTGCTGCTATCCCTCCTAGGGTGGCACATAACGGCGCTAGTTGATGTCGTATGCTTCTCAAAGACCGCCGCGTCAGCTTGGCGGCCAGATCAGCCAGTTCATTTTTCAACAGTTTTTTATTCAAGGTACTAGCTATGCTAAGCAACTGGTTGTAATCATCATCCGTGGCAACATCCGGCTTCCGTCCGTGCTGTTCCAGGAATTTATACACGGAAATAATGAGCAGGAAGTTGAGCTGAGAATTTTCGCATTTTGTGAAATCGGTAACCATTATTTCAGGGGATTCCAATTGAGCTTGTAATGATCTGAAGTCATGCATTTGCGACTGCTTTTTCTGTTGCGCAATGCCTCCGTGCAGGTATTCGCCATATGTAGTTGTATCACAGTCTATGCTCAATATATAGGGGGACACGTAGTGAACTCTAAAGCATCTTCCATTGACTTCCGTCATCCCTTTCACCTCTTTCAGCGTGATCAAATCTCCGCTGTCTAAGTCGTGAATCTTTCCATCAAGGGTGGTGATGACTGCAGGATTACCCTACGATATCAAAGCATCTTTAAAAGCACGTCGCATTTAAAAATCTCGTACAGATCACAAAAAGAGAGCTTACTGCTACCGCTTATAACCACTTTTTCTTTTTTTTCTTATACACATGATTCTACCTAGATGCCAAGGGTAGAAATTTGGACACTGAGAAGCTTTTTGCTTATCGAGCAGTGTCCATGTCCTTCCTCTCAATGTGACCACACCTCATGATTCCTACGCCTGGAATTACAGAGAGCTGGCGACTCTCCTCACTCTAAGTGAAATTCTAGCTGAGGTGGGACTCGAACCACAAACCATAGGATCAATGCGCAAGAATCTTACCATTGAGCTATCCTGACACCACCACTACCACTGCATGCTACTACTGCTTACTACTTCTGCTAGAAATAGTAACAAGAATACTACAGTTATCCTCCAAACTTCAACGCATGAAATAAGACGAAGTCGCAGATTTCACTATTCAAATTGATTTGAAATGGCTAGCCTATCAATGAAGAAAATGACGAATAAAAACAGACCCTCACAAACAAGCAAAATGAATCGAACCAGAATTAGGTCAAGAATTACTTCTACGGCAGATAAAAAACCATGTACGTGGACGATTGTATCAAGACATGAGATGAAGACAATGTTGAGGTAACTTTTTCGCAGATGCTCATAAGGAATCGGGAACTAGTCAGAATTGAGATCATTGCACGTATCTATGACGTGCACGTGACTGAAAGGAAGGTGAAACGATTCCAAGACAGCTGCATGAAAATGTGAAAAATTTCAAATCAGTTAACTTGAAATAAATGATAACAATAGTAATAGTTACAAGTTTCTACCATTGATACCATTAAATCTAATCAAGATGAAGAAGGTTGCTACTTTGGTGGTGTGGCCGAGTGGTTAAGGGGCAGTGTTTCGAATCATGCGAGGTCTACTCGCGTGGGTTCGAATCCCGTCGTTGGAACCACCAACCACATGCCAACAGTCAACTCAGCTGTCCATCCTTCCGAGGTCGGTAAATGAGTCCTCAGAAACCACTCTGTGGGCACAAGCACTGGACACACATTGATAACAGCTAATCTAAAGCTGAAGTGTTTCATCTTGTATAAAGATTCGAAATTATTTATTAATTTACTTGCCTTCGAAATATGACCAACAAGAAACTCTGAGGGCTCTAAGCCGTCCATATCTGTTACTTCAAATCTGCTTCCGAAATCGCAAATCAGACTGGAATACACGCCAAAAACACTCGTCGAAATGAACTAGAGAAGACAGTGAGAAAGATAGGAACTGTGTGACTGGGCAAACACATCTTACTGCATTCTCAGTGAATGATAATAATAATATTATTACTATTTGCCTTCATCAAGTTTGCTTTCAACAAAAAACCAAAAGCTACAATTTATAAGAACTAATAGATCCACAAAGAATGAGATTTTACAAACTTGAATGAAATGGGGGATGGTCTGTGATATCAAAATTTGGAAATACAAACCTTTATTGATGGGGTCTGCGCTCGACAGAATGAATTGACTTTCAATTGGAGATTGAGAGGACAATCGACCAGGACAACACACTGCAATAAAGAAATATCTGGAAGTAGAATCGACTTCGACAGAATAGGTGTCCCTTTGATAAAAACCTCTCGTAAATTATGTAGACAGTGTTACCCGAATCAAATGAAACTCAGATCTTTTGCGAAAGAATCAAGGTGATATGCACGGCCCTTATGGCCTACATCACAGTTCAAAGACAGGTAAGAAGAGAAAGGCTAATAGGTGAGGGAGTCAAATAAAACTCAAATATTTTGCGAAAGAATCAAGGCACTTAACATTCGAAATGAAATGCACTTTCTTTCTCCTAGATTGATATGTTGGGGAACGGCCCTTCTGGCCTACATCACAGTTCAAAGACAGGTAGGAAGAGAAAGGCTAACAGGTGAGGGAGGTTAAGTCAAGTCTACTGATCATGGATATGAAAGAAGAGAAGTTTTAGGATTCCGAGACGGGAGATGGAAATAAGAGGCTCCATGAATTGCACCCACTTGGAATGAAAAATCATTTGTGGGATAGAGTCGGGGGATACGGAAGTGGCATTGAGAAAGGGTGTAGATGGGTCGAGCTTAAGGTGGTCCTGACATGTCTCCAGGGACCAGGTGTAGTATTCCCGATTTCAGAGGGCGAGTTAGCTTGCAAGGAGTCTAAAAACAAAGATGGCTACCATGAAGCATAAGAGATTCAAGATGGCCAACTTGATCAATGTTTCATCGCAAGAAGCAATTTTCGCGAATGCTAGCATAGTAATAAGTGATACGAATGGCAGCTATAGCAGCTTCAGTATGTGACACCATAGCGCTGGGGTTGCAGGTTTGAATCCAGCACAGTTCACAACAATGACAAAATCAGTGATGAAGGCAGGTTGAAACAATAGCTCGATGGATAAGGTGATTCAGGCGATTCATCATTGTGATCAGTGATTCAGATGATTCATCATTGTGATCAGTGATTCAGATGATTCGTCATTGTGATCAGTGATTCAGATGATTCATCATTGTGGTCAGTGATTCAGATGACTCATCATTGTGATTAGTGATTCGAGTCCCACCTCATGTTTCAACTTAGAATGAAGATATTCGCTAGTTTATTAGAAAGAAACGAAATCGGGACTGGATCAAGGTTCGCTATTAAGATCGAAAATGAAATACGTAGATTGCATTATAGCTATGATTTTGACAAAGCAACAAATTATAACAACATAACACCATTTGTTGAAGTATCAGAGAAACTCTCCAAGTATAAAGATCTGGAAATTGAGATTGCAAGAACGTGGGGAATGAAGACGCAAATTGTACCGGTTGCCATCGCAGCACTAGGAGTAATTAAGGAAGGCATCGACAAGCAAATCAGCAAAATTCCTGGAAATATCAACGTCACCGAGCTGGAAAAGATCGCTCTGCTAGGATCCGCCCATATCCTCCGAAAAGTTTTATCTCTAAAATAGAAAATGACTGCCCATTAGAGCCCTAGAACCTGGATGGGATCCGGCGATAATGGTGAAGAAGAAATGAAGCAAAGAAAACTTAGAGATAATAACAATATACGAATATCTAAACAGGGTAAACGCTTGAACTACTTAAAGCTGTTATAAACGTGTGTTCGGTAAAGCAAAATAAAAGATAAAGGAAAAAATATTTAACATCTCAAGTTATGTTCAAAGAGATTTAATTGCGGTGGTTATCTGGAAAGTTTGCAAAGTCTAGTTTGCTTAAGCTGGGGCTTTCCAATTGAAGCGTGCTTAAAAGAGTTTACCGCCATTAAAATGAAAACTTTTCTACCATATTCTGCTGTCACCTTAGATAGAATGACAATTCTCGCATGATTACCAAAGCAAGACTAAGCTAAAATGCATTTTAACGTTAAGGTAGAAGGAAACACCTCTTGGGAGGAGCAAAGTCGCCGAGAGGAGGTAACACTATAACGACCTCCCAGTTTCGTAGGATAGATGTGAAGAATCACGAGGATGTCTGTTTGGTGTCAGAATGACCTGTTGCTGATTCACAAATCCCGTCAGTCAACTCGAGGAGGGCAATAAAACTGCAATTAGGCCAAGTCCCTCCGTTTCGATATGAAGTGATAGTGGACTGTTAAAAGCCAGTGAGATTATCTGGAAGACCATTCACTGAATCAATATAGCCTCGAGGGGAATAATGGCGGCAGTGTGACTGAATGTTCTCTAAGAAATCTTAGTCCTGGAAACAGCCACGTATTTGGCGCAATGAAAACTCAAAACGGCAGCTTAAAAAACAGGTTTGAACCAGTCACAAGTGCATGCTCACTCGTGATAATAAAATCGCTTGTGATAAGAAACCCTCCATAAAACTTGCGCAATCATATTTTTAAAACTGAAAGAAAGTTTGGCATGAGGTTGAACATTTTGTTTGGGATGAGAAAGTCATGAAATTTTCGTTGTTATGCTTTCAAACTTATAAACTTCAATTTGCTTATTAGAACGACTGAGGCATACTAGCAAATCACTCCCCCAAAACCCCCCAAATCTTGCGGTATAGTGCTTCAAAAACATTCTTAATGACCAGAACTGCTATGCACACTCAATTTTGAGCGTAGCGGAAACAAGAGGCACGGCTCTGAGTAATTTCTAGGGGGAGCGGATTTATGAGGGGGTTTATCGTTGCCTTCTTCAGCAATGGTGTTTAGCATTCTCTATTTCGAGCGTCGCAGAAACCAGACATTGGACCCTGCGTTTTTTTCTAGAGAAGTTGACTTTATGAGGTGGTTGCCCATTGACTCCCTCACCAATGGCGACTTTGCTGTGACACTTGGGTGAATCGAACTGGCAACCCCTGGGTTATGAGTCCGCATGCTTAACCGCTACACCACGGCACCATTCTAATGACCAGAGTCCTTTGAAATAAAGACTTAAGTAATACAGGGGCGTTGGGGGTTGTAAAAATTAGGATGGTTAGGAAAATTACTCGTTTAAAACTATTTGTACAGACATTGGACAAAAGGTTAAGAAACGCTTGCAGAAAATTTTTCCAAAGCTTCCTACATAAACTATTGGGCTTTAAACAGAGGTTTGAATCAGTTGTAGGTGTGTGCAGCTGCAAAGTTAGCGATCTGAGTGAGACACAATCCATTGGGTTCAGGTCATCCAGTCAATGACACAGGACTGGTAACCAATGCTAAGGGGGTAGGAGACCTAAAGCTTGCCGGTTAACCATTTCATGTCGCAAGAAAAGTCAAAAAGTCAAAGTTCCTTCCCTCACCATTTTTGGTGAAAAGGGCGACGCAGTTGTGCAAGCAGAGTGAATGCTACAGTTGGCGGCCAGCCATCTGTTAGCACTGTGTGTTTCACTCCCATGTTCTTTCCCAAAGTGCTGAATGCTAAGCAGGGAAATAGCATGCACCATTTTACAAGTCCTTGATATGAGTCGACCGGGTATCGAACCCCGACCTACCGCGTACAAGCGAGCATTCTATCACTGGGCCACGGACGCGGTTTCACGTAGCGCAAACCGCTAAAAGTTCTTTATTCAGTTCCCGAGTCCCTGTTCCCTAGTCTGGAGAGCAGCCTTCCGACAAAGCATGAGTAGAAGTATCCGATAAGTACGCGATGGCCCGCCCAGCTCGCCTTACCTGGCTGTGTAAAGCAGTTTGAACGAGGGCAAATCGTTAAGTTACAGAAGAATGCCGAAGATCACGTGAAAGGAGATGAGAACAAAGGAGTACGTTTGGAACAAAGCAACGGAGATCTTGGGCGACAGACAAGATGCAGCAATGGAGATCATCACGAGGAGGAAACTGAAGTATTTTGGGCACCAAGTGAGGAGAAATGGGCTGGGGAAAGCACTGATCGAAGGCAATGCTGAAGGTGACAGGGGCAGAGGTCGACCGCGGAGACAGTGGAAAGATGACCTGAAACAGTGGACAGGAAAAGGACTAGCAGAACTGAAAAGAATAGCGGAGGACAGAGAGAGGTGGAGGAGTAGTGTGCAACGATGGGTGCACCCGCGCCCTCCGTAGGCTACGGAGAAAAAGAAAGAAGACAGAAGAAATTGTGAGTCCTAATGAGTCCTACCTAGCGACACATTATCGTATTGACAGACTAAGAATTCACACCATTTATGGGATGATTTTATCACTTATTTGAACTGATAACCCCGCGCAACCAGAATAGAAACTAACTACACCAACTTGATAACTTCTTAATGTGTGGGATTTGTCTATTGATAGGTAACGCCATAAATTACGGTTGAAAAATTCAACACATCTCAAAGTTGGGTGCAGCATGAATGAAACCGAGGGATACAGATAACTATTTGAGAGAGCAAAAAACTGCAGGGCATTAGCCCAACAAAAAGACGTGGGAAAGTCCCATAAGAATGTATGGGAAAATTGCATTTGGTACGGATGAATGATGTGCTACGATAAACGGTTGCAGTACTCCAAGTGTAGACAAGAAATAACGGAAAGGTGGCAACACCATAGAGCGCTCTACGAGATAAACGTTTCGGGTTCGATACTGGTCATCGCAAACTCAGCGTATGCAATCTTCGATAATTCAGAGATGACTGTAGACTTTCATGGCGCTTCGAAATCCACTCTCTGTCTTCTCGACAAAATCCAGTCCAAAGCCATGCGTCTCATCAACAATCCCAACCTCACTAAATATCTCCAGCCTCCTTCCCATCGTCATTTAGTTGGAGAAATATCTATTTTAATTGCCCATCGGGCATTTCTCTCACGAGATCAGGGGTGTTACTCCTGTTCCTATGAGGCGGGTTAGAACCACCAGAAGCTCAACTCCTTCACACTCTTTCCAAGTTTCACTGCCTACTTCACGAACTCTATCCCACAAATCATCATTCATCCCAAGAATATGCAATTCATGGCACGTATTGCCTTCTTCTTACTTTTCCGAATCCTACAACTTGCCCTGCTTCAAATCTAAGATTAACAAACTTGATCTGATCTCTCCCTCCAATTATCCTTTCGCTTTCTTCTTTCTTCCGTGTTGAGGCTTTCTATAGGCGGCCACGATGGCCTCTCCTCAACAAAATTTACTAAAAAAAGACGAAAAAAATGGCTTGCAAAAGGATTGCCTAAAAGCTCCTATCTTCTGAAAAGGAATTTGTTGGGTCAACTTTGCTGCTCTGCACCCCTGAACCCGACCAAAATCATCCAGCTTTTGATTCTGACACTTGTCACTGCTCCTACTCAAGGCGTCCCACCCATATTTTCTCAGGTAATCTTCTTCTTCGCACATGTTCGTATTGTGATCAACGCTATGAATTCTTCACAGCAGGTCGTTTAGCACCAAAATCTTTGTGCTGATTGATGTTCCACCAATGAACCAATTTTCTGATACTTCTATTTCGACTAACTCAGACACAGGTATTTCTTCGACCACAAGCCCTGTATTGAATTTCTAAAGGATTTTATTTGGAAACAGAGGACATGTTTTGGTAAGCATCATGATAGAGCGAGATATGAGTGCATTGCCTTTTGCATCAAACTTCTTTCCTAACGTACTATCCTCCTTTACGCAGCAAAAAATATGCAAGCAAATTTTCAGTGCGCAGAAGAAGCAATCTCATTTTAAAGAAGTGTATTAGTGTCTTTTCCCGTTCTAGCGGTGGGCATTTGCAATTGTTTTGGTGATGAAGAGAAAGACGTCCAAGTATTCTTTTCTTTGCATGATTCTACCTAGATATCAAAGGTATCAATTTGGACACTGAGAAGTTCCTTGCTTACCGAGCAGTGCCCAGGTTCTTCCTCTCGATGTGACCATACCTCTTGATTTATACCCCTGGAATCGCAAAGAGCTAGCTATTCCCCTCACCCTGAATGAAAGCTCAGCTGAGAGAGGATTCGAACCACGGACCATCGGATCAATCTGCAAGAATCTTACCACTGAGCTATAGTAGCACCCACAAGAATTGAGAGTACGGGGAGAAGGGATGATGAAGGCACTGATGACAGGGCCATAATGACGTACAAAATGGTGAATTGTCTTTGCCCTGACAGCCTGATAGGTAGAATAGTCACTAGGTCAGAGATATCCAGTCAATTGACAAAGAATCGGCTCGATATTGACATCCTAAGGCCAAATTTGGAATTCTCAGAAGGAAGTTTCTTTCACTCTGGTGCCAAAACATGGATGAGGTTCCAAGAAACACAAGAATGAGCCCCACAATTTCCATGTTTAAAAGAAACTTGAAGGGCTTCCTACAAAGTCAATAAATTCCCAAAAAAAAATACCATCCCTAGGTAGAAGAGCAACATCTTTATCTATATATATTAAAGAATTAATTTACAGTAGAAGCAGTTTATTTACATTATAGCTGATAGGGAATTCGTGTATAAAGATTTTAAAATGAAAAATGAAAAGAAATGTAGGTAGAATACAGGGAAGGCGAGGATCAAAAGTGATCTGGTACAGTGTAAAAGCAGCCTTTAAGCACGTGGGTTTGAGGCAGTTCCGTGCTTTTATTGATGAGAAGCCATGAGGTAAACGCGAGTAAACAGCAACCAAGGAATCGAGACCGTTTACCAGTGATTTTGTGCATCTCCCTATGCGATGATACGTGTACAATGAATTTTTAAATTAGCTTAGGGAATAGGTTAACAATGACTTAAAAAGATACCCTTTTCTTCATTTAAATACTGGTGGATATCGTGAGCCCAAAACCGCAGTAAACAGGTTCCTTTCGGCGAAACGAAAATCATACGAAGGTAGTTTAAGGTACTTGAACACCTTGAATGAAACGTTTTCGTATTTCTTTGTCCCAAAAAGCTATCATGTTTCAATGTGTTCCATTGGATCGCCTTTGAGGGCAGCTTTTCATATTCAAATAGAGCAAAGAAGACTTAGTGATGAGGTGCTAAACTACGGTGTTGGCATTGCTAGAAGTAAATTTCTAAATAAAAAGATAGCCGCCTGGAAATCATTCTTTTCGTAACTTCGGCTGGAAACTTTAGGAAAATGGAAGGAGCTTGCTCTTTAGCTATCACATGATTCCAGCCTGATGATGAGTTTTCCGCATTTTCCACCTTGGGCATTTCGAGTGCGAACCGAACCCGAGGCTTTTTCATATTTCACGGGTCGCCAAAACACAGACCGTGAATCTGAAATACTTACCCCAAACGAGAGCAAATTTTTCTTTGCCCAGGTTTGGTCATGAAAATGGCGGGCAAATGAATTTCCTTCATCTAATGATTGGAGAGGCGGTAACATCGATGGCCTACTACAGTCTAGGTCACGGGTTCGGCTCCGCGTTCATGCACGTTTGTTTGTGCTTCCATGCCTGTACTGCCAGTCATGTCATGTCATGTCATGTCATGTCATGTCATGTCATGTCATGTCATGTCATGTCATGTCATGTCATGTCATGTCATGTCATGTCATGTCATGTCATGTCATGTCATCTTATGTCATGTCATGTCATCCCTTGACCGTTGGGAGGTCGTAGGGAGCCTGTGATGGATGCTTTGGCAGCGAGGCTTCTCCATCTGGTCCTGCTTTTCGCTATACGATTCAGAACTGTGGCATCTCTCTGTGTCCATTGTGTGACGGTGTCGATCCATGATTTGCCAGTAGTAAATGGATATCTTAAGTGAAGCTAGAGGTGGCGCACGGCAAAGGAAAGGAACTGACGACAAGTCGTGGCTCAGGATGATACATCTCTTACCATGTGTTTCCTGAAGCTCTCTCAGGTCGAGAACGGCACTCAGCCTTATTCTCTTTCAATTCACTTTGATTTATCTAATATCTGATAATGATCTCAACTGTGACAACTTTTCGCTTTACCTGTGTTCTTGCATGAGTTTTTTCGAGGGAAGTGAATTCTATGAGGTGGTTTCTCGTTGCCTTCCTCGCCAATGTAGTTTTTATTGTGACACATGGAGGAATCGAACTCACAGCCCCTTTGCTAGGAGTCCCCATGCTTCACCCCTGCACTACGACACCACGTTATAGAGAAAGGACTGCGCGATGTGAAAGAAGTCAAGATCTTACCAGTAATAACTAGAGCTGCTCATTCAAAGGGGGTCCGTGGGGGTCCGTGGGGGGTCCGTCACCCAGTGGTAGAGTGCTTGCTTTGTACACGGTAGATTGGGGCTCAAGAAAAAGTCGAGTCATGCCAAAGATTTGAAAAATCGTACAGGCTATTGGCCTGCTTGGTTTTCGTCTCTAACTTCTGCATTGATAATTACATACATATATGGAATACTATAAAAAGTAGGAATAATGATAATGAAGATGATAACAATAATACATGTCTATTCATGATAAGCCCTTCCAGTACATGGAAATACGGCTATCAATAAGAAGAGTTGCAGATAGGATTTGAAAACAGCAACAATGAGATGAAGATTCGAAACTAGTAGAAATACCTGGAAGCTGTTGAAGTATGAGAGATCTCCATTCATCAAATCAAAATCTGTGACCTTGACTTTCACATACGGATTCAACTCATCCAATCGCTGAAAACAGCCAGCAGCCCTGCAACAAAGATATTTACCTTCAAAAAAATGGAGAAAGCATTACCATCTGATGGTGAAAGATTGATGTTTAGTCCCCGGTAGGAGATCTAAGCGATTCATTTTCTGGACAAAGTTAAAACAATTGAACGTGAAAGATAATTGATGCTATGAAAAGTAATACAGTCAACTCTGGCTAATTCGAACTTTTGCTAATTCGAACAAAATTTTCAGGTCCCTTGGAATCTGCAAAGAAAAAACCTCTATAATTCGAATCTCTGTAAGTTGAACTTTTTGTGATTCAGACATTTTTACGATCCCCCCCGGGAGCTTTAATTAGAAAGAGTTGACTGTATTACTTTTAGGACACCAGCCTATCGGTTAATCCATCTTTTTACTGGGTTTTCTCCTTCCGTGCAAGTTCATTTCATTGATTGATATGTGATTCATTCTTCGAAAATGCCCCAGGGGGTCTATATGTTCTCCCTAAATAATGTTGCATTTAAGGTGGTTAAGTTTGCAGTTAAAATAGCTATTCAAAGAGTCAAAGAGGCAAAAGTAGCATTCGCAAATCAACTACTTTGTAGGCCTCACATTTGAAATTAGTTTTTGAATAGAAACATAAGCACCACATTGGTTTATGTTGTTTCTACAATACGAGATGGATGCAGTGCTGCAAGATTTCGCAGTGATATTTGACATGACTGGATACCAAGAACAAAGAATAAATGATCTACTTCTCCTTTTCCCATTTTTTTTAACAGTCAACAAATTTCTTGGTGCATGAAACTTGAACATTGCAAAAGGAGTGAAAACTTGACTTTGTCTTTCGTCTGATACTCATCAGAGTGTAAATGTAAGACAATGGCCAAAATAAGAATACAAAATACATGCTAAGGTGAGCCAACAATGTTTGACAGTGAGCAATAGGTGTGAATGAGGTCTGTTTCACTCACCACTGCCCTTCACTCCTTTACATGGAAAGACCCCAAGAGGAAAAGTGAGATCGTTTTTGTCTCCACAAAACAGACCCTTCTGTTTTAAAAGGCTAATTTCAAAATTCCTACATGAAAAGATGACATGGCTTGTCATTACGGTTTTCGACAAGCAATCTATTTCACTTGATCTTATGTCATATTATATTGCTTTATGTTCTATCAGAAAATAGCCGAAGTCATACCTGGTTCTTTCCTCATCTACATCTTCCTTTCGAAGAAAGAACTGAGCGCCAAGATCACTCATTGATGTAATGCTGTCATCTTTGATTGTAACAGACTAGAATCAAGAAAACACCATTCTGATGAAAAAACATATCAAAGTAGGCAAATGTCTTATATTATATATCATATACTTTGACGTCAAATGGATAGTTGTTGAAATTCATCACCACAACTAAAAGAATGGCATTAGTATATTGTGGTAAAGTGGCTTCAGTATGCAAACTAATGCAAAAATAACAGTTGTGAGCTTGAATGGTTCACGATAACAACAGTATCAGTGAGGAGGGCAACTGCATGCTAACTTCTAAATATCCACTTCCCGAGGAAGCTATGCCCATCTCTCTTATGTCTGCTGTACTTGAACTTGAGCAAGCTGCGCAGTTAGATATCTTAGGTGCTAGAGTATCTTATTAAGAACTCAAGAGATGGCGATAACCTGATTATGCCAGAATTTGATGTCTCAATCACTGGAGTAGAGAACTTATTGAATAGGTAAAGCCTTAAAAAGCAAGAGGATCAGGTCAGCTGAATCCAAGGGTACTGAAGGAACTTTCTAGCCAGATATCACCAGCCCCAACACACATTATAAATGCCTCATTAGAGCAAGGCAAGTTTACTACCTCCCATTCGTTCAGCCAGTCATGTAACAAACCCTAACTCAAAAATCCTTCCAATGATTCCAGTATTTCTCCACGAATGACTACGTCTTTCCCTGCTGCTGGTTTCGCCAGATAATTCATCTACTCTGCAGGTTTTTAGACTGACAACAAAATAGTATCATCATTTTCCATTATTTCTTTAAACAACATTCAAATTTGAGAATACATTGGTTGACACTGCCAATACTATCAAATTCCATACCTCCACTCCAGAAAGAACCACATTCTTTGCTGGAAGGAAACATACAAGTAAATGAAGCTTTTTACAACTGGCATTTTTGAACAATCCAACTCTCAACTAATAAATGGATTACAACACAAGGAACAAGAAATGGCAACCACAGTGCGCAAAATGCAACTAAGAGATCCTTTATATGGCCTTACATGACATCCTACAAGTGATGAGTGTTTGATGGCCAAAACGTCATAAGAATTATTCAGCAGATGCTATAACAAAACCTTTTTCTTACTGAAATGGCACCAAGATTGTATTGAATGGCTGGCATCTACGATTTCATTTACTTCTGCAAATTGAACACCTGATAACATTTCTATGTATGTCAACTGAAAAACCTCTAGTATATCTAAAGTGGCATGATTTTAAGCATGACTCATTGCTCGGGAGCCACAGTTTCATGATGAATTCTAAACACAGATGACTGCAAAAAGAGTAAAAGAGTGGTGGTTTGGCCTGACGTTTTCGTCGAGAGCCCTTGTGAGGAGGATGGGCTTCCCAGCTAACTATTTTAATAAACTTTAATTGAGAAAACATTACGACCCATCCATTAGTAACTATTTGACATGGATGTTTTGGACTCATTTTGGGATCTACCACCAGTATCGACCTTTTATAAGGGAACACAATTAATTCTTTCTTCCTTGTTTTTAGTGAGTTATGTTCAGGAAAGGCCATGGTGGCCTGTACAAAGCTTCAACAAAGGAAGAAAGAAGAAAGCGAAAGGCTTAGGGAGAGAGAGATCAGACCAAGTTTGTTGATCTTAGATTTAAAAGATGGTAGGTTGTAAGATTCAGGAAAGCAAGAGGAAGGCAAGACGTTCCACAAGTTGCATGTTCTAGGGATGAATGATGATTTGTGGGATAGACTTCGTGAAGTAGGCAGTGAAACTTGGAAAGGGTGTGAATGAGTTGAGCTTCTGGTGGTCCCAACACGCCTCAGAGGAACCGGAATAATCTCTGTGATCTCCTGAGAGTTTGAGGTAAAGCAAATAAGCAACAAAGAAAAGAAAGACATAATCATGCATTAAAAGAAATCCGAGGGAAAGATGACATTTGTGAATTAAGAGTGGGGCGGTCTCTGAGGATAAGCAGATTTATGTGTAAGAGAAGATCTAATAACAATCCATTGCTTATTTGCTTTTCTCCCATCCCATTATGTTTGTCCCTTTCTAATAAGTTTATATTGATGGCAGATCACAAAATGTTGATGTCAAATAGTTATTAATGAATGTGTCATAGTGCTTTCTTAATCAAAGTTCATTAAAATATCTAGACTCTCATTGCAGTCATTCATGGTTTGCACCTTGAAGTTTGACAAGTCACAATTTCTGAGGATCAGACTTAACTTCGGGGCCCGTCTGGAGCAGTCATCGCAGGTAAAGAGATACTAAGAACAAAATAAAATGGATACCTTTGCCAACATTAAAAGCCATATGAAAGGGGCCTGTGTTGGCTTATTCCTCGGAAATTCACTTTAATTAAGATTTATATGAATCGAAACAACATTAGTGTTGGCTAATCCTCTCCTTTGGGCACTCCTAACTGCTTGTGTTTGTGGTTGGAATATACTTGACCTTGTGATTTGATTTTGCAGAGCAATATCCGGGAAAGTTTTATAGCCAGAGACAACAACAGCTATGCCGGGGGGCTGCTTATTTGGTAAACTGCCTTGGCAAGGAGATCTGTGAATGTCTCTGCAAGTGTTTTCTGAGGGTTTACTTGTCAATGAAATACCTTTGTAGGGAGATCTGAGGATATCTCAGCAAATGTTTTCTGAAGGGTTGCTTTGTCAATGAAATGCTTGTCGACAGATCCGGTCTATCGCTCCAAAATTGCCTGCAATTACACATGCACAGCAACAACGTTTGAGATATGTTTTGAAATTTCACTCTTTCGGAAAATCCTAGGTTTGGATCCTACCTAGGCTTAGAACTGTAAATAGTTGCTTTGAGTTAGTTTTTAACTATAGATTACACAAATATTTCCATGAAATTGGGAAGGTTAGGAATTCATTCCATATGAAAAAACTGTTGAAAACTATAACTCGAAAGATTTAAGTGATAAAAATCTTTGATTACCAATTTCAATGCCTAGTCCATCCATGCCCATGATGAAGACATTTGCCCTTGACAACTTCTTCATAGCATCATCACCAAGGACATACCGCTGACGACTAAATTGAGAGAAAGACAATCCACAAGAAACGGAATGAAATGAGTAGGAAAAGCTTATTAAGATAACATCAGATTGGAAGTTTAAAGGAGTAGAAAAATGTTTTCCTGTTTTATCTTCAATATCTTGAAGCATCCTAAATTAGGCTGCAATGGCTTTGTGCACTTCTGCACTGAAGAAATCTGCTCCAAGTTTCCACATATTTGCAACAAATACAGAACTTTATTGATTCTTCACCATCCAAGACTTCTCCACAGGCTTTCAAATCCTTTTAAATTTGCTGTAGTTACGTCACAACGTCATATGACTGTTGGGTTTCATTCTTCGCTTAGCGCCTAGGCCAGTCTTCGCCAAAACGCTTTAATAGGTTGTCATATCGCCTACTTGAGCAAGTATATTCAACTATCAAAGGTGATTGCTGAAAGCATTATCGGCACTCAGGTTCTTACCTGTACAGCGAATCGTCGATTTCTTCGTCTTGATTTTTCAAACTTTCTGGCGACCCCATCTTCCTGCAGCTTTTGCAAAATAAACCAGGGCAGTGTTAGGTCATCGTGATTGTACTTCATGTAGCACCACCCCGCTCAATTCTTGGAAATGACGAGCCAAAATGGCGGAAGGGACGAAGAAATTTTTCCAGCCACCGACTATTGACAGGTACAGCTGGCTTGTTGTATACCGATACTGCTGTCGACATATATCGATTGAGCAAAACCCTAGAATATCAGACTGATGGATAAGTAGATCAGCTACGATATAATGGGTTTAATGTGCCCCCATTTCCTGTATAAGCATTTAAAAGTCCCATCTTCTTTATTGAACATTTACTGGCATTCGGTTCATGATATTTGCACCCGTTTTGGGGCTCCCACTAGGCTGTGAGTGGGGTAAGTCCCCGATGCCAAACGTACCCCCTTAAGAATTCGTTAGGCCACCAGAATCAGCCTTCGACTCCCATATACCTCGGTACTTCACTAACTTTACAACCCATGCTGTTGAACCATTAAGCAGACTATTTTTATTATAATTATTATTATCAAACATATTTTAACAGGTTAACTTTTTCAGAACGGATCAAGCCAAATCGTTACTCAAATTTAGCTCATATTGTTTGATTGTTGGCTTGCATTAAGGCTATTTTCAAGAGTTGCTGTGATCGCATCTTTGGCCCCTGGCTTAACTCTTCCGTTCATTAATCACTCATCTACTCATTCACTGACTCGGTGATTCATAGATCCATCCATTGATTCATTCATTCATTCTTGTTCATTGATCTATCCATGCAATAATCATTCAGCCATCCATCATAAGTTAATGTGATTTCATACCCTTTAAATTACAGCGCTGATGGTATTGAGAAATTTAATCATCAGCTTCCTGGTTATCTTTTCGACCATAAACTGTTGAACATTCCTTTATTTCGAGCTGAATAAAAGGTTTATTGAGTCATTGTCTTCTAAAATTAGAATAAGCCTACACCTAATTCCGAAAGTGTCCGCAAGCCGATCTGCAAGTTGATATGAGCTAATTACGGATGTGTTCATCTCTTTCAGCAGCACAATAATTAATGACTTCAAATAATTGTAAATTCTAGAAACAATAATGCCATTACGTTTGCGAGATTATTCCTTCATCTGCTGACGGCTGAATTCAACATTGTTGATTCTCCAAACTTATTCAGTCATGTTTGCAAGAACCCTCTGCGCTCAAGCGTGGAAAAAACACTGACACGCGAAACAGGCTTCCGCCACTTTGTGCTATCAGCTTCTCTGCACCGTCAATTCTACTTTTGACATACGAAATCCAGCTTCATCTTTTACGCATCTTCAAAGCATAAGGAAAAATCTTGCTTTTGACGGATCCACAGTGTCGTCCCTGCGACGCGAAAGAGTTGACATGATTCATTTATGAATGGACGACTGCAACGCGTGAGTAATCCTGGCGATCGCTCCTTGCTTTTAACAAGACTAATATACGGATCCATAATGCAGTACTTTGTTCACTCGTTGATTGTCCTTGTCTCTCTCAATGTATCTAATCTCAGATATTCTATAGAGACGTAAAGATGGTGGAACAAAGCGCAGATAGATCAGGACAAAGATGCATTTAATAATTTTTAGGCGAAATTTACGCGACTAAGTCGTTTACATTAGTACCCTTATGGATTGTTTGGATGAATTATGTGCCAAAAAATTAACAGTATCCTTAAAATGAATAACATTAGACGACTGAATCAAACCGAGAAGGACGTCATCATGGGCGGTTATAGCAAGTGTAGATACTCAAATCGCTTCAAAAGGGTACTTAAAACGTATGAGAAGTAATTGGTATGCAGCTTTACCTCTCGTCTCTGTTTGCCATGCCCACAAGGTAACCACGATTAATCCTGCAGTTCCATTCGCAAATTATATTGTAAAGCCAACCATTACGACTATATTTTGGTATGAATTTAGGAACGTGAATGTGAATATTTACTGTATCTGAATTTAGGAAAGTGAATTTGACGACATGATGCAGTGACTGCCAGTATGAAGGGACTCGGGATCGAATACTGGTTAGGCTAGTGGTCGGTTGCTCACTCGCTGCTCGCTCAGTGGTAATTTGGCAATCTAAAGAAATGTTGTAGTAAAGGCAACAAAGAAGTGGGGTCTTGTCATTTCAGTTTTCTTGTCAGTTTTCATATCTGCGTCGCATACTCGATTTCGAGCGCAGCAGAAACCGGAGACAGGGCTCTGAGGTTTTTCTAGGGAAGTGGATTTTATGCAGTAGTTTCTCGTTGCATTCCTCGCCAATAGCCTTTTTTTATTGTGACATAGGAAGGAATCGAGCTGACAACTGAGTCCACATTCTTAACCACTGCACCAACATAATTGGCTTCAAAACATCTCAACCGAGAAGTCTATGGCCGTTGGCTTTTGACCTGTGGCTTGTGGCCTTTGGCCTATATCCCGTGGTTTGAACTATTCTTGATTCATTCTGACGAACTGGAGATTAATGTATACAAACAAACACAAGCACAAATACATATTCATGCAGTATAACCAGTACAAGGTGGATCAAGACGCATTTGCTTCGTTGCGTTCGCTTCTGTCCCAAGCCTGACATCTTTCAGCAGTTCATAGCTCTAACCTGCTTTCGAAGCTTGATAAATGAATTGTTTCAGTTTTCCATCCCCTGTGTACACGACTCTGGACCTGCACATATCAACTTTAAGCTCACTAAAACACTTTTAAGTGCTAGCATAATCCCAGGGAATCCTTAATCTTAACCATGAATCAGGTTCAGTCATCCAGTGGCTACTTTGGTTACATTAATTCTTAACTTGTCAGGTATTCCCTTCAGGGCACCATGAAATGACTGACATTTTGAACCGAATAGCATTTTAGGAAACCACAAATGTTTGTCCATTATTATTCAATATTCTTTATCCGTTCGTCTCTCATGGTGCTTGTGAACAAGTGTAAAAGAGCGATCTACTTACTTATTTGAGAATGCTTACTATATTTAGGCCATGGGCGTCTTCCATGACCAGAAATCTCTTAGAGTGAAAAGTGGACTCTACTTCTTAACATAATAAGAATCACAACTAAGAGAAAGCGCAGTACGTTGGATCACTTCTCCGATGTTTGGTTGAAGCATTCCATCAACATCTTTATATTGTTTTTTTAAAGTAAAAAGCTTCACTGCTCCACAGCTATGAAAATTCAGCAAACCTTCGTAGCAATCTTCCTAGTTTGATAAAGTTTAAGACCAGCGTCAGAGCGAAGAAATTTATGATTTGATTGTGATATCACCGTATCAGTTTATTCCATGCCCCCAGTCAACAGTGATCGTACCAAAACCATCCAATTTTCGTTCCGGCTATGGACATGAGATTGAAGCTTCTTTGAATATTTTCGCACCAATTATCAGTTAAAATACTGCATGGATACTATACAGTGTATTGATTTGAGTAGAGATTAGTAAGGATTGGCTACAGATATGGTTAGGATTGGTTAAAGTTAAAGCTAGGATTGGTTAAAGTTAACGCTAGGGTTGGTTTAAGTTAAAGCTAGGGTTGGTTTACGTTGAAATCTAGCGTATGAGTAGCGCAGTTCAATTAATTCGATCTGTTGCATAAATTGCCAGGAGCTGATGACAGGTGTAACATCCCTTGTTTAGAGCGAATAAAAAGTGGAATACTCACTCATTATTCGGTTGATGCCAAAATTAGGCCATCCCGACCTGCTATTTCTACGACTTAGGGGCTAGAATTGGGTTGGTTAAAGCTAGAGAATTTTCCACAAGATTGAAATCATTTTGCTGATTTTTGTGGTAAGTTTGAGCTCGTGAATGCAGAATGATTTAGGCCATATTTCTGCTTGCCGGTTACACATCAGAGATAATCGTGTCTTACGACTGTAATTGCAGATGGATCCTTTTGGTAAACACATATACCGAGCAGCTACAAATACCAAAGCTCTTTGTCCTGTAATCCTCATTATCTCAGCACATTTATTAGCGCTATGGTACAACGCAAACATTCCACGATGGTTAGAAATAACTTTCAGGAGCCTTTGTCATAAGTTAGTCACACAACTTTGCGGCACATCCACAGAGGTATTGTGCTCTCAATTTCATCAAGTGGTTTTTGGTGTAAAGCATGGCGAATCTGTCTCAGTTGTTGCTCACCAACTTGGTCTTGTCGTTTGTCTTTTCTCTGTCTATAGTGGAGTCAATTGGTTAAGCCACGAATTTGCTGTTAAGTCGGATATGTCGGGTATGTCAGTTCTTCAGATGTGCTGACTTCAAGAATTGGAGCTTTTATCATAAATCTCCGATGCTTTCACAGCGAGGTATCATACTGTCCTGTATACTGCAGTTCATGAGTAGCAAGGACAGAGGCAACTGTAGGTTGTTTCAAAGAGAGGGTAGCCTCACAGCTGAGATCCTTGGTCACAGATCCCATGTTCACTGATTCGAGAGACCCGCCTATTCCGATTCTTGACTTGGGGGAGGGAAATCCCCTCTGGAGAGCCCAGGAACTACTCGCGAGGTTTGCTCATATCTCGAGGAAGGACTTGGGCACTGCTTTAGCTTCTAGGAGTGGCGCAAGACAGGGGGCAGGAAGGGCTGCAACCCCCGTCGGGGAGTGCTAGTCCTCCCCCAATCGGCAAAAAAGTGAAGGCTGTGAACAGTCGCTACCTTCCGCAAGTTTCTGTTGATTCATAGTGCAGCTCCCTTGCTGAGGAATTTAGCCCTCCTGTCGGGGAACGTAGCTCCCTTATCGGAAAGATCCAGATGACATCCATGGTAGCTTTTCAGCCCCCAAAGAACTGCATTCAGATCTTAGGGTAGGGCAGATTACGTAATTGAGGATATGGGGGATTTGGGACAACCCTGTGTGATTTCGTAAACTGCCTAAAGCAAGGTTATTCTGCTCAAATCTATGCATTTTTTGCTTGTTCAAGAGCTGCTTTGAATGAGAAATGTTATGTTTAATAGGACGTACCCAATAAAAACTGGAATGGTCTAAGGCTGCGTTTACACTGTACCAGACACTTTTTGATCTGATGCAAAAGTTTTCCGGATCAGCCATGCGTAACATAGCAAATTACCCCGGTTTATCCTAGCTATTTTGTCTCTTCCAATGGATATCTTTAATATATTCTATCACTTTTACCTCAGCTTGATCTGAGCTTCCAACAGGAGTTCACGCAGCTACATCATTACGTATAGTTGAAGATTCAATAATCACTAGTAATAGGCCTAAGTACCACAGCTATCAAATTCTTGGTATATTTTTACCATAAAACAATGGAGACAATGCAGAAATCTTAAGGTTGGTGACCCTGGATGTCGACTAATGAAAGTGAGCTTAACTCTTGAAAGAAGCTTTGCCTGAAGTGAACTGAATTTCGATTCTGCAACCGCTTTCCCTAAAAGCAATCGTCCAATAATTCCAGCTTTGTCAATCTTGTTCATCAACATTTAAGACTATTTGAGTCGGAAAAGCCAAATATTCAACGAATATGCCAAATACGATGATGTTATAAACCTATCACAAAATCTGAGCTTCATCATCCGAATGAAAATTGCAACAAAAAGCCTGCTACAATATTGGAACCGCGTTTAAAGGAAAAACACAAGGAAGAAGTAGAAGAAGAAGAAGAAGTAGAAGAAGAAGAAGAAGTAGAAGAAGAAGAAGAAGGAGACGAAGAAGTAGAAGAAAAAGAAGAAGTAGAAGAAGAAGGAGAAGAAGCAGGAGAAGTAGAAGAAGGAGAAGAAGAAGTAGAAGAAGAAGGAGAAGGAGAAGAAGAAGAAGAACTATTAATCAATCAACAGAAGTATGAACACATTAAGTATTGAAAATTTGCAGTGAATTTACAACGAATCGGATTCATTATTTTTTACCTTTTACACCTCTGTGGAAGTAAAAAATTCATTTCTATTCAAACCATAAAGAAGTTGCTCCCATAAAATTTTACCTTGTGAATCTTTCGAGAAAAATGTACTGACATATGCTAACTATTTTAATGCTATCGGCAGCTTTTGCTCCATGATTAACTACTTGTCATTGTCTTATTACCGATTGAACTTTAATTCTACCGATTGAGCTTCGATTTTACCGAATAAAACTTTGAGTTTCCCGATTGAACTTTTATTCTGCTGATTAAACTTTGATTGAACTTTAATTCTGCCGATTGAGCTTCGATTTTAACGAATAAAACTTCAATTTTCCCGATTGAAATTTGATTCTACCGATTGAACTTCAATTCTATCAATTAAACTTTTCATTCACCTGTTGAGCATTGATTCTACCGATGGAGCTTCGATTCAACTGATTATATTTTGATTTCACGAATCGGTTCTATTTTATTGATCAGAAATGTCTCTTGCCAGTCATTTATTCGAAAGAATTTCAATTTGTTTTTGAGAATACTTCGCTGTTTGAAAATGGCTAGTTATTTTCAACTTAAAATTCCCGTGTTGTGAGGGCTGTTGCTTTAGCGTTGAAAACAGGCCCGACAGAACAGATAAGAGCAATTACAATAAAGTTAATGGAGAACGTAGCTGTTCAAAGTTTCAGAAGAGCGCGCTTAAGGAAATCTTTATTCACAAATCCAGATATGTGAACCACAATAACATTCACAGCCAAGCGGCCCAGAAAGGGCTATCAAATAATCGTTGCAAATTGAGAACTTTCCTTCGTACAACTGAAGCCCCCTTGAAGCAAATTATGCCTTCAAGTCCAAGCCAAAGATTAGCTAATTTCCAAATGGGGGGCGTAAGATCTGAGCTAACAAGAGATAAAAGGTTTCAGATGCCATACTTGCCCGCAACGCTTGGATTATTCTAGGATGTTTTCGGTTGCTTAAGAGACATTGAATTCACTCTAGCCAGACAATAGTCTTACATAACATACAATTTGCTTTTGTATGTACACGGATTTTTTTTAATTTCTACTGTACCTTTAGAAGTGCAGTGGGGATAGTGGTGAGAGCAATTTCTACTGTGTTGAGCTCGAGACAAGGTCTTTGCTGTCTGTGTCTAAAAACTGCGTTGCATACTCGACTTTGAGCGTAGAAGGAAACAGAGACAAGGCTCTGAATTTTTTCTAGGGAAGTGGAATTTATGAAGTGGTTTCCCGTTGCCTTCCTCTCCAATGGCGATTTTACTGTGACACATGAGGGAATCGAACTGACAACCCTTGTGTCATGAGTCTGCATGCTTAACCACTACACCACCCAGCAGTAAATGGGTACCTGGTGGAAAGTTGCAGGTAAAGTACGATGAGGAAAGAAGCTGTCCACCCTATCTCGCCCTGCTGTGGCGGGTGGATGGGACCTCTCTAGCGTGGTTCTACAAAACGCGTGTTTCGAGTCTGGAACTCCATTTCTCTTGATTCGACCTTGTCTTAGTGAACCACGCTGCGCTACCAGGCATTTCACAACATCGTAACAATACAATTTCAAACCATAGAATCCTGTACTTAATCATGCCACTCTATTTCAATCCATAGAATCCTGTAATGAACCGTGCTATACCATTTCCAGATGCTGAATTTTGTTTTTCAAAGATTTTATAAAGGAAGAGGATTGAGGGACATTGCCATCCGATCGACTTACTTTGTATTTTGCAGTAGAAACAAAGACTGGCTGGATCCAGAACTGTTAACTTTTTAAAACAGATTTTAGACGATACCTTTATATACTTATAATTATTTCTTTTTCTTATCAACTTTAATATGGATTTATTTCAAATTCACTTATATATATACATCCATTTTACTCAGGCAAGCCCTTCGGAAACTGCCTAACTATAGAGAGTTTACGTTTGTATGTTTAATATTTTCATAAATAAGAAGTTTAGAAAAATTTATCGTTCTGAAGTATCACTAGTTTCTAGTAGAAACAGCCAATTACACATTGGCTATTGTAAGAATGGTGTGTTTTTGTATTTGAAATATGTAGTGAATCAATGGTTTAATAAATTAAGAGAAAGTGGATGGACGCAGCGAGGGAGGATGTGCCACGGACTGGAATAGAGGAGGAGAACACTGGGGACCGATGGAGAGTTAGGACGCGCCATGGCGTCACCGATAAGGGATGTGCAAAAAGGAAGAAGAAGTGGGTATATGGTTTAAAATATCATTACTATTATTATGACTTTCGATTTGTGTTGATCATTTTCTGAAAGTCATTTAGAAATATGGGAGTAGATGTTTGAAACATTCCTAGTGTGAATAGACGTTTGAGGGTTGATTTAAAAGTAATCAATATTACAGCTCTTTTGATGCCTTTGCATAAGTTCATGAGAACAAACCTAAGGCACAGTGCAGAATTATAGACTTGGTAGACGAAAGCCTTAGATTGCTATTTAATAAGCGCTTCTTGTAATATCGTTAAAAACTTATTCTTAATCAGCTAAAATGCCAATTACAGATATTT
This sequence comes from Pseudorhiza aurosa, assembly GCA_964026355.1. Lineage (NCBI taxonomy): Eukaryota > Metazoa > Cnidaria > Scyphozoa > Rhizostomeae > Lychnorhizidae > Pseudorhiza > Pseudorhiza aurosa. The sequence continues at coordinate 2,159,117 of OZ032122.1, forward strand.
GCAAGACGTTAATTCGATCAAGAATTGTGCAGCTTATTGTTCCGAAAGCTCTTGCGTGGAGACAACAGCATCGGGTCAATGCTCCTGCAAAGAAGGTTTTGACACTGCACAAGAAGTGAAGAAATGGAAGTCTTTGGCTCGCTGTCATATTATCACCGTGTCAAACAGCACAACAATTTCGACGAAGGTGTGGTAGAGGAGAATGACATCGATCAAGCAACCGTGAATGAAGCCTTTCCCCTGTATGCGACGCGTCCACGGATTAGGCGTTCTCCTTTAAAAATATCCCTTCGTCCCCTGTGTTGTGGTTCAGCTGATGGTTGAATGAAAAAACCATAATACATTGTACCTCTGTCCTGCTCGGCCAAATATTGTTTTGCCATAAGCCAGGTAAAGCCAATATGTGAATGAAGAGGAATTCCATGGGCAATTTAGCGCCAGTTCACTGAATGATTAGTTAAACATGAGTTTATTACTAGAAATTCTTCGCAATCTATTTGACCATGGAAAAACATCCACAAATCGTGCAGAGAATCAACAGCCCCGACTGTTAAAGGAGAATTGATGACGAGATGAACGGAGGAATGTCCAATTCATCGTCATCCAGGGGCCAGAAACACGCCATGAGATGGGAAAACAGAGTATAGTTGCGGCAAGCAATCGTATGCGAGCCACTGAGATGGACTAAGTAGGAAAATGTGTATAACATGAATACAGGGAAAGATAAGCCCTCACGTTTACCTCTCTTGTGCTTCCCAGAGAAGAAATCGCTCCATATGGCATGGAAGTGGTTTTCAAACCAAGAAGTAGGCCTTAATTCAAGCATAGGAGATTGAGATTGGCTGCTCTTTCTAGCATCAATGGGAGCATTAGCTGTACTCCAGGGTTTATTTTAAAGAGCATTGACAACAAATGCTCTTTAAAGAGCTTTGATAACCAATTGTGCAGTGATAAAGTAAGAATTGTGTAATTGCAACTTTTTAACAGAGCCATTTCAGAAGTGTGACAGTTCATGTTCCTCAGAAGTCGGAATGATTGGATCATACTATTCTGGTAGCAGAACGGGCATGGTCATGAAAAACTTATAAAGACAACGCCCATATTATCAAAATGGTCCAAAATATGCGCAGTGATGAAAAGTCCATAAAGTAAACCCTGCTGCACTCGAATCATACACCTTCTGCCTATGATTCATCTTCGCCCTCCACTACGTTGCTATTGCTTGATGGATATTGATGAAGGTGAATTTGGGAAGAAAAGGAAGGATGAAGTTGTCTTAATACAATCGATGAAGCCCATTTGCAGAATGATATGAACCCGTCACGAGAACAAAGGATCGTTGGTTCGATTCCTATGGCTGCTTTTCAATTGACTTCGTGTTTATATAAGTATTAATCAAATCCAATTGACTTCGTTTAATACTAGAAAATTGATCTTAGTGAATTAATTAGCAATCAGCTTAAATCTCAATCGAAGAAGATTTGTTTTGAAAATGATATGAAATTGTCAGTATGGTTGAGGCCGAGTTGGTGCTTCGCAGTGGAAGAGCTTCCATCCGCAACAAATGCACTAATATAAAGAGAAAAAGAGCCATGGTTGGATGACGCTTCTGAAGCACATATGTATGTATATACGTAGATGTAAATATATATAAATATTTATAAATATATGCATAAATATATATAAATAGTATATATAAGATGTCACATCATATATAGCTACACAATATACAGTATGCATAAGATATCATATATAATAAGATTATTCATATAGAAATATATCAAACCATATATAATAAGATATTTCATGTGTATGATAAGTTATATGTACGATCGTATTTCTCCCGATAGAGAGTGGTGAAGGATGTAGTTTCCCCTCTTGGTGCAAGTATTCACATGGTTTGTCAGGGGAAAGCCTCCATTCGTGAGCCTAATTTTATGCCGAGTATTTGCATCAATAGATGACGCATACTATCAAAGTCCCCAACAGTGAAATCATTAAGTAAAAGAAATGCTTTGCATACTCAATTTCGAGCGTAACAGAAACCAGAGACAGGGCTCTGAGCTTTTTCTAGGGGAGCAGATTTATGAGGTGGTTTCCCGTTGCTTTCCTCACCAATGACGTTTTAAAAGTGAAACATGGAGGAATCGAACTGACAACCCCTGTGTTGTGAGTTCGCATGCTTAACCACTACGCCGGCCCTTTACCGTACCAGAGATGAAAAACGCGGGAGAAGAATACAGTCGATATTCGAGAAAAATACAAAGAGATCGTACACCGAGAAGAGATATTACGTCAAGGGTTTTTTCATTAGAACGCGAACACAAACGTCACCCTATTCTGGCAATGACTACCGAATATTTTCAATCTGAGAATGGTTAAAAACAATAATTAACGAAAAGTTTCGGAAATGATCTTCTTATTGAAAATAATTCAGATGAGACGGCTCAAATTTCGAGATATACTAGATAATGCTATCATATCAAACAACTACATGCCTTTGAATTTTGTAGTGAAACTTTGGTTAGCCAGATAAGCCTGTATTGTTCAGCTGAAGATTCATTTCCAATGTAATTAACCAAATAATTAACAATTGTCTGATTCTCTGCAAAACTAACACGATCAGAAGGTACCACAGCCCGACCTAGTCAGCTTAAGTATTCGAAACTGGTACACAATTTTCTCATCAACAGTTAACAGATAATTCAAGAAGTTTGTTATATCATATTTCGACACCAAGCTGTGGTGGTATATGTCATCGTCATCAGCTGCATTCCTCCCAAGTTAAGTTGGACAGCTTTCTTTCGTCGGCAGTCCCTGAATATCGTAGGGTAACCGCAGTGGATAATTTCCCTCAATTTTCCCATGTATCTTGCGTCTCTTCTTCCACGCCCACTTCTTCGATGGCTATCAGCATTTTCGAACAAGCGATTTTTCGGCTGGATGACTCTCCTGAAGCCAGTTTCTTTTGGCTGTCTCTTACGGGAAGAAGGGGATACGACGAACTGGTCACGCTACAACGAGCTCAAAGTACCTGAAAAAAGCAGTACTTGCAAAATAGACTTCGACCATCTCCAGAAGGGGATGAAGTACCCCGTTAACTGGCTTCCACCTTCTCTTTGTTTGGGGATCGCTGCCCGAACTTTGTCTATAGCCAGCACAAACAAACACGTGTCATTTTGTCCTCGTGTTCTCGCTTCTCCTTATGGATCTGCCTCTGGCTGATGGATCAATGCAACCTCAATTTCAATATGGCTCAAGTGCTGTATGACTAAATGCATTTTGCTGCTTAAGATGCGACAACACGATGGAGGGGAGGTTCTTAAGAAATTCGAACTACCTCTATTTAGATACTCTTATTTCTAGCTAAATCCCACAGACAACTTGGACAGAGCGAAGTGAAGAGGAAGGATTCGCACCTGCGATGCGCCGTAGAGCGGGAGAAAAGCCAGTGGATGAAGGAGAAGATCCGCAAGGTATACTTGAAGGAGTCCTAAAATTAATTTGATTCAACGTTCTATACACGGTACTAGTCTTGTCATCCTTTCTTCTGCATATTTTTTCTCTTATCGTTTTAAAGTATGTTTTCAGATATAGCTGCATGTAAGTTGGTCTCATCTAGCATTTAAACTCACTTCCAGCAAACCAACGGTAAATAGTGGATATATTTATATATACATATATATATATATATATATATAAATATATATATATATATATATATATATATATATTTGAATATGAATATGAATATGAATATGAATTAAAATCTTTCATTCTCTTGTCTATGGTTCTAAAACTCTCCTTAACATTCGAAAATGTTGCGGTGAGTTTGATCAATGATGCACATTTTTTCATTTTTTGATACATTCCATCTAAAATATCCATCAAAAAGCTACCAATTCCACTGATAAAACTACCCTGCAAAGACTACGACAACGATATCAGGAGAAGCAAGGTACCTTTAATCACACGACAAAGTCATCATTTCACGTTCCAAGTACAATCTTCGCGCAGTTAGTTGTTTATAATCAGATTTTAACGATAAAATTTTGATTTTGTTGCCTTTTGCAGAAGTGCAATAATGTTATTGGAGTTTTAAGTTTGGCAAGCAGGCAAAAGGACTGGTGCACTGGTACATGAAAGAAATACCAATGTCTGACCTCCCATTGAGGTTTGAACCCCGGTCGTATGCAAAGAATGAAGCTGATGGCTGTGTGCAATGGATTTTGGTTGAATAACAATCGCAACATGGCAAACAAGTCCTTATGATGATGGCCTTATGTCGATCGCATTAATTAAACCCTTGAATATTATGAAACGCTAATCTTGTTACCATGATGACACATCTAGACAGCGAAGTCTTTGCTAGTTTTCTTCTTTTGTCTTGTCTTTATCCTCTCTCACTCACTAGCCAGACTGAGCATGGCTTAGAAATAATTAACACTCCGTAAAATTGGCAAGGATCCCTGAGGAGTCTCTCTCTCTCTCTCTCTCTCTCTCTCTCTCAGGGTCTCTCTCTCTCTCTCTCTCTCTCTCTCTCTCTCTCTCTCTCTCTCTCTCTCTCTCTCTCTCTCTCTCTCTCTCTCTCTCTCTCTCTCTCTCTCTCTCTCTCTCTCTCTCTCTCTCTCTCTCTCTCTCTCTCTCTCTCTCTCTCTCTCTCTCTCTCTCTCTCTCTCTCTCTCCTTGCGTTTTAAAGCGTCCCATCCACTGCTGCGAAGAGCGCTTAGATTGATTCAAATGACGATATAATGATAATAATAGTAATCTGTTTCAATTTTCATTTCTTGGCATGTTTACTAAAATGCAGCTGGAAGCCTCTCTAAATACAAAGTTTACAAACGGTCACTTGAATGACAGCAAACGAGAAATTCAAAGTGGACAATAGTTATTAGAAAACAATAATAATGATACTAATATTTACACCACTGTCAAAAATGAAGTTGTCACCTCGGCTCTAAAAAATTTTTCGTATTAAAACAGTTATGAAGCAAATCAATCACTCTACCAATTAACTTGTGCCACATTTTTGTATATTAGCATGGCAGTCTATGCATCATTTAAAGAAATTTGTTCTAGTTTAAGATTGACTTTTCCTTTGCTTTTAATGCAACAAAAATGCTCAGACACGAAGATAGGTCTGTTTTTCCAATTTTTGCTTAGATACAGGATAATCTATCAGCATAATGACAATGCTTTTATCTTAAGGGCTCTATAGAAAGAGGTTGAAAGAATTTATAAAAATCACTCGAAAAATGTGCCCAAAAGGGAGATGTGACAAAATATCTCTACTGCTAACTAAATTAAATGACGACGAAGAAGCAGCAACCAGCTAGCAATTATTACCCATGTAATTCATGAAATTGTCATTGTCAAAGGTGCTTTCATATACTATGAAAACGTTCCTCTTCTGAGGATACAGGGTGACAGGACAGCAGAAGGTGCCAGTGAACCCGAGGCATTTTCAGCGTAATGTCTCTGTTTCCCTAACTGTGCTGTTGAGGCAAAGAGTTAAGAGTTCCGAAGACAGAGAGGAGGCAGCCAAAGCGGTCTCCGTTTGGGAGGAGAAAATCTCCGAGAATTTCCTTCAAGAATTTTGAATTCGCATCATCAATTTTCAGCTTGTCACGATAAGAAAGTCGATATTGAAAGTTTTAGATCATCGAATGCGATACAATTATAATGGTAACATGTAGGAATTTCACGAATGAGAATGGTAGATAAGGCCGGCCTCGCAGGCAATTCTTCATTCTGGGGTCGATTCTTGATGGATTCGAATCTCTCGTGGATTAGAAACAGAAAACAGAAAAACACTCAGTCGAAAAATTTCAACTATTGAAAAAATGCAATTCTTACGGCCAACAGTAACAGCTTGAGCAACTGTGAGGATTGAGCTAGGAATAAAAGTAGTTGTTTGTCTGCACCCGATCTCGCGCCAAAATGCTGCATTTAGACACTCGCACGAAAAATCAGTACTCGCCCACTTGATTCGGGATGCATTCAGTTTAACAGAGATGGGATCCGTGCTTTCTACTAAATACTTTATGGCAGAGCTAATCAGTTTAACTGCGTAAAGTCGAAATGTTATAATTCCTTTCTAATTTAGTATGGTCTAAGAGCGCGCTCAACCTTCCATTTCGACCTGGCCTTCCGAGCAAAAGCCGAAAATGATGCACGTCTTCTTCTTCTTTTTCTTCTTCCTCGGAGTTTCATTACAGGGCCTGGCTTTTGCGACCATAGCCCTGCGACCAGTTTGATTTCCCGCCCGACATAAAATACCATCACACGCAGCCAGCACCCAACGCCATGCCCTCCAGAAATGCCAGTCTTGGTCTGCCTTGTTGCTTTCTTCCTTCAATCTTCCCCTCCTTAACCAGCTTTTCCACACCACCTTTCCTGACCAGATGACTGAAAAAGCTCAGCAACATCTCTCTGATTGATCGAAGAAGGCATCTCTCCATTTCCACCACCTTAAGTGCTTGTTCATTCGAGATTTCCTTGACCCGTGATATCCTTATGACGCACTTATAAAGAGCTAACACCTAAAAACATCGATTCTAAAGTGCTATTTGTATCTCTGCATATATTCATCATAAAAAATCACAGCGTCAGGATAACTCAGTGGCAAGGTGCTTCCACGTGTAGGATTTTTCTATCCACCTTCTGTTAAACTTTCACTTAGAATCGAAAAAGTTGCCAGCTCTCTATAATTCCAGGCGCATGAAACAAGAGGTGTGGATGCGTGGTGAGGAAGGACCTGGACACTGCTTGATAAGCAAAAAGCTTCTCAGTGTCACAAAATATGCCTTCGAATGCTAGGTAAAAATCATCAAGATGACTTTGATCAACCTTTTACTCTGCATATTTTGGCAAGAGTAAAAATATGTTGGGATGACTTTCGCACAGCAACTCCGTTGTTAAATTTGAGAATTTTTTCCATTGGGAGAAGACCATCTGTCTGTCTGACGAGTGCCTTTGCACGAAACTCAGAGTAACAGAGAATCGGTCTTTTCCTTTTCTGCATTTCTGCTATCAACGCTCTGTACTTTGTACATAGAGAACTATATGGTGGTGAAGACAGCACCCTCTATGTGATAAATATATATATATATATATATATATATATATATATATATATATATATATATATATATATATATATGTATATTTATATATGTCTATATGTGACTATATGTGGCTATGTGTGGCTATGTGTGGCTATGTATGGCTATGTATGGCTATGTATGGCTATGTATGTGTGACTTTATATGGCTATGTATGTGTGACTTTATATGGCTATGTATGTGTGACTTTATATGGCTATGTATGGCTATGCATGTATGTATCTATGTATGGCTATGTATGCATGTATCTATGTATGGCTATGTATGGCTATGTATGGCTATGCATAGTTATGCATAGTTATGCATGGTTATGCGTGGCTATGTATGTATGTATATAGGAACGTTTGTGTAAACCACTCTATTACACGAGCAGCTTCTGAAACTCAAGCAAGCCTATAGTAAAACAAGAAAAGTCACTGGCAGTACCACGTAACAAATTTAGTTTTCTAGAAAAATAGGACTTCTCGTATGCAGCTTGAAAATCCTGGGACTATCTATACTTGATATCGTATGTTATGCGAAGATTTTCTCAAGAAGTCTGGGCCAAAGCCTGCGAAGAGGAAAAGGATAGGAAATGGACGCGGCTAGCTGTAACCCACAACTCAGCCCGCTACGGAACTCGAATGCGGGTAAGATATAGGCCTAATTAGCTTTCTGATGCCGCGAGTAGAACAATCATCGGTGTTAGTAGCCAATACATGAAAGTATTCACATTAAATAGAAACCTTTATGAATGCTTTCACCACTTACCGACCACATTGCGACTAGACAGGACAGGGTTCAAAGGATTTAAAAAGGGAAACTATTATCTACTGATAAAAGCTCTGACGGTTAAAGCTTCGAACCGCGCTAGCAACCATTTCGAAGAAAAAATATTTAACAAACATGAAAGCTACAAATATAGATACATTGGTATGTTGTCATTTCCCTAAAGTGTATCTTCTGGTCTACGTGAAGCAGGTTTCATTGCTGTCCCTCAAGTGGCACTTTCTCAAAGAACGAGATGCCATTTGGTGCGTCCATCCAGTCATTAGTTCCGTGTCAAGGGGAAGTCGGTAAATCAAAAACGTGGCATTAAAGGGTTGAAGGCATTCGGTGTGAACAATAATAGTAATATAGCAATCTGAATCATTTTAGGATGGTCAGATGTACCATTCTGGTTTGAGCTGCGTTTAGAAGCGGTTGGATTCCATTGCACATCTCATTACAAACTAATGTGAGGAGAAGGGATCTTATCGAGAAAGTCAGACCAGATTCTGCTGTTTGCTGCTGGTGCGATGTAAGCCAGTGTTACCTCACTCGTTGTCGAGTAGTCGGCAACGAAACTGGCTCCCCCAACCGGGGTAACCTGGTCGAGGGGACTGTGTGGACACCCAGGAGGACGAGAAAAAGAAGATCCTTCAAAGGCAGTTGATAGAGCCATCGGCCATCCACGCCTGGAGATGGGATAGATAGGTGCCACCATGTCATTTGCCTACTGACACACTCATTATGCAGAGGGAGCGATGATGGAGGGTTGTGCATAGTTCGGTGCACCCACGGCTTTATGGCTGAGGTTCAAGAAGAAGAAGGACGCCATCGAACTTACTTCTGTTGCCACAAGAGCCTTGCTCTAGTGCTTAACTTTATTCAAATTATCAGAAAATCCAATACGAGACTCCCCCGGCCTCCTTTCAACAGATTTGTCTCAAGCATATTCTCCATTCGAGTAGATCGCCAAATTCTCTCCACTTTCACACGATTTGCCCATCTTTTTCACATTCCTAACAAGACATACAGTATCAAGGTATTAAGAATCTTTTCATCAATAAATTCATGTTTGTTCAAGTCGATCCGTTTAATGTTAATCACTCAAGCGATGGCTATTTCCTTTGCTTCTTCTCTGTTTATCAAACAAATTCTCAACCATCAGTAATTTTTTTTGCTGCCGTCCTGGTAATGGTTCTGAAATTTTCTTCCACTAGAACGCGACAAATTTTGGCCTCGCCTCCCTCTAGAACGACTCTATTTCGCTTTCGCAGGTTTCATTTCATAGCGTCCAAGATAATCTTCTTCTGCTCTCGATTTTCTTTTGCTGTCCATTTTTCAAAGCTCTAAGAGCTTTTATTTTGAGCAGTATTTCATAGCCCCATTTTCGGTTTTTATTCGGTCAATACATCATCCGAAAGTAGATTTTATGGCCATGAGAAGCAATGTTTTTCTTTCCTCTCTTAGTATCCCTTGTGAATCCTGGGACTGGGACAACAGAATCCCAGAACCTCAGTGCTCTCCGTGAGAGCTCAAAAGCAAAGACTACAGAACTCAAGAACTACAGACGATCGGGTCGGCAATCAACCGCCTTTACAACTGTCCAATCCAACACTTACATCTGAAGTATACACTACTGGCCAAAATTAAGTTGCCATCCCGTGACAAAGCTAAAACATTTCCTTCACCTCGGCTCTAAAAAATGTTTCAAATTAATACAGTTCTGGAACAAAACAATCACTGTACTTGTGTCATATTTTCGTATATCAGCATGGCAGTCTATGCGTTATCTAAAGAAATTTGTTCTTATTTAAGATTGATTTATCCATTGTTTGTAATGCAACAAAAATGCTCAAAAACGAAAATAAATCTGCCTTTCCTATTCTTGCTTAGGTGGCTACATAATTTTGGCCAGTAGTGTATCATATATCCTATTATATGTTTATACAAAGCCCTAACAGCTACTCGATTAACTGATCTTAACGAAAGTAATCAATATATTTGCATCTAATGTTCAAAGAAGAAAAAGATTGAATGGTGAGGATTTGCTGGTCTTTCTAGGGATCGTGCCTCGAGAAGGATGCTAGCCTTGTAGGAACTCATTCAGTTTCCCTTTGAATGTGGCAGTCGAGGGACTCGCTTTAATTTGCTCTCTGTGATGTCGTATTTGCAAGGCCTCGCGGTGACAAAGTATCAGCATTTCATTTCCATAAAATTGTCGTTCCACTCGAAGTGAAGCTTGCATACCCAAGGCTGAATGAAGCTACCCAGCTGCTTGCTATGCTAAGATACTACAGCGAAAGATCGACGTGATTAGTGGCCATTCATAAGTTCACCCATGTATGAATGATAGTCAATTATCCGTGAAATACCCATCTTTGGTCAAAGCCGGGTCTGATTTTGCTCAAATGATTCGACCTCATTTGCCACAATGTATGACAAAATGACTGGTGGTTAGGGACCAAATTACAAGGTGACACATCAACCAGCCGGGCAAATGATCTGGAAAACACTGCACGCCTACCTTTTAGTGATAAGAAGTATGATAACATCAACTTAAAACTTGAGGGAGGGGGATTTCAGACTTAAACTATTAAACTCGATGGTGTAAAATAGATGAGAGTGAGAGGAACAAGGTTGGCTTGCAATCAATTAGCAAGGGGAAGGAAAACACTCCCTTTAAAAGCACTCTCCAAAGGTTGACGCTGGAAGTCATTCAAATAATAGGAAATGCGATTAAGTCTAGTTTGAGTGTTCGTCCAGTGATATCACAAAAATTCAGAGCCTATTGTGAAATAAATTTTTGCAAAGAAAGGAATTTTGTTTCTCTGTGGTCATAGCCTCTTGAACACTGACAATTTTTTGCTCAGGGTATCAATGGGAGAACCATCTCGCTCAGTTTCTTTGTCCATCGTACGCCTAGCAAATTACACTTATAATTGATGATCAATAGCTGCCAATTACAGATGAAGCAGTAATCGATAGCCATTGATCACTCATCAATTATTGTGAGTTGACTATAATTTCCCAAAGATCGCTTGCCAATGAGTAGTTCAGTGAAGATTACTCTTAACTATGATGCATCGTCGGTCAAAACTTCGTATCTATGAAGTGCACAGATGTTATTGATCCATATCACAGTTATTTCCATTGCGAAAAGCTTTTGCGCACCGATTTAGTGCTTCTATATATACATAGATAGCCATGCATACATAGCCATGCTGACATAACTATAAATACATGGAACAAACGACTCGATAAATGTAGCAAGTAGCATTTTGCTCTTTGAGAAATCCCGACTTGAGCAAGTACAAGAAATTTTGCCAGAGATGTATGCGTGGAAAAAGATCACGCTATATCACTCTATCTATTAACTCTCTACATACGTACCCATATTTACATACATACAAACATACATGCATACATACATAAATACAGACATACATACATAGCCATACATACCCATACATAGTCATACATAGCCATAAATAGCCATACATAGCCATACATAGCCATACATACCCATACATAGTCATGAATAACCATAGATAGCCATACATAACCATACATAGTCATGCATAACCATAAATAGTCACGCATAACCACACATAGCCATGCATAGCTATATATCGCCATACATAGCCATACATAGCCATACATAGCCATACATCGCCATACATCGCCATACATCGCCATACATAGTCATGAATAACCATAAATAGCCATACATAACCATACGTAGTCATGCATAACCATAAATAATCATGCATTACCATACATAGCCATATATACCCATACATACCCATACATAGTCATACACATTCATACATCGCCATACATAGCCATACATACACCAATACATAAATACATATTCATTTGCTGTTCCAAAAAGCTAAATAATTGAGCTGGTTCGAAGATGAGCTCTGGAGAAACCAGGACAGAGTCTATAACTTTGCACTAATTCGCCATTAGTTGTACCTCGGGATTTGGCGAAAAGCCAGGAATTATAGATGATTGAGCCCTGGGTTTTTATTATATTAACTTGTCAGCGACAAAAACTGCCTTGATTATTTTACGGTACTGAAAAAGAGCCAATTAACCCCTCTACTAATATATAGAATACAGACATATCTGCTTAAACAATTGTCAGAAAGCGTCTGCTTCAACAAGGCCTCATGCTATTATGCATGATTCGACTGTTACATTGTGAAGGTAGCACGTTAGCCAATTGGATTTCAGAGTTTCAGCTTCAAATCGTTTCATTGTGGATCTTGGAAAAGGGTTGTGGCGCCACGAAGTTCTTTCTTCTGCCGCTGCTGTATCACAAAAGAATGGCTCACTGAACTTACATTGAAAATAATAATTCATTTGCATTTTCAAAGCATTTTGAAGAATTCGTGCCATATTGGTATTCCAGAATGATCAAAATTTGATACATAAGTTAGGGTTGACCCCATCTAGACGAGAGGAAGGTGTCTCGTAATGCTCAAATAGTCTTAGGCCTAATTTTGAGTAATACTTTTTCCCTCGATGCAAACTACGAGCTGTTAAAAAAGCAACCTATGTTTGTTCAGTTTCCACTAATTCATCCTTGTCAAGCCTGTCGGAACAATATTAATATTGAAGGGGCTGCAAGCAAAGCGAGAGGAAAGGGGGGTGCGGAGGCCTTGCCCCAGGAAAAATGCCCCTGCTGCACCAATTACTGTATTCCAATGATGAGCAAATGACGATATATAGATGTCCAATGGACGAGGATTAAGGAACCAATGAAGTAAGGAACGATCCCTAGCAAATAATTGGGAGGTTGAAGCCCATGCAGCAAGTACTGTTGGTTCAAACCCTGCAGATGTCCCTATCAGTCATGCAACTGTAAGGGGTCCTGGGGGTCCAGACCCTTGCAATTTTCCTCAAAAAGGCGAAGGTGGTCTTTTTCTAGAGGAAATGGGAAGCTTCCGTTTGGAAATAAAATGATTTGAAATTATTGCCAACACTGAGATCAGTGTTTGTTTATGAGTTAAGGATAATCAAAATGTAAGTGAATCGAAAATAGCGAAATGAGGAAAATTCCTGTATTTTTTTTTCCGTTTCTAAATCAGAAGACACAATTCCAGGCTTAATCTCCTTGAAATGACATGTCTATAGTGCCTTTTTGTGGCCTGGACCCATGCCCTCTCAAATTTCTGCTTGCGCGCCTGTCAATGCAAATAAAAATGGCGAGAAAGGCAACTTGGAAACCTTCTCACGAATCCACATTCATTCCGGATACACAGAGCTCTCTGTCTGGTCTCTCTCTGTCATTTTCGAAGCTGGCAGTGCTGCGCAGCCTTTCTTGCAGAGGACAAGGAAGGAGCAATTCTTTCGCCAATAAGGAAACAAATACCACGGAAAGAATCTTTCGAGATCGGGTGAAAATCGTTCACCGACGAGCATGGCAATGTACCCGATGGAATCACAAAGAAATGGCGACCTCGTCACCCCCCTGGCGGAGGTCTTGCCGAAGCCAAATTCGAAGCACAAGAATTAGGAGCGGTAATCGACGTGCTGTAGCCACCAGGTCAGTTGGAAAGTTGAAAAGGGCTCAGATGCGCTTTGACATTGCTTAGTGTAATCTCCTATTTGAGTTGGCAAAGAACAATTGTAAATGAAGCATTGAAAGTAAATAAACGATCCATCTATCGCGGCCTGAGAGATTTAGGCCGAAATACAATCGAGCATTGTTCCGCAGTCCAGGTAAATTGACCGTACTCTGTCAAAAGGCGGTAGCAGATGAACCATAGGGTGATTTGCAAGGAGTCTAAATGGATCTCTGTGGAAATCTGGAGCGCATAGTGCGATGGGATATCGAATTTCGGCAATTTTCCAACCTTACATAAAGGGAGGCTTTGTTAGCCGAGATTTCTTATAAATTTAAAGAGGCAAGTCGTTATGTACAAAAGGCTAATAAATGTGGTGCTAGACAGAAACCAATTTCCAACGGGCTAAGCTTTCGCATAATGGGCCGGCCAACTCCACAAATTGTGTTTGGGAGAAAAAGTACAGCATGTTATCGAACTGCCACTGTTCAGCAAAGTCAATTGTGTTCAGTGAAAGATTCTTAGTTTCTTGAAATTTCTAAAGATTAAGGCTGATTGTTTTCATTTCCTCAGACAAATTTCGTTGAGGTCAGACCTTCGCTGGGAATTGAGTTTCTAATACTAATTTCCCAACAGATTTGCAACATTCCCCTCGAGCGCAGGAAGCCATTTGCAGCTACAGGATTAATTAAAAACATGACGAAACATCAATGGCATTCTTAATAGCAACAAAAGGTGGATGTTTACTTTAATTCATCGAGGTCCGTGGCGTCATCACTCTCTAGTCCACAGTTTCTCATTCCTGCTGCGCAGTTTTCTGCTGAGTTGCCCGTCTGCGTATCTGCTAAAATTCCCATAGTCTCGTTTTCAAATAACGGTAAGAGGTCTTCGCCAGAGCCTTCCTAAGTAAATTTTTAATTGATTGGATTGGCCTAACACCCTTTCACCCGAATAACGAGGGATTCCACCCCCTTTTTACTTACACTAAGCCATGGAAGTTCTTTTTCTCCTAAGGTGCAGCACCACAACTACAATCAGCTTCCAGACGATTGATCGCCCAGTTCTGCGATTTAACAGAACAGAACCGCTAAAATGTTGATACCTGATTGAGCTCCTGCTGCTAGATGCTTTAGGTTGGGTAGATATATTTTTGCCTTTCAATGGTTGGGTAGTATATTTTAATAGCTCTGTATTGCTTGGGTGTCTTTTATTTTTGTAGTCCACAAGATTGGGTAACAGAAAAATTCACCCAAATGAACATTTCTCTTCAGTCCCAACCTGAGGCATAAATAATGAATGATCCCTTCCTATCCTATGTCCACCGAGCAAAGATGGCTTTTTACCTTCTACTTGAATTGCCCACCGTGGTAGCTGTAGCACTGAATGAAGCCATTCATTTTAAAATACAGGCGATGTCAGTAATAATAATAATCATCAGCGGTCCTTCGATATCGAAGAAGACGGGGAGGAAATCATTTGGCTTTCCCTCTCTTGTGAGATCTTAAGTCGAAAGCACGTGCAGTAATATCAATTATGAAAACTAAAGGTATTAAGAATTTTCTAGTGTGAAAGCAAACAAGATTTTGAAAGTAGCTATTCAAAGACTCGTTTCAATTTTGCTTTTCGCCTTGTTTTAAGACTCGAATTATTAACAAACAATCGCCTTTTAATTCTTATATCGAAATTCTGCTGATTCACTTTGTAGATGAACGGACCCTTGTAAATCAGCATTGCTGGATGGTTGCCATCCTCAAATACCTGAAATTTTTATTAATATTATAATTCTATCATCATTATTATTGTTATCATTATTTCGATTATAATTCATCCTTGGCTCTTATCCAGTGCACCCAAAAAGTATATAAAGTGCTTCATTAAATGCTAAAATCAAGTTTCATATAACGTGTTTTAGACGCCCTTTCGAAGGATAAACAGTTTCCGGCGTCCTAAATTTTGTTGGAAGACCGTTCCACAGTTTAGCCACACACTCTGAAAAAGCTCTAAAGCAAAAAGTCTTGAGATAAGATCGCCAAGATTGATGCCATTGACAGAGTATAGTGAATTCTTCGACTGTATCAATTCCCACGTTTTTCTGGAGCCGTATTATGGACCTTTTTGTAAACAATTGTCATGATCTTGGATTGAATGCAATATCTAATTGGCAACTAGTGTAGCAGAAACCACAGCAGCCTACAAAAAGCAAAGATATTTGGGGACTGCTTGAGAGTAGGCCCGTTGATCAGCAGTGCTATTCGGCGATCCTAGATGACCTTCTGAGCGAAAGTAACTTGCAACAAACAGTGGTTGCTTTTTTGGACTGCGTGCTCATTCGAGTCTTTGGCTTCTGTGAAAGACTTATGAGCATCAAGTCTTCACCCTTGTTGACTCGATTAAGTAGCAGTTAACGGAAATGTATCAGCATTTCATTGCCAGTCCAACAATTTGATCAGTTTCGAAGAGTCATCGAGAATTTCCAACTTGTCTTTATCTATAATTATAATCATTTACATGGAATATTACAAAAATGATACAACGGGAGTAGGCTAGCGATTATCAATCCCATGGCCATTACACAAAGGGGTGTACGCTCACAGTCAGGCAATGACAAGATACAAGACCAAAGACAAGAAAAACTTTAACAAACTCGTGAAGGGGTAAAAAGATGATGAATGCAACTGCAGATTTCGTTGCAAATATTGAATTCTGGAATCGATACTATTTCAAGTATATTCAAGAAACTAGCTTTATGTACGCATAATGATAATGATAATGATAATATACCAATTTATATACAGGAATAACCGATCAGCATGTCAAGCATGCTGTTATCATTATCATAACATGGTCCTGTAAACATTGGAGGGGCACCCGGATACGTATAGATGCGTCTTTTGTGGTTAAGAAAAACCATGCTATTATAATAAAATCCGTTAAGGGTTCGGCAGAGAGACGAGTGAGAGACGAATAAGTGTTTCTCCGAGTGCTTCTCTAAACCAACTGGCTTAGGACACTATTTTGGCTTTGAGAATGACTATAGTCTTGATTCAGTAAGCATTTATATCAGATTTAACTTAGCTGCAAGTGTAGCGTGCTTTTTGCGTCTTTACTTGAGTGAGTTATGCTGAGGAAAGGCCATGGCGGACTATACAAATCCCCAACAAAGGAAGAAAGAAGAGAGTAAAAGGCGAAGAGGAGGGAGAGATCAGATCGAGTTTATTGATCCTAGATTTGAACGATGGCAAGCTGTAAGATTCAGGAAAGGAAGAAGAAGGCAAGAGGTTCCAGAAATCCATCCATATCATTATCTTTGGATTAGACTGTATTGGTCACTTGTAATTAGTTTTACGACCTTATATTATCCATTCATAATTGTTTAAGTATCAAGACCCTAATGATAACAGTATATATTGTACTGATAGGTCATCCTGTTAAGATATTTGATCACTTTCACTAAATTTCGACCCAACTGTAGATATCAGATAACTTCTTCCATTATACTTTATTTTGCTTTACTGGATACACGTTTATAACAGCTTTAAGTAGTGAAGTGTTTATCCAGTTTAAATATTCGTAAGTTATTATTATCATTCATTACATTTTTGGGATGAATGATGATTTGTGGGATAGAGCCATTTATGTTACTTTGGTGGCTTAATATGTATCCAGTCTAGACGAAATGATTGCAAAATTAGATTAAGACTGATATAGATATTTCATTAAATGTTTATGTGTTGCATCAAAAGTCATTTAAATGTTACGTCTCTCACACACATGTAGACAATCGGTTGTTGCTTCTCGTGAAATCAATGCTATGTTACAGTTCATATTCAATTCCTTGACATCTTCGCTTTCACATAAGCTTCAACGCCCACTCAGGGCCTAGAAGGTCTTATTAAGACAGTTTAATTCAAAATATTGAGATTATTCTCTCATTTCACCAGTACGAAGGAAAAAAGGGCCTCCTGATTTGATCTTCTTTCCATCTTTTGCCCACAAATAATAGAAATAAGGAAGAAGGTTGGCATAAGGGTGAGATGAATCAAAGGGAAGCCCGCACGTCAAATAGTGAGGTGAGGTGAGTGAGTGGGGTGGGGGGGGGGGGGGGGTTTCACTTAGATTATTCGTGCAGGGAAACCCTCGTCATCTTAAGAAGTATTCGTTTCACCCAAGGCTCTGTATCTGCAAAGGTTAACCAGTTAGTTGGAAGCAAACCCGTGTGCTTACACTTAACAAAGATTTTCCCCTCGATGACGAGAATGAAGGGCCCTTCACTCAATGTCTCTTTTCCTTCACCAGAGCCACAGTAGGGGAAATCTGAATGCTTCCTTCAAAAAACCAAGGTGAGACTTTGCAACGGAACTACGTCGGCAATGACGTCATAAACGAAAGAGGAGATTACTGCTTATTGAATGAGCATTTGAATATACAGTAAGTGCATGTCGTTGATACATGGTGATTAGTGTTCAGTTGATTGGGCCATACCGCGTTAAAAATTCGTTTGCATCACGTAGGGCGCAGATACTGGGAACGGGGCGAATTACAAACTGTCTTCTGAGCTTCGTTGGCGGCACTGGCTAGATTTCATTGAAACCTTTTCCGTTTACAAAGGCAAAACCAGCAGGGCTAGCATTCGTGGTACTCGGAAGTAATCATTCGTCACTTCCTGTTGAATCCATTTTTGGGTGTAATTAATTCCAGACCCGGGGCCTGCATGCAATGTTAGGCTTATATGCTGTTTGACAACTTGCGGTTTGAGACACAGCCAAGTGTGGAAAATTCAAAGTCACAGTGCCTTTCATATTTGTGTTAGGTTAGTGTAGATCAGTCGGGGCAGAGCGCACTTACGTGAAGCTACGCTGGCCTCGGACGAGACATTCTTACTACCAAACACTCGAAAGCGAGAGAGAGAGCGCGCGTCGTAACATCAAACAGTCTCTGTTGGTTTTCTACTTCAAGAAGACAAAAGTGATTTCTCGGGTAAGTAGACTTTTCGTAAAAGGTGTAACGGATTTCATTCACTCTCTGCATTCAGTGGTTCAACTCTGCCGCAGGCTACTCTCGCACCCCAATCTAGTTGAAGAATCCATGGGGGTTGGACATTTCTTGTTGATAAGGACACCTTTCCACGGTTTCTTGTCGTCTGCGTTGCAAGAGTAAAGTTTATCTACGGGCGACGATTTGTAAACACGGTTTTTTTGCTACCCACTCTCACTTAGCAAATCATCAGCATTCTGCCCTGTACGTCGAACGTTTCTCGATCTGTTTCAAACAACTCCTCAACTATCTATGTCGTTTGCATATCTTAACACGTGTCGCTTGTTTGGTACCGAAGGAAGGTCGGTCCACTATCTTTTTCGTGAAATTAGAGACGCCAAATTGCACAGTGGCAATTTCGTGTTGCTCTGAATGAATCGGCCCTCTGTGGTGGTTGCATTAATCCACCTAGTGCCTAAATCCTTCATTTGAGCGTGTTCCTTCAAAGGTTTTGTTCAATGCAGGATTTGTTCGCATTCATTAAAAGCTTTACACACAGCGACGCACCTCCTGCACAGAACGCGTTCGGCAAGTGGTCTTCGATATCCCACTGCTAATGTCGATAACTTATCGATCGGTGTAGGAAAGCGATCGATGCACTATTAGCCGTGTATCGTCGACGTCCTGAATCGCAGGACAGTTAGAGCTGTTTAAGCAGGAAGGCGACACACGGTACATTGTTATCCGTTATGCTTTTAGGGTTTGCGCTGGCTGGCTGGCTGGTTTGGGTTGGGTTGGGTTGGGTTGGGGTAATAGTGCCCCCGAACGACTTTTGCCCGTGTCTGCATTCTGCTGTTATCCCAGGTTGATTTTGATGTTGGAAAAACGGGACAAAGGTAGTTTTGAAATCTCGCCAAATTCTATCCACCTTTCACTTCTTATGTCCATTGTGCTTCCATTGCCACCACAATGAGACTTCTTCCTGTGAACAAGAGTCTCCCATTCATCAAAGAGACCTTGACAGATCTGATCAAACATTGATGCATTGCTTGTAAATAGATTCGTAATATCGACCGTCAGTTAGCTGTATCCTAACAACGAAGGCAGAGGAAGGACTTCGGTACTTTCCGGAATATGTCTGGCTTCACTTGTGAGTGATTTACGATCCCAGTGAAGAGCAGACCTTATTTTCTCTTCTGTCTCACATCTCCCACCCACCTTTGCTCATCTGAATTCATGGTTACATTGTCACACATTACTGGTTTCTTTCGTCGTGAGAATCTTATTCATATTGCATAGCAAGGCCAAGTGTAGGATCAAAGGTGATGTACCTAGTTATGATGAATATGTGCAGTGTAGGATCAAGGACGTCGGGATAGCTCAGTGGTAGGGTCCTTACACATTGATCTTATGGTCAGTGGTTCGAACCCACCCTCAGCTAGGGGACTCTAACTTATAGTGAAGAGAGTCGCTAGCTCTCTGTAATTCCAGGCGTAGGAATCAGGAGGTGAGACCACGTCGATGGGAAGACCCTGGACACTGCTCGATTAGCAAAAAGCATCTAAGTGTCCGAATGTCTGCCTTGACGCCTAGGTAGAATTCTAGGTATAAATATATAGTGTAGGATCAAGGGTGTTGCACCAAGTAATGGATATGTACAGCCCTGCGCAAACACAATCTGTGGTTCGTGGTTCCAGATTTTTAATAAAAAGGGCACGGGGTAAGCGTACAGATTTATTTGCTTAATCGAAATTCAACGTAAGCACCTGGCAACCGGTCACACTGAAACACTTCATCAATCAAGGACGAAACGGGTATTTTCGGCGTTTCTATTTTCGTGTCGGTTTGGCACTTGTATCTCCGTCTTATCAACACGTCAGCTCCCTTAACTATACCGCTTTTTAGAACGCGGTCGTCCTGAATGGTGGAAATGACCGTAGCGGTTACAAACATTTTCAAGCGACAGTTACATCTTGTACACACGGACCTATACCATGTGGTACTGTAATAAATGTCTCTTGGTCGCGCTGTATAGGTTGTGGTCTTACATACAAAGGCTTTTTAGGCCAGTACCGTAAACACCATTCGGTAACATTCTAATGTTTCTGTCGACGGCGAGAAGCTAAACAAAATCTAACCACAGTTTCGTGTTTTGTCAACTCGGTTCTCGATTTAATTAACAATAGGGCATATGCAGACGTCAATTCGAACACACCGCCTCTTTTCACTCTGAAGAATTTATTCTATACCTACCTAGCAGATAATATTGTATTTGCCAGTAGACATTGATTGCTGGTTCAGAGCAGCAATTGCCAAGGTGCGTCTTTGTCTTGCACTGCTCTTTTAAATATTCTCAGGTAAGTTAAAGTTGAGTGAAGTATATAAGTTACCTAATCAATTGTGCAGTAGCGTAGTGGTTGGACCAGAAAAAAATCAGTTGAAAATGATGCGAAGAGGAGAGATTCAAAGGGGCGATCGCTTACGAAAAGCAATATCTGTGATACACAAATGGAAGTATGTGCTCTCAGTGGCAGCTTGTAGCTGGCTAACTCCACGTCCTAACTGTTCTAAGAGTAAACGATAGCGAGAAGTATCGCCTTTCAGTTGAGAATACGATCAGGTTTGAGTTGAACAAACTATCAATTATTTGGCAGGAGTCACCCAACCCACATGTGTAAACACGAATGTCTTAGGAGCTTACTGCATAGTTCTACTCCCATTGAAACATGACCTGCCAGAATTCCCCACCATGATATTATTGTTCGCTTGTTTGCCGAAGGATCTCAAGCCTGGCAAATTGTTTACCCCTGATGCTCGTCGAGCCGGTCAGATTTATGAATGGTTTCGCTAAGGCTTTTGCCGTGCTGTTATCTGACCAATGCAAGGTGTAGATCCAAAAACAGGCGTGGTATCACCCTACACAAAGAACACATCTTCAGCATGCTCTTTCGCATACATAATGCTCTTGCGGGCCTTAACAGCGTTACCGTAAGAGCTGAGGGACGGCACGCTTCTGAACAGAACTGAACATTCAATCTCCATTCCACTAATCTCTGCTCTACATCTCGCGTTACCAATGCCAATCAATCATATATAGCTAATCACGTGATCAGATTCGTACTTATGATAATGATAATAATAGTAATTAAAGCTTTATCTATTAAATGGGAAATGATTGCCCGTTAGAGAAACCTGGATTGGACCTGGCGCTGATGGTGAAGAAAAAACGAGGCAAAGAAAACTTAGAGATCATAATGATAATGATAATGTTGCTACGACGTTTTGTTGGCGTTGGGGCTGTTCGACTAATTGTATCTTCTGTCGAGTAGAGGCAAACTTGAAGATCTTCCTCCACTGAAGCCCTCTTGGAAGACGTCTTGAAACCAGACTTGGTGCGAAAAAACCACTATGTTCACGTAAAAGTTGCCATTCTCCGTTTGCACAAAAGTAACCAATATATTGCACAAAGGAACGAACGAACGAAAGACTACTTCTCTGTGAACCTCCTTTATTGTTTATGCTACTCCACTCTCAACTTTGATAGCGGAAAAGTTCATGGCCATGAGGCAGTCGTGCAGACACAAAAATAATAGTAACAACAGTGATAATGACAATTATAGTGTTAATAATTAATTTTGTAGGTAGTAAACATTTGGTAGTTATTTTCTTTGGGCTAATTGTATTTTATTGGATTTAGTATGAACAATAGAAACGAAGCGAATGTTTATAGAGGATAAACATTTCAACGATTTCAAAATTGTTGTTATCGCTGCGTCTCCTGTTACGTAAATTACGTAGTGAATTGCCGAGCAGTGAACTGCATTTTTTGGAGAGAATCCTCTATTCGCCCTGATTAACCGCAGAAGACCTATCTTTAATTAGCAAAGTCCACGTGATCTCTCTCACCATCGCACAGACCACAAATATGGTTGCAGTTTGGTTACATAACCTAATGATTTTCTGTTTAATCAGATTCGCAAAGTGTTTATGAGGTGAAGTGGAGAGTGCTGTATTTAGGGAGCCATTTGCGAATCCATGTGTGTTTTTAATCATGGAACTTTCTGAATGAGTTATTCTAGGGAAATTCATCCTAAATCAAATTTTCTGTACGGTTTGATGTCAAAATGAGTCTGTAAAACATGTTTGAAATGACGCTATGGTGAAGTGTTGGATGATAAGTGACGTTGGATTGCACTTCGATTCGTGTTGCATTAGTAGAGTTCTGCTGTAAGCGAAGCCATCCCTTTTCAATTCGCATTGTCAAGCTCACAGACGCCACATAGTCGGGGAAAATACATGCACGTTCTGCAGTTTGATTCCGGAGAATCAACGCACAGGGCTGTTTTGCAGATTTTCGTGGACGAAACCAGAGCTCGGATGCTTCCGTTGCGTGATAGATGTAAGCGATAAGTCAGAAATGCAGTGAACACAAATGGGACATTGTCATTCTACTTACAAAGTTAGATAAAGGGCTGCTATTCAGAGGTCAGACTGCTTCGTGTCCTATCACGGAACATTTCCCGCCGTAGCCTACACAGTTGTGTAACGCCTCCAACTGACGATTGTTCAACACTCTAGGAACCTCTGGGTGATACCACACCAAGAAGGAGCGCCAGGCACGTGTGCCAATAACACGGTGGTTACATCTCTTGGCGTTTTCTGATCTATTAGGCTCAGCCCGGTGTTAGTATCACATTATTGCCCTCGTTTCCACGCCAATATTTGCAGCGGCTAGGCATAGTTAACGTATGCACAGTAAGCAAATCCTCCTCCACAGCGGACACGGCTGCTGTTTAAGATGTCCATACAAATTTTATTGTTCAATAGACAAGAAGTGGTATATCATATTAACAACCACTGCGCGTTGTCTCTGCTTTTCATACATCAAGACCAATATCTGTTAACCACTTTTACCATTGACTTGCGTCTAAGTAGCTCTGTTTTCGTTCAACATTGGTTAAAGTTCCCATCTGGTTAGTAGCCTAGTAGACACCTGAATTGGCTGAAGACCTTTTGAATTAGCCACTGAGCCAAAGCGCAAAACCACTAGCCCTTGTGATTGCCCCAAGCATTAGAGATCTCTTCACATTGATTTAAAGTGTATGGTTAAGTATTTAATACCTTACAGCACAAGCTACCGGAAGTTGGAATGCACCCGGGAGAAGAGTCAATCTGAATTTAGCTCCACGTGTTCTTGCTCGATCTCAAGGTCGCCTCAATCAGGCCTCTAAATTAGGTTTAGGGTAACTATATATATATATATATTCTAAGCTGGAAGAATGCTCCATGCGCGTAGCCATGCTCAGCTCTAAGCAATTGTACTGAAATTGTGTGTGTTTGTGTTTTTGTGTGTGTGTTGGTGTTGGTGTTGGTGTTGGTGTTGGTGTGTGTGTGTGTGTGTGTGTGTGTGTGTGTATGTTGGTGTTGGTGTGTGTGTGTATGTGTGTGTGTGTGTGTGTGTTGGTGTGTGTTGGTGTGTGTTGAATGCTGGATGTGAGATCAAGTCGGTGAGCAAGCCCTGTATTGTACTAACCCTCAACACTTACTTCAGATGATTGCAGTGAGAATCATTAGACAGGTGCAAGTGGAATTTAAGCAAACTCTCGCTCGACTTATAAGAAGATCGTCCCTCCCCCCTCAAGGCTGACTAGATTGCAACAGAGGATACTGCGGGTCCACCAACCGCAGTCCTGCTCTAGACATGTTGTGTGCACCCACGATTCGCCCCTTCGTGCATTGCTATGCAGAACGTCTT
This sequence comes from Pseudorhiza aurosa, assembly GCA_964026355.1. Classification (NCBI taxonomy): domain Eukaryota; kingdom Metazoa; phylum Cnidaria; class Scyphozoa; order Rhizostomeae; family Lychnorhizidae; genus Pseudorhiza; species Pseudorhiza aurosa. Next base: position 2,183,290 of record OZ032122.1, read on the forward strand.
TCTCTAACGAAACAGTAGAGAGTGATCTTAAGCATTCATCAAGAATTCCAGCGTATATTCAGCCGGCTGAATATCGATCAGAAAGCCGCAAACGCTAACCAAAATGGCCATCCGTGTACAGCGGAAACAAACGGCAATGGAACTGCGCTTTTCTCGTGTTGGACAATTGTGCTGTACACTAGACACATGGACGGCGATTAAGGACTGTTTAAAATGTATTGAAAGATGATCTCATAGCTTTCCTGTCCATCTCTAAAAACCAGCGTATTCAGTTTGTGCAAACAATGACCTTTCATAGGCCTTGCTTTTTCCAACGCTGTTTCTATTTTGAGTAGTTTTAATGCTGACAGCAAATAGCGCCCTGCCAAGGTTAAACCAAATGCTAGCAGATAACATTTTGATAAAGGATTGACTAGATGATCTATGCTTTTTTTTATCCCTGCCATGCAAATCTGCAGCCTTGCGCCTCCGAATCTTTCTACGGGGCGCTGATGATTTCTGAACTCCTTTCTGGGCGATTTCCTTTTTCCTCTCCCGTTTCGTATCCAATTTTTCAAAGGTGTATCAAATTGCTATGGTCTGGCGAGAGACTGCAACACTATTTCGTATTTTGGGGAGCATGTCGTGAGCCAGGAGAGCTTGCCACTATATACAGCTCCTTGTTTTAGAATTTGCGTTTGACGCCGATTTCAAAGATGAGAAAGGATGGAGAATGCACAGAGTGGAAGTGTATAAATCTTGGTTCGAACCTAATTAACTCTGACGTAATCTTCCCTTCTTGTGGGAAGTAAGTAAGCTTGACCCTTTCGTCTGGAAGAAAGTAGGGAATCTTTTGTAGTAGATTAACGGGGGATTTATTTTCGAGTCCAAGCTGTGATTTTTACGGTTTTGATTGCTCAGTGGGATGGTGTAATGGCATTTGTGTTCACAGGAATCTCATCTTTAAAAGATATCTTCATTTGATAAAGGACATTGGCCATGGTATTCCGGCGGCAGTGTGTTCACATCATTCCACTGAAAACCTCTTTTGACCATACTTTAGATCCAACTAAATGCATAAGCATCTGCGGCTACCCCACCTTTGGCAGATCTACCCACAATACGCGATCGATAAGCTTGTTATCATATGCCACTATTGTGATGCTGAGAGAGAGGTTGTCTTGCGGGACAAAGCGACCGTAGAATGTGTACATAAGCATTGATTCAACAATTCCCGATTATTGTTGCCGTAATCTACGCAACAATTTCACTGACAATATGAATGGAAGTGTAGAGTTTGACAAGAAGCCAAACCCTTCCTCTATCCTGAGATACGTGTATGTGTATCCCATCGTGCCCTTTATGCTTCCCACCGTGCAAATGTGAGTTGAGAGTCTCGTAATGGCGGTTGCATAAGGTATGCAACTAAATTCGCGAACAGCAAATTCTTTATATAATATTGCTGGAATTTTCTCAAAGACATTTTGGGGGGGATTTTCCGGCTATGCGTGATTCCCTCAGTTTATGCACGTATGAGTTTTCTCTGTCGGTTCCCGAACAACTGATTCTTTCCTTGGGTTGAGGAAATTCATTTAGAGTTGTTTGCAGAAGATCTTTACCTGTTTGAACGAACGGGTCACGACCAGCCTATAATCAGCTCTAGGTAAACGTCTCACTTGCAGAATGAAAAAATGCCAGCGATGAGACATTCCATTTCACGAAAATTTTGTAGTGTCCTACAAACCAGGCACTGGATTCTAATTGTCGGTGGCAAACCCTGATCAAATTTGTTTTTCTGGAGTGGGAATGGGTGGGGCTTTGGAGATTTTTTATCAAAAGCAGTTATGTAAACACAATTTCACACAACTGCTTACTTCTCGATTTCTGAACGTTAGAAATTTAGAGGACAAGATCAATATGCATCATGCTGTGATCATGGCGATAAGATGTTCTTGATTTGAAGAGCAACAGGCGCTTTGAAGTCCTTTCAAATGAGCACTCGATGTTCGTTCAATTGGTACCGTTAAACCGGCAGTGATCTCGAGTCGGTCGCATTTCCCTCTTCAAAATCAATCAGGAACGGGAAATATTTTCCCGATAATTCGATGGTATTCTACTAGAGTGGTTTCCCGTCTTACTTCTTGACACCCATCCGCCGTTATGAGGAAGTTATAGTGTCGTTGGAGAAACCACTTTTCCGTTCGCATAAGCCTCCCATCCTTCGATTCATGGGGAATACAAACTGCATGCACAATAGGCCGGGCCGTGAAACGCCGCATATCAAAACGCGAATGCATTCAACGGTTCAACGAGCTCAGAAAAATCGCATTTTTATGGTCGTCGATTTGTATGTGTGTTTACGGCATCAAGCATTTTAGCGTCCATGTTGAGTCGAAGATGAAAATAAGCGGCGGCCCTTCTCGAACTTAAGTGGCATCATTGGAAATAATAAGCAAGTCAAGCAGGTCAAGAGTGGCCACCCAGATGAATTCATTTTCAAAGTTCGACTGTTATACTTTTCGCATAAATCGCTAAATCAGCGATAGTATTATTCCTCGTAGTGCGTCACTTGAGATTCTCCTTTACAAAGTCGAGCTTCAAGATGTCGCAGAACGATTTCACTATCCTTGACCATTTGCTGTTCTCAAAGCTTTCTTTGCACTCGAAGGAACAACCTGATGTGATGAAATCGATTCCTTATCCTACGCCTTCGGTTTTTTCGACTTAACGGTGTCCTCCCTGAACTGCCTCTGAACCCGGACCGTCGTTATTAAAAATTAAAAAGAAACACCGGCTGCTCCGTTGAGCTGTGTTGTAAGAGCGCTCGCGGTATGCATCCTATTTGCAAAGAATGCAACCCACCCAAGTCGTCCATCGACGCGGTAAAGACCAGCTAGGATATTCTTTTTTTAGCTCTAATGCTCATTACTACAATTACCTTCAAGCTTCCTTATAAGTGAAAAAGACACAATGCTAAATTTAGCCCGGAATAATTAGATATTTGCCTCGTCTTTCGGCATTCAAATTCCAATTTTGATTAATCTGGCCACCTGCAAAGGTATACTCTTGTTAATGGATAATTCCTTAATAATCTGCAACAATGTCGACTTGACCAAGGTATTTCTTCTGAACTGTTTTTTCAGAATTCCTAGGGCTTAGTCTTAAATATTTACCTCCAGCAATTATACGTCGAATGGTCCCACTGTAAAGGTTACCGCATCAGAATTCCAGTCTCGGATAAATGCAGAGTTTTCCTCTCACGTCTGCATTGTCTTTTTCGCTCTCTGAATCACTGAACAAATTCATTCCAAATAACTCCCTTGTAGATATGTCTGCTCATCAATATGTTTATCTAGGAAAGGATTACTGTATGTGAAAAGCTAATATTTGAAGCAAATTCCATCGTGTTCGCAAACAGCTCTCTTCGCGTCGTCTCGTTTCTAGAAACGCCCTTTGTGTAATACAGGCCCAAAAAGCCTGTAAAACTACACCAAAGGAACCCTCTGCGATTCAAAAAGTTTTCCGTTCCGTCTGCTAGCAAGCCACGAAAGAGCAGTCAATCTTCATCCATTAGGCAAACTCCATCCTATCAACTTTCCAGGGCCAGTTCCAAAAGTGTGCGTAGGTCAGCGATGCCTTGGAGTTCTTTTAGTTATTGACTAATTCAAGGTCCATAGACGAGTTCAGCATTATGTTCAGTGGGTGGGATTTTTAACCTGTCCTAGGCTCCAGGTCAGCTCACTAGTCTGGGAAGGCCTGCTATGGCCTAAATTAGCCACGGTTCTAAGCTACAGCGCTGTGTCGTTTTTTGGTCTTCCAAAGCATTCGTCACGATTTAACGGTTTGATTGCATTATTGTCAATATTAACTCGCCAGTTTTATTAAAGGTTTTGTGGTCAATTATTGTTAAGTCGATTGAGGGATATCGTAGTCTACTTTTTCTAAGAAGAATTTTTTTCGAATTTCCACGTTGCCAGAGCTTAAGCTTCCACTCAGTGCTTTTCAATATGAGAGAAAGATGAAGACAGTTTATTGAGACTCGTAGTTTATTAATCCTTCCTTATTAGCGAACATTTTGTCTGATTGCAACTTCACGTGCAGTTTTGAGCGTGACAATTAGTTTTGTTAAGCCAAAGCCTCTACCGTCCCTAGCTGTTTTTGGCGTCTTAATTCAACAAGCTTCTTATCGTAGTCTCTCGCATACATCCAGAGAACCGACTGTATCACTGTTTTCTTCCTAGTAGCTATTAGAACACTGAAGATCTCTGCAATAGAAGAGATATTCTGTTTTTAGATCTGACAACTCATCATGCTGACATGACTCATCATCTGACGACCTTACGATTGCAAAGCTAGCACCTGTTTTTCTTCCAATTATTATTATTATTATATTGCATAAATTATGTCAACATTAATTGATTTCATGAGGTGGTTTCCCGTTGCCTTCCTCACCGATGGTGTTTAGCATTCTCAGTTTCGAGCGCAGCAGAAGCCAGAGACAGGGCTCTGAATTTTTTCTAGAGAAGTTGACTTTATGAGGTGGTTGCCCGTTGCCTTCCTCACCAATGGAGTTTTTATTGTTGACACATGCAGGATTCGAACTCAAAACCCGGTCTTACGAGTCCACAGGTTTAACCACTAAACCGCAGCCTTAATTACCTAGGTTTACGATGCTCGACTCAAAGCGAGAGACACTGCTGCTACTGACTGGAATTGATCAAAAGGAGAAGAGCTATTTTCTAACCCTAAACATGATTATTTTGAAAGCCTCGAATTTGATACGAGACATTTCGGTGTAGCAGATGGGAATCCCAACTAGCGGCCGGCCGAGTTTTGTGACCATCACCAACTCCCTGAGCCTTTGAGGTAACAGTATTTCGAGTGAAAAATGCAGTCATTGAATTTCGGATTTTCGCCTCTTTCGCTATCCGGCTCGTGATGATGAGGTTTGTGGAAAAGTCGATAAACCGAAGTGGATTTTATCTTACCCAACAAACAAGGATTTTATTCATGGGACTTGTTGACGAATGATAGTGGTATGAATGCGAATGTTATGGGCGGCATTGTGGCATCACGAGTTTCACTCGGATGTTAGCACGTTTAAGTGCAGCTTGTCAGTAGATTAAGCCGTTATACTAACAAATATCGACGGCTGATGCTAGTTAGGGGGTCGTTTGCATGGAAGCTATTGGGCTGAGGGCCACGGTGCAAAGGGGCCAAGGGGCCACGGTGCAAAGGGGCCACTGTGCCAATGAGCTATGGGCTCAATGCAAGCACGCTCTCTCTCTTCTGTTACTGCTTTTTCTGTTTACTGCGTTGCATAGTCGATTTCGAGCTTAGCAGAAACCAGAGACACGGCTCTGAGTTTCTTCTAGGGAAGTGGACTTTACGAGGTGGTTTCCCGCTGCCTTCTCTATTTCTGTTTAGCCAGTAGTTTACCTGGCGTAGAGCTAGGGATACTTAAAGGAACCGGGAATATCTCATCTTGCAAATGACCCTAAGCTGGCAATTATTATTATTATTGTTATCTGCTATTATAAAGCTGCTCCCAGACTCTCACTTCAAGCATGAAACTCTACTTTAATGATTTATGTGGGAATATCCGCTGACTAGTTTCGTCTAGTTGATAAGCAGTCTTCGGTGCTGGAGTCGTTCCAATAATGCAGAGTTCAATATTGAATTTTATCACCAACGATTATTGTTCGTCCCGAGTTGTTTTTCATTGCAGTTTATCCATACCACATTCGACCTTCTGCATGATGTTTACCATGTTTACCTTAATGCCTGTAAAACATAAAAATATCAAAATGCGATTGATATACTCTATGTATTTCCTGTTTAATGAGTCGCCCTGCCTTATTACTCAAACGTATGTATCTGTATGTTCGCCTAGCTGATAACAATTTCGGCCACGCTGTAGAAAGCTGGATTGTTTTAAAAGCTTGCTTTTTCGCCTCGCATGGCTACCGATCGAATGGTTTTTTTGCCACCTTTGATGGATAATCTATCTCATTAACCCGAGATTCTTCCGAGACAGTAAAGAATAATTGTTATTCAGTTTTATAATCGTTGCCTAATAAATGTTTCTAGAGCTTTGAAGACCAAACAAGTGTGGTTTGAGGGAGAAGAAAGCACTCTGGAGATATGGTGACTTTATTCAGTCTATCTGCCCTTCTGGGCGTGCTGCTACAATGCATGGTTGCACACAGCCAGAGCTTCCCAAAGCCTGCGAATCAGCCATCAACCAATCAACAGCCTAGAGGAGGGTAAGTCGTTGTTCGCTTGTTGTTAGAATACTTTCCACATTCAATCAGTGTTATCACCAAATGGTTCGAGATAGGTTGCCATTGACTCGTCCTGCCTCCCTTCATTCATCCCGCTTTTGGATAAGAGTTAAGATATGAAGGACGGACGATTTTTGTTAGCTCAGTCTGGCACCATTCACCCCTGTCTTCCCACTGTATGAATAACCGGTCGTCCTATACGTTCGACTTTGAAGTTGAAATCCTGGAACCGCAGTCCATGCTTGATGATTTTTTGGCGTCCACAACGTAGTAACGCGAGCACTGCATTTGCCAGTATTCAAGCCCAAACACTGCGTAGCATTTTGCCTCGCTTAAACCTTTGCTCACGACTGTTCGCACTAGATGCAGAGCCCTTAGCAGCACCCATTCGAGGCAATTTCCTGAACAGCTACTTCTATTTTTGAAGACAGCTTCACGTTAGAATTCATTTTGAGGTAGACTTCCTACGATGATTCGCACTTTGATCCAAGGGAATTCCTGGTGAAAACTCCGAGGAAATTGTATTGGTGTAGTGGAAGTGACTGACGCGATCAGTAGATTGCTTGGTAAACAATACTGGTTGTTGACGATTGCGTTGATTGCAGTGATTGCAATAGTTGCAGTAATTGTAGTGCTTGTGGTGATTGTATTGGTTTTGATAGTCGTGATTGTCGTGATCATTGTACTGATTGATGCAGTCAAGAGATTACAAATAGACGGGTAGAGATTGTGAAAATAAATGGATTAATTCCAGTGTGTACAGAGCACCATTTAGATATTCAAGAGCCGGTTCATATTAGATACACAAGTTATTGAAAGAACAGAGGGTATTATCAAGGCAACAAAACGCTCAGAATAACTCCGGCGAGCATCTTCTATGTCAAAGAATGTATAAAAGTGACGAAACCAAAGACGGGGTAATATTGATTTCATCATAATGTTCACATTAGCTAAATTCAATATGACTTATTCTCGGCTTCGAATCAACCCCTCGTCTATTAACGATATGACATGCAAGCTTCGGTTGTAGATGAGTTCCCATTTATTTACTCAGATCTGCAGAATTCACCTCGAGGCCTGTCTCATTGTCATTGAAGACCAAATATGCGGTGCTTGTATTGTGAAAGAAGAAGGCCAATCATTCTATCACAGACAAGTTTAATCCATGAATGCAATTCGCAATGAATGGAAAACCACGGTCCATTCTTAATTCAAGTTTAGGCTTTGCTGTCGGCCATGTTAATCTTACTTGATTGAAATGCGCTTACTAAATATAGGGAACATATTTTGCACCTAGCACAGTTTATATTGGCTAAGTTACGTGCCAAAAGCAGTTATCGACACAGCAGAACTGCAAAAACGAGTTGTCGCAGACAACTATACGTGTTTAAGAGGAGAATTTCAAGCTAAACGACAGTGCGGCCACAAAACACCGCAGCGTTTCAACTGTCGCTAGACAAATACGTAAAATGACTCCAGTTTCGATTGGAAGCTCATATGCCATCGTGCGAATGGGAAGCTGCCTTGATAATGGAAATTGTTACGTGCTGTGTTACCCTTCTCGCCAACTTTGCACGTAGTATGAGAGCCAGGTCAAAGCCAGTCTGTACCTGCAAGGAGAAAATACGCAGAACATACTCAATAACTGTAGTAGATTTATCATGCTTTTATCACATTTGTTAAGGCGACAAATGATGCATGCTTCAATCATTTTCAGCTCTGATGGCTCAGATCGGCTCCCATTGCTTCCCATCATTTTCCATCTTTTCCCAACGCTTTCTATGATTCTTTTCTTCGTTACTGATAGCTCTTTCCTCGTTCCATCATTTATATGCAGCTCCATCCTGCCCGTCACTGCCTTTCGTCATTTTCTGTTGTCCACTGGTCCCCATCCATCGCTGCTGTCAACTTGTACCTTAATCATCATCATCATCATCATCATCATCATCATCATCATCATCATCATCATCATCATCATCATCATCATCATCATCATCATAGCCTCTGGATATGACGCATAGCTTTCATGCCAAGATCATCACCACCTTTTGTCTTTGTGCCAAGGGCAATTCCACAGACAGATATACCAATCCTCAATGTAGTCGAATGTGACAAAACAATGAACATGTTCGAAAGATCATCGCTCAAACAAATCTAGAAGGACAGGACCTGGTATAATACAATCAAAGACCTTCAAGGTCCCCGGAAATCTCCACCTCTATCTACGTAACGGTACAGCATCAGGAAGGGCTTGTAGCCTTAGCTACCTCCGGGGTTGTCACTTGTCGGTTGAGGGATTGTCGTAAGCTTCATCGCAATCATATCGCAACTATTTCGCAACCTTCATCGCAACCTTCATCGCAACCTTCATCGCAACCTTCATCGCAACCTTCATCGCAATCGTATCGTAAACGAAGGGTGACGTTCACAGGTATCCCTAACTGCTCCAAAACTTTTTTGAATTTTCCTATCGCGTCAAAGGTTACTCTTGCTCTGACTCCTAGCACGTTTTCCGCTTTGAAACAGCTCCTACTAACCACAGAACTTGACGACTCTCGAACACTTTCATTAAGGTCAATTTATAGCAAGTTCTTGCACAATGCCAACAGTATCACGGACCGAAGTGGGATCTCTGTTTGGCCCTCTTTGTCCACTGATCTCATTTTGCAATTTTTCGGTCGATTTTAAGAATGCTTGCGATTTTGAGAAGGTTTGCCCATTAAAGAGCCGATCAATCCGCTGAAATTCCAAAACAATTCAATGTTTTTATCTACTAGTTAACTTGTTGATACATTCCTTAATTCAGCACCAAATTTTTAATTCTGATTCAATGATCTGATTCTGTTGTTGAGTCCTAGACTAACATCCCCATTTTTCTTGTCCTGATACAATCAAGTTTGAGTATGGAGATACGACAGTATACTGCATATAAACGCCAACTTATTTAACTTAATAGATCACTCAACCGATCAAGTCTTATCTTTGCATATGATTTTAGACTGTGTGCAATCATTTTCAGGGCCTCTTTTCCGTCCTCTCTCCCTCTCTCTCTCTCTCTCTCTCTCTCTCTCTCTCTCTCTCTCTCTCTCTCTCTCTCTCTCTCTCTCTCTCTCTCTCTCTCTCTCTCTCTCTCTCTCTCTCTCTCTCTCTCTCTCTCTCTCTCTCTCTCTCTCTCTCTCTCTCTCTCTCTCTCTCTCTCTCTCTCTCTCTCTCTCTCTCTCTCTCTCTCTCTCTCTCTCTCTCTCTCTCTCTCTCTCTCTCTCTCTCTCGCTTGCTCGCTCGCCGTACTGTCTCTCTCGCCATCCTCTCTTGGCTTACTCTCTCTTCTATTACCAATGGAATCCTACATATGAGCAATTGTTATGGTCGATGCTTAAACGACGAATCTTGTCAATGGAAAATTTTCCTAACCAAGCTTTGAAGTTAAATTAATAATTGATCTCGCCATTGAGACATAATTTCCTTATTAGCCTGTTCGTGAATGAAAAATCCCAAGTATTGACGGTTCCAGATGAAAACAATATTGTACATGACGACGTCATTTCTGACATGTTTTCGTTTCTTTCGGTAACGAAAGGTTCTGAATTTTGCTTTATGTCCAAATAACTATTAATTCTAATTAGATGTCGCCGCTTTGGAACAGGTGGATCAGTATTCTTTGCCCAAGAATGCATGCTATTTCCTTGTTTCTTTCAAACCGATTTTTTAGCATACTGGCTTGTAGGTATTTCTTTTCGTAAGCGATTTCTTCTGTCTTATATTGCGGTAGCCAAAGTTGGTTTTTAGCTAAAGAACGCTTTTATCTTTTTGACCGGATTCAGGCTTTTAGATAAGGCCTCAGAAAACATGTTTTGATATGTTGCATGTGAATGAATGGCTGTACTGTTCAATGGATTGATCAGGTATTCGTAGAGCAGACTAGTGTGAATCTTTGATCGACTCAAGACGTGATCTCTATTAAAGTTCATCAATCCAGGGCTTCCATCGTTAATCAATGCATACTTTATAAAAAGTGAAAGTATGGAAAGTGAGGATCCAGGGAAAGAAAGGGAGAAGATTCCAATAAAATTGATCTATCATGAACTGCCTTGCCTTCCTCTACATGACTTTATACTTTATGCAGACAATTAAAACTCTATACGATATGACGAGGAAGGATAAGGAGGAGGGAAGAGAGACAGAATTGAAGACACCAATATGCAATCAACTCGGTAATTCGCACTCTTTGAACGATCGTAAAAATGTTCGAAGTACAAAAATTTCGAATTGCAGGGATTGCAGGTTTTTTGCTTGGAGATGCTCAAGCAACCTGAAAATTTTTTTTCGAATTAGCAGAAGTTCGAATAACACGAGTTCGAATTAGACAGAGTTGAGTGTATAGCTATAGAGAAAGAGGTAGAAGCGGTGGTAGATAGACGGAGATTGAGACAGAATTAGACAGAACTCACTAAAAAAAATTCGCATTTCGCTCTAGTGATACTTTCGTGAAGAGCTCTTTACTTCACTATCAGCCATATCTTGCGGTCTCATGGCAAACCTGTTGACGAAAAATTGTCATTAATTATCTAGAGGTTGATTGACAGCAACAACAACGTGGAGCATCCTTCACTATCGCCAGAGGCAAAGTTCTCTTTTGTTCACAATTTTAAATGGAATGTGTTCAGCGCCCTCAGAAAAGCTGGGCCACGACAAGCAAGGCGAAGCTAGAAACCCTGATTTTCGATTCGAGTTGTCTTCAGAAACAGCTGCCTTACGCAATCAAATTGCTGGGTCCTTCAATTTGGGCAATGCCGGAATTTTTAATGCTACGTTCATTTTGTACGAGAGAGAAAATATTTTCGGCTTCAGATTTCATAATCTGCTTACGGAAAACTACAAGTTTCCTCATTCAGTTATCAAAATCGCATTGCATTCATCGTAAAATGTCGCTGTAATTACATCTGCTCGATGGACGAAGGCCTATTCTGAAAATAGTTCGTGCCATACCCAGCTGTTAAAGGAAAACGCGTAGAAAACAAGACGTCTCAGAGAAACGAATCGACTGCGATGGATTTCCTGTAGTCTCACGATCACTGTTATCCGAACATATTACCATTCTGACCCGAGCGTAGCTGTGGATATTGGATAGTGTTTTTGTACCTGCAGAGTTGTGATTTCGAGTCCCATTCATTCACGTTGAAAGCAATAATGTTGTCTTTCGCGTTCAGTGAGCAGTGAGATATGTTAGTGGTTGTTGTCAAAACCGAGCCATGAATGCAGCCTTTCATTCTGCATTATGGCCAAGCCGATTAAACGTCCAATCCAATTTCTCTTGGTTTACAATGAAAGGACTTTTCAAAGAGCTTTCTCTTTCACAGTCATGAAATTTTCAGGCTGCCAGCACTACCCGTTGTATAATTTCTTAAATCGCCTGCATTTCCTCAATTTTAATCCAGCGATCCCTCTTTCTCTACAATACACGAAACGAACTGGTGCAGAGTCAACTGCTTAAGATGTTCTCTCGGTTTTTATCGTGAATTAATTAATCGGTTGAGCGACATGGTGTAACACATGTGAAAACCAGATTTCTTAACCTGAATCTTTCACAGGCAATTTTCTTGAGTTCTTCCACATCTACAGTTTCGACAATGAGGTCGTTTCTATTACTATTATCAATCCTTTTTGGTTTTCGAAGCGGTTTTCGCAGTCTAAACAAAGGTGTTTGAATTTTTCGTCTCACAGCTTTTTCAAATCGATGAGAGGCAAAGGTGTCATTTTGATTTTTTCACAAACGAGACATTTTCATGATGGTTGGAAGTTTTCATAATGGCTGAACATTTCGAATGAAATTTGCCTCACTATCGGGAAGCAAGACACTCTTGTACCTGAAAGCCGTGGTGTGTTTAAAGGCACATGACTATATTGCTAACTTTGTCATGGAAAAATCTGTTTAGATTCATTGCTAGAAGATTCGGAGGATTTTTTGGATAGACTGTTCCTGCTTTTGTTAGTTAGGCCATCGCAACGACGTGAGCATAAGGCATTGTTATTGGCGCTCGGTGTTTGGGGAAAAGCAACCTTCCCCTCTACAAATACTTTGTTTCGCTTAGCTTATCCAAACTCAAAGGAGAAGATCGACGCACTAAGCTCTGAGGACTTACAGCACTAATTGCCATCGAAAGCAGGCCAGATTTTCATCTGTTTCACGCAGTGCGTTGTTCAAGCAGTTGTGCCACAATTTGAAAGCATGTCTTGCATTTTCGCATTGTTCCAACAGTTGTGATCCTACACATATAAATATATATATATATATATATATATATATATATATACATTGAGTCGAATTTGATATGTTTGTTTGCTTTACAGACCAAATGTTTGTGGGTCAGGATTTAGAAGACAATGTTGTCCAGGATGGAGAACAGACAGGAATGGCCTATGTACACAAGGTAAGTTTTGTCACATGCTCTTGAACCTTGAAGTATGTAGAAGGATTTTTTACCGGTAATTCTTAACAGAAATTTCTCTGCCACGCCTACCAATCATTTCTTCGCCATTGACCCGTATGAGCTTTGAGTGTATTTATCTTTGCCTGCAATTTGGTCAAAGACCACAATAATTGGTTTAGAATTTCTATGTCGTCAATTGCAGTAGGTCGCTAGGATGCAATTTTATCTTTAAAGACACTTTCTGCACGGCCAGATACTTACTGCACGACCAGATACTATCAACAAATAGTACTGCATATCATACTCGATTCTGAGTTTAGCAGAAACCAGAACCTCCGAATCTTCCCTTGGGAAGTGGGCTGTTTTGAGATGTACCCCTTTGCCTACATCATGAATATGAATCAGCGTTGTATCTATCCATGTATCTACGGCTATCTATCTACCTATATCTATCTATCTATCTATCTATCTATCTATCTATCTATCTATCTATCTATCTATCTATCTATCTATCTATCTATCTATCTATCTATCTATCAATCAATCTATCTATCTATCTATCTATCTATCTATCTATCTATCTATCAATCTATCTATCTAACTATATATCTATCTTCTTTTCTATCTATATATCAATCAACGAAAACAGGACTGAGAAAGATGCAAAATATGGACAAGTTTTAATTCACGGTTTGCCTTATCTAATAGTATTTTTGGCCATTATTCTATGTAATTATATAGCCATAATTCAGTTGAATTAATGCCCACTTTTCTCATTCTTCTAGCTGTTTGCCGAACGAACTGTGGGTTTGGAATCTGCAGAAGTCCTAACCTTTGCCAGTGTGGAAGAAATTCCTTTGGACCTTCATGTTCCCACCTTCAAAGAGGAGGTGAGTTATGTTGTGGGTTACTCTTTTAAGCTCTTATCAACAAGTTTTGCAATCCTTCTCACACGGCTGTCGGTAGATTGGTGGACAGATGGCTGAAGTGACGTCAGAAGGAGCTTCCTTTACATTCTGTCAAGTCTTCGAAGGGAGCTTGTGCAGCGAGCTCTTAACTCGTGTAATGCAAGAAAGAGGAATTTGAAGCTTCTCCGTAGCAGTTCTTCCCCAACATAAACACATTATAGTCCACTGAGAAAGACGTGCACCGAGCTAGTCCTTAGTTGGAGCTGCTTTCATTCCATTCATAAAAGACCAACTCGCTAAAAAGATCCATAAAAAGCCACTGCCCTAAAAGTTCTATCTCATAAATGCCCCTGTCTGAGTTAGGTCTTAAGTCGATTGTCTTTAGTTTATCGCCTGCCTAATTGCTAATTAGAAACTACTTTTCCGATACAGGAGTGGGTTTTAAAATGCTAATTACAACCAATACGTAATATGGTAATAGACAGCTCTTTCTTGTCAACTTGAGAATTTGTATTTTTGCCCAAGGCGTTGATCCGACACGGAATTCATTTAATCCCCTTAACAGTCCTCCCCCACTGTTTGTGTTAACATAGCATCTACATTCCTACTAAAGCAGTAGGCATATTATCAAGCACAACAGGATTAGTTAGGTCGTGGCGGCTTGGTGTGACAAAGTCTTGCAACTCTACTGCAATGCAACTGTCGCAAACTGCAACCCGATTAGAATAACAAGTTATCAGCAGAGTAAACACCCATAGTCTGTATTTAGTCGTGCGGCAAACAGAAAAGCAGCAAGCCGGTTTCTCAAAGACCACACTCGACTCCGTGTTACTACTTAATCAATATCCATTGCCAAAGGCCTTCCCTCACTTGATTTCCCTAAGTTTGCTTTTACCGTCCATTAAGACGAGCTCCTTGGACTTTATCACCTCACAAACGTCTTTTTTTCATCAGATCTCTCACTTCTTTTACACACTCTTAATAAATCACCTTAAAGTGCGTCTGTACAAGTCTAACTTGGACGGTCATCTTCCAACCCTGAAATTTGAAAACAAAGACGTGACTGCCTTCACGAAGTGACGACGTACGAAAATTTCCCATGTTGAACAGTTCCCGTCTCCACGTAACTATGACAATGTTCCAGTCATAATCATAATATCCAAATACTTAAACCCTGTTAGTTTTCATTTCGTTTGAACTCTAAAGAGCAACGGCTTGGCCTTATTTAGCTATGCCATTCTTCAATGACAGTGGTATGGCGTTGGCTCAAAAAGTCATCTTATCAGAGGCTTGAGGCCCACATCTGAGGTTCACCTTTGCGTAGAGTGGCGAGAATAGCTAGCTATCAGTAATTCTAAGCGTAAGAATCATGTGCTCTTACGACATTAGGAGAAAGTACCACGACACTACTAAATCAGCATAGCTTCTCAGTACCCGTAGCCTTCCTTCAGACGCTAGACAGTTTAATAAGGGGTCCTCAAAAATGGCAGTTGCACGGAGAAATAGCCCACAGTGCAGAATGAAGAAGGCAAAGGATAGTATATGGCTATTGCCGGGGCGTCAGGAGGACCAGGTAGCCAGCAACAAATAACATTAAGAACGTTTTAGAGAATTATCTTGGTTGTAGTTAAACGGCCCACAGCTCGCAGATATGATAGTGAGCGACCAAACGTATTGACAAACCTCTGCCATTGTATAGCAAACGTCAAGTGAAACATCTTTGATTTAGGCTGCGTTTGCACTGTACCGGATCACTTTTGATCCGATACAAGTGTTCCTTTCCCCTCGCGTTTACAATTTACCGGTACAGTTTGGGAGCAGTGCAGGTACAAGACTGTCCCTCTTTCCTAGCAGGTACAAAGTTGCACCCGACAGCAGGTACAAAGTTGCACCGGATCACTTTATCTTGTGTAAACGCATGGCTGATCCGTAACCCTTTAGTATGGGATGAAAAAGTGATCTGGTACAGTGTAAACGCAAGGGAAAAGGAACGCTTTTGTATCGGATCAAAAAGTGATCTGGTACAGTGTAAACGCAGCCTTAGCTCAAAGTCAACAAATAGATAACACGTTGAAAAGTGGGATGCTACTTTTGCATTCCATGAACCAAGTCTTCTAATCCCATTATGGAATCGACGAGAGCTGGCCGAACCAATTCTGTCTAGGAGGTGCAACAGTATACTGTGTTATGTTTCACGGACCGTGTCAAGCAATATTTTGACAGCCGCAAAAACCTCACTTAGTGAGCTGAAGAACACATCCGTAGCCAAAAATGGAACCATTGTCGAGTTAATACCGTGCAATCTCAATGACTCTCAAGCTGCGCGACGACAGACCATATCTCTCTGTTACTTTTTCAGTGCAGTGCACTAGGGGCTGCAATCGACTTCTAGTACATGAATGGTGTTTTAAGGAAAGCGACGTCTCGAAGAACTATATCAACGGAATATCAAAGTTGTTTACGAAAACGATGTGTCAAAAACTATTCCAGCTGATCATCCAACTTCGCTCACGTCACGTTGCATTGTTCTCATGCGTCCTCTCTCTGCTCACTCTTCTAAGCCCCTAGCCTAAATATCCACTGATAATGATAAATTGCCGTATAGCAACTGTAAAACATGTGGCGGTGTTGACGTAGTGGACGTAGTGAATGCAGGAAGAAGGAGACCCCAAGACGTGTCTGCATTTAGTATTCCTCACACTCGGTTTTCACTCACTCTTGTGCCAGGGTTGTCTTACTACCCGTTCAAAACCTCCTCCATCATTCTCCCCTCTTCACTCGTTGATATGCTTCACCTTCTCTTGTTTATCCCTCGATGTGATCGCCGCAAAATTGCCTTGTGAGTCACCCACATAAACCGTGCTTATTCCGCCAGTCTCTCGAAGCTGGCGACTGGGTGTTTGCTGGGTCAGATGCTCTTGCGGTGCACAACCCTCTTCACTTTCCCGGATTTGGGAGTGGTCCAGGGTGTCAGCGGTTTCTGACTTCTAAAACCAGGGTTCATCTTCACACAGCGCTGTTTTGTAACGTCCATGCTCCTAAGACGAGCAAAGTTCAGAGAATGGTGGCCTTTAAAAAAGATAAGCGATGATTTGGGCAGGGAAGGTCATGTGAATGGATATATTTTTGTATAAACACGATAAGCTGTTGCTAGCCCTTTCCACTTCCTGTTCAACGCGTATAATATTCTGCAGACTTGTTCTTCTAATACTGAAGGCAGTTTCATTTCCTTCATTTCGATTTTGAATTGTTCATTCATGCATTGAATGAACAACCATGAATGAACAATTCAAAATCGAAATGAAGGAATGAAACTGCCTTCAGTATTAGAAGAACGAGTCTGCAGAATATTATACGCGTTGACCATAGTAGACCAGTTTTCGGGTGGCCGTGATGAAATATTTACTTAATTATAAATAATAACAGTAGTCAATAAATAATAGTCAAATATGATAGCGCTATTCTTACTTATGATTATCTAGACCATCGTATAATAGCATAAGTATTAGAAAAATGGAGTGAATTCTGTGAAGAAACTCAAAGTTTTAACGGCCCTTCTAAAAGTCGAGTTGCAAAGGTCCGTTTTTGCCTACTATTCAATTTAATGGCTTGTTTAGTCTCAAGCTAGTGGTGCCATGGCGTAGTTGTTAAGCATGCAGACTGACTACATAGGTGTTGTCAGTTGGATTCCTCCATGTTTCACTTTTGAAACGCCATTGGCGAGGAAGGCAAGGGGAAACCACCTCATAAAATCCACTTCCCCAGAAAAAACGCAGAGCCCTGTCTCTGGTTTCTGCTACCCTCGAAATCGAGTATGCAACGCAGTATAGTGTAATGCTTGGGAGGCAGGGCCATTTTGTTAATCAGTAATCATTCGTTTGTTAATTGTTGAAGGTTGCTCGTGAATAGTCGATCGTTTGTTCATGACTGTCGCTCTTCATTTCGCACAGGTTATGGTAGGTGCAGGTATCCTTGCCAAAACGGAGGCCGTTGCAACACGCGTGGATGCACTTGCCGTCGCGGTTTCTCCGGACGTGCTTGTGAAAAACGTAAGTTAAAATCTAACCTGGATTCCCCTCTACTTTTTTTTTCTTTTCTAGTGGGTTATGTTGAGGAAAGGCTATGGTGGCCATACAAAGCCCCAACATAGGAGGAAAGAAGAAAGCGAGCAGCTAAGAGGATAGAGAGATAAGATCAAGTTTATTGGTCTTAGATGTGAAAGATGGCACTTACTCAAACAGAATGATCTTCTAGCATATTATCGTTTCCATAAGATAAACGTATCCCTGTATTGTAATATCAAAGTTTTATAATTACTGTATTACAATATGTGATACTCGGTGTGGCCACCGGTGCCGAGTCCGCATTGACTGATTAGCCACCGTAGACACTGAGTGCCAATCTGAACTTGTGCCTCCTTTCACCCCCAATGTTCTCGTGCAGAACTCTTGGCCGATGCAGCATTGCGCGTTCTTGTTTCGTGTTTCGTTTACTGCTAATTAATGTCCTTATGCCCCGCCATTTTAATTCTTTGTAGCCATCTGTCAGTTGAAGTGTCTCAACAATGGAAGGTGCATCTCTCGCAATAGATGCTCATGTCCGTACGGATTCTCTGGACAGAGATGTGAACTTGGTACGTACGAAATTTCCATTTCTCAATGGCCTCTCCACATTGCTCTTTCATGCCTCGATTTTCGCCATAATCTCCCTCGGTCTTTGCCTAAGCCTTTTCTCTCTGCTGCGTCATTTGTGTCGTCATGATTAATAACTTCTGTTGACGTTTCCAAATTCTCTCAAGCATGCTCAAACACAAATTAACGTTGTTGTTTGCTATTCGATTCCAGTTCATAACTGAATATATGATACAGAGAATCTAAAATAAATCACAATTATATTTCACATTAATCAATAAAAAGCCCACTAATATCTATATCTATCTATATCTGTACTATCTATATATACCTATACATATTCATTCATTTATTTATTTATATTTTATTCATTTATAAATATATAGAGCAAGCAAAGATACAAATTTATCACCAGTTTTCTAACATCTCCAGATTCTTCCTCTTCTTGTCTTGTTCTCCAACATTCTTGTTGTTTTTCTCTTTTATGTCTTCCTTGCCTTCTTCATTGATATTTTGAAGGACCGTTCTTCCTGGTTTTTCATCCTTCCGTTTTCTTTCACCGTCTACCCGTTTCCTCGCCTTTTGCCTGCTTCTCTGGAAGCTTTTTCGCCACAACTCCTCCCCTCTGCGGGGCTATTGATTTGCTATTGCCTACAACCAATGCATACAGTCACTATTATAATGGTCCAGAACGAACATGTACCAATTTTCTTTTCAAACACCGATTTCCCCATGGTTACACGTTGTCTCTTTGCTGCTTTACACTCTGCCTGACTTGAAGAACTATTGTTCCTTGCAGATTATCGTCTAGGAGAATGCTTCACCAAAGTTGAAAACATGATGTGCACGAACAGACTGCTCGGGGTCAAGTGCACCAAGGTTGCATGCTGTGCCACAGTCGGAAAGGCCTGGGGAGTTCCATGCAGACTATGCCCGAAGAACTTGCGTATGTTGTCTCATGCCTACATTTATAACTAATTGCAGTCGAGGGCATTCATCCCAAGAGCACGCCATTTGTGGAACGTCTTGCCGTCTTCCCCCTTTCCTGAATCCTACAACTTGCCCTCTTCCAAATCTAATATCAATAAACTTAACTTTATCCCCCTCTCCTCTTTGTGTTTCACCTCATTTCTTTATTGGGGATTTATTTAGGCCGCCATGGCCCTTCCCCAGCGTAACTTACTAAGAAAGAAGAATTAAGTGTAAAGCGCTCTTCACTCTACATGCCAACTACTACTCTGCTGGTCGCCGTATTTTTTCGTGTTGATCCATCAGTTGGTCAGCTGAAAAGTGTGCCAAGCTTGGCGGATTTTTCAGCATAGCTTGCCTTGGTGAGACGATTCTATGAATCAACTACACATCACGGTGCGTCGTTGGTGAGCTATGTCATGGAGAACTACACGACTCTCAGCAAACGCTCAATTCGATAGCAGGAAATGCGCCCAGAGCCATTTAAAAACAGTGTTTCTTGCGGTCGACAGCGTCGTAAGATAAACAGCATTTCAAACTGCAAAACAACTCCGCATCTGAATGACTTGTGAAATTGTATTGGCAAATTCTCCTTTTCGTTTATGTGATGTGGTCGGGAATTTATTGTATTATGTAAACTTATCTTTCAGCCTGTCAGCGTGGTTACATCCCGAATATTAAACTGAAGAAGTGCGAAGGTAATTCCATTATACGTCTTCTGAAAGCTTTATCAATATCGCGTCGCTTCTATTCTGCAATGTATGGTTTCATTAGTTGCCTGTTTTTCCTGAGGTTTTCCGTGAAAAAAGAGCGCATTTTTCGTTAGAATGCACGGCAGGAGAACCGGGAAGGAGAGTGGAGACAATTTTGTAAAGGCGCAGAAGGAGAAAGGCACGCGGATCGGCGGAAAAACGCCATTGCAGCCCTGCTTTCTCTTTGGGCACCAGAGCCGATTATCCCATCTAACACCGTAGTTAGCCGATATCCTTTTTTCCAGAGTTAACTATACAGTCAACTCTCTCTAACTCGAATTCTCTGGGAGCATCGTAAAATTTTCGAATTACAAAATGTTCGAATTGCAAAAAACTCGAATCACAAAAAACTCGCATTACAGAGATTCGAATTGTAGAGATTTTTTGTTAGCCGACTTGCAATGAACCTGAAAATTTTGTTCGAATTAGTAAAAGTTCGAATAAGATGAGTTCGATTTAGACAGAGTTTACTACAACTTCGATACTCGCCTTGTATCATGGCCCTACCTGTCAACGCAAGCTCAGTTTTCGACATCGTGTCTGAACCAAGAGTTGCGGAAAGCAAGTGTTGTAAACTCAATTCTGTGCAGTTCTGTGGAGTTCTGGGGAGAAAAGGCTGACTGGAAATGTAGGCATTGATTTGGACATTTCTCCCCCTTCCTCACTGGTTCTCTGTTGTCCATCCTTACTTGCCGTCCTACACTTCTCAGGTATATTTGACTGTAGAGAAAATGATCTTAAAGCAACTTGCAATTACTCATTTAATTTCCCCTGTTTTTTTTGACGAAAATGTGTTCTTTTCCGGCCACTTTAGATGCCAACGAATGCACGATGATCCCGAACATCTGTGCTGGTGGAACCTGTGTCAACACTTTGGGTAGCTACAAGTGTGAATGTGGTGATGGACGGGTTTACGACGCTGACAAGCACAGATGTGCAGGTTAGTAACAGTATGCGCGATAGCAATGGCTCGAATCAGTTAGGCCGACAGGTAGACAAAGATAGATAGGCATAGATAGATAGGCATAGATAGATAGGCATAGATAGATAGGCATAGATAGATAGGCATAGATAGATAGGCAGAGATAGATAGGCATAGATAGATAGGCATAGATAGATAGGCATAGATAGATAGGCAGAGATAGATAGGCATAGATAGATAGGCATAGATAGATAGGCATAGATAGATGCTACATATATCATATAGTCTCTACTAACTACACAGAAAGATTATAGTTGAATTGTCAAAAAGTGTTCTTTAGGTTTCAAAGTAAAGTTTAAATGGCGAGTAGGAAGTTCAGATAGTGAGTAAGAGAGCAATAATGATAGTAGCAATTCACAGTAGTCAAGAATATCTACCACGGATCCTTGAATTGGTCACCAGTTCACGAAAAGCGTTTAAACGATAGGTATTTTCACCCGTCTTGATATCAGTACCAACACGGATAACGAAAAAGTAGCGAATTGGGGTTATCCTATTTGAAGAGATGTCAATCCAATCAATAAAAGAGGAATTTGCTCGAAGCGATCAGTATTTTTCAGTAAAAGTATTGCAAGACTGCTAAGTTTATTGTCCATCTTACAAAGTCTAACTTTGGTGACATTTCATTCAGACAAAGACGAGTGCAAGTTGAATCCAGACATTTGTGGATTCGGCGGAAAGTGCGAGAACTTGGACGGTGGATACAAATGCGCAGAATGTCCCGCAGGAACTGCTTTGAACAAAGCGAAAACCAAGTGCATTGGTGTCACTGACATCACAGTGGTAGGGAAATGCTTCGCAGCTAAGGAGAACGGCGTTTGCAAGTCGCCACTCGGAATGGAAATATCAAAGAAGAAGTGCTGCTGTCAAAACATCGGAAAAGCGTTCGGCGACAAATGCGACATGTGCCCATCGGCAGGGACATGTGAGTTTCAAAAGGCCTTATTTCTTTGAAGTGATTATTAACTTGTAGACTGTAGATTGAGTGCAGCATTCATTTCTGGCTTATCTATCTATCTATCTATCTATCTATCTATCTATCTATCTATCTATCTATCTATCTATCTATCTATCTATCTATCTATCTATCAATCTATCTATCTATCTATCTATCTATCTATCTATCTATCTATCTATCTATCTATCTATCTATCTATCTATCTATCTATCTATCTATCTAACAAACTGTAAAGAATTCACTACACAAACTTAGGCCTATCTGGTGAGCTTATATTTATAGATATAGATATATATATATATATATATATATATATATATATATATATATATATATATATATATATATATATATATATATATATATATATATAGCAGAAATGCAGAAAAGGAAAAGACCGATTCTCTGTTACTCTGAGTTTCGTGCGAAGGCACTCGTCAGACAGACTATAACTGAATCACATTCCGAATTACATTGAATAAAGTAAGATAAAATTGGGATAAAACAAGCAGTTGGCAAGTTACTGTCTATTGTCTAGGTGATGCTGTTGTTCATTAAATAATATTTGTTCTCGTGTCGGCATTTGGAGATAAGTTCAGAGCGTTTGTTCAAGGGGTTATTGTTGTGGCCGTTGATTATGTATAGTTTTTCCGATGTACAGAGGCCGCACTATATATATATATATATATATATATAGAAGCAAAGCGTATTCGGCAAATATCAGCATTTTTACAAATTGAAGAGTATCCCGATGCTGTTGCCGACCATTAACGTTGTTTGTTAGAGATGTTGAGTCTCTGTCGTGAAAGCGATTCATGACAGCAATTAAAAAGTAGTTGTTACGCGAGACGGATATTTTTGACGAGATCCGTTCCTTTTTTGCAGCCGCCTTCCTACGTTTGTGCGCTTCCATCGTCGGCCCCACCCAGCCAACTTACAAGACGGATTCTTCCGGTCAAGTTGTCACGGACGGCCTTGGAAATCCCGTTACAGTAGCTCCCGGCAACTCTGATGGTAAGAACTATTAAGTTCCTATTTATAATTGACCCCCATCTTTGTATATTATTGGTACTGAACCATTTTGGCATCGCATTCACCTACACACTAGCGGACACATTTTTCGTTGAGCCCCCACCTACGATTGCTTTACAGTCAACGAAACATTCTACTGTAGCTATTCATTGTCCTGACTTAATGTCGTAAGGTTTCTCAAATGCAGCTTCAAATCAAATTTTTTATTGCTGGAATCTTCTTATTTCAGAGTGAATGTATATTTCAGACTTAATATAATATATAATATATATATATATATATATATATATATATATATATATATATATATATATATATATATATATATATATATATATATATAAAGTATACATAATATATATATATATAATATATATGAAATATATAATGTATAAACGTATTCTTCTGTTGAAGGTATTTGCTACATTGAAAAGATTGCTGGTATGTGCCGTAGAGGAAGCAAAAAGGCAATGGCCAAAGCTATTTGTTGTTGTGCTGTTAATGGAGCCGCCCATGGTCCATCGTGCCAGTCTTGCCCTGCTGAAGGATCAGGTAATGACGAAAGATTCATTCATTAACGATCTGCATGCTAATTGCAATAAGTAACAACCCGAGTTTCTCTGCAACGCAGTGCGTTGAATACAAGATATGTGGCTCATGCCGGGGGGAGAACACACCGCTCCACAAGCATGGGATAATGTTTGTACGGTTTCACTGCTCGGTTTCTTGTGTTGTCGTGAAATGGCAGTTTGAAACGACCTCCCTCTTACTGATTTCATAGGACGTAGATAGTGTACGGCTTAGCAGCGCCCTCAATTCTGTAGCTGTAAGATCGATAGTGCTTGTTTGATTTTAGTGTGCCTTTGTATTAAACGTCTGACAGAGTGTCCGTTTCAAGTGAATCCCAGAAGTGCATTTTGGCATTTGAATTCTTTGTTGATTATTGATAAAGCAAAACTTGAGTTAAAGCTTTTCAATTTGCTTCACAGTTGAAAAGACAAGACTTTGCATGCCAGATGTCAATGGCGGCGTAGATATCACCAAAAGTAAGTCTCATATATGCATTACCAAATACATGATTAGAAGGATTGCAATGCTGCAGAGAAAAGAAGGCGATCAGAAAATGCAGCGACTTCTTTAAAGCAAGATATTAGTTGATAAGGTACTTTAAAGAATCGGCACGAAAATGAAAGTTAAAGACTAACTGTCAGTATGACATGTATCATATGCTATGAGATTTATTGCTAAAAGAAGCAAAAATTGTTGATCAGTCGAAACGCGGGGATTGATGGTCACCCTTCAAAGTCTTTTTGTGTTTGCTGTGATTTTCTCCACAACGGCGTGACGAGGGGACGACGGTAATTGACCACTATGGTGGCGCATTTAGTTGCC
The DNA here is from genome assembly GCA_964026355.1 of Pseudorhiza aurosa. Taxonomy (NCBI): domain Eukaryota; kingdom Metazoa; phylum Cnidaria; class Scyphozoa; order Rhizostomeae; family Lychnorhizidae; genus Pseudorhiza; species Pseudorhiza aurosa. The sequence continues at coordinate 2,207,605 of OZ032122.1, forward strand.
TCGTTACTGCCTTATCTTTCGCTGTGGGGACCTTGTCATCGCGACATTGCTTAAAAAGATTTTGGGAGATACGATGCAGATTCTCTCTCCAAAACTGTATTCAGGTATATGTACTGATCATAACCGGGACGTATAAAAGTATTCTGATACATTTCCTTGTTTAAAGTTCTCATGCAGATTTGTGGAACTCCGGAGAATTCTTCCATTAAATCGGTTGTTGAGGACTGAAAAGAAAGTCGTTCCTCAGAAATTAAGATTAGAAGCCTTGGCGTCTGGGACAAGGATCTCTTCTAAGCACACTGCTTTTGACAGTGATTCTCATTTCCTAGTTGCATTGGATGAATGTGCTGTTCAAGGGTCGAGCATTTGCAAGAACGGAAAATGCACCGACTTGAAGGAAGGTTTTATGTGCACGTGCAACCCTGGTTATAGCAGACAGAGCAAGACAGTTTGCGTTGGTAAGTCGATGTTTTTGTTATGAGAATGGCTTCAAAATTCAAGAGCGAAAAAAATCCGATCAGATTGAGTGACAGCCAATTGTTCGAGGCGTTTGATCACACAGACACTCTTGCTTCACTCCTCCAAGGGAACGCCTTTGCAAGAGACTCATGCAATTGACGTAATTCTCCTCTTAGAATTCACTAGGTACTGCCACGTGCTTAAGACAGGGGAATGGGCTGCCGAGTGAATGCAACCCCCCGAGTATGCATGAATTTAGCACGGAATTGTGCACTGTGGTAGTCTTGAAAAGTGGTCGCTTTGAAAGCTCTGATTCTATCTTGTCTTCAAGCTTCACTTCACTGCCAGTTATCATTCAAAGTCAACACAGATAATTTTCAAGCAAGAAGCTAATGGCAACTTGCAGCAGAAATTTGCAAAGCTATTCACCTTGTTCAGCACAAAACTATTCACATTGGACAGTGTTTCAAGTTAAGCACTGGCAATGCTGCTCTTGAAAATCGTATTCGGTTATTAATTTGAAGTTGCGAGAGAACGTCGGCTTGCGTTTCTATCTATTATACTGTTCCTTGCTTACCGCCTTCCTTTTTTCATCCACTCTGAATAGACAACGATGAATGCTCATTGTTCACTGGCATTTGCGGCAACGGACGATGCCGAAACACTGCTGGGTCTTTCAACTGCGAGTGCTCCAAAGGGTACAAAGATGTTGCTGGTGCAGAGCCGAGATGTAGAGGTACTAACAACGACCTTTTTTCAATTCTCAACTTAATAAAAATTTTCAAGCAGACCTCATTTGCCATTGTCTGCTCTATGATGATTTGATCTTCGTTCCTGTGCTGTATTCCCGACTACTTTTGCAGACAATTCATACTGAATTGGTGTTGCTTTTGTTAAGGATAGCATGAGTATGAGTATGAGTCGATCAGAGTGGCCTCGTGTCGTTATCAGCTTGATAGAAAGCGAGGTAGTCGATCTCCTTTATAAATTTAGGTCATATCAAAGCAGTTATTTTTCGTTGAGATCGTACCTACCAGAAGCTTCCAGGTGGTTTCGCTGCACAGTGTACTTAACTGAACTATGTTTCTCATACGACGAGTGATCGAGTGCCGTTACTCAAACCCGAACCTCCAAGTGTCCAGACGAACGCTTGTTGGCAGTGATTTGCTACGTTGCATTGTGATTAAAGAGGAGCAATACTTTTATTGTTTTGTTGTAGGGAGTTTCCGGTGTTGTATTGCTGCTATACCACTTATCTTTACTCAACGTAATCGTTATGTTGACATAAACTTTTCGCTGTTTTTGTATCGTCACCATACACCACCATGCCATCGTCAGTCATCTAGCCGATCGCGGCTACTTATGGCAATCATGATTGCACTCCAACTGCTTCTTCTTTGTGCAAGTTCAACAGCCTGACTCGTGCTTCCACCTGTCAGATTTTTGACATTTTCTATCCAGTGCAACCGTCGTCTTCCTCTATTTCGCTTTCCTTCTATCGTCCCCAACTTGCAGTTTCTCTCCAGGCTTTTTTGTATCAAGCCAGTTACGCTTCAGTCGACTGTTGCTTTGCTTTGGCATGTATCTACGACACTCTGTCGATTGAATCCTCGGCCCTTAATTGCTAATATTTGTGATGAACAATTTCCACATCTGAATCGATGCAAATTTCCTTCAGATGTTGATGAATGTGATCAGCCAGGAACATGCGCAAATGGGAAGTGCCGTAATCTACCAGGTGCTTACTCCTGCACGTGCAACACTGGCTACGAAGAGAAGGACGGCGAATGCAAAGGTAATTGCTTAGTGTTTGTTCAAAACCGATTCTACGGTGCTTCATTATATAGACTGATGTAGTACGATGGGGTTGACAGTCGGATTCGTTTGTCAGACAACAACGACCGTTTATACTGACGTTAAACTAACGACACGGACTCGTAGATTTCTCTCCACGAAGAGAGCAACAGAACAATGAAATGGAAAAGAAGACTGCACCATGGTATCACTGTGACTTGGCACTTTTGCGATAAAACAATTGGCTTTTCAAAATGAAAAGAATCAATCATTAAGTAACATCCACCGGAAAGAAGAAAGTTATTTTCTAAGGTGAACCAACGCCAGTCAAATACACTCTTGCAAAGTGAACGGCAATTGATGGCGTCGTGTTTCAAATTAAGGAGCGTCACCGTTTCTGTTTTCAGATCTTGATGAGTGCAAGATTCAGAACATCATGTGCAAAGGAGGCTACTGCGAGAACACCATGGGAAGCTACATGTGCACGTGCCCAAGTGGATACCAGCTTGCCGCTGATCAACGCACATGCATCGGTAGGAAACCCTTTGTACTCGTTCACTGCTCTTTTGCAAATTGTTCATGGACACTGAGAAGCTTTCTGCTTATCGAGCAGTGTATAGGCCCTTTCTTTCGATGTGACCACACCTCGTGATTCCTACGCCTGGAATTTCGGAGTGCTGGCGATTCTCCTCTTTCTTAGTGAAGGTTTACCTTATGGTGGATTGGAACCATAGGATCAATGCGCAAACATCTTTCCACTGAGCTATCTTAAACCTACCCCTAACCGTGAACGAAAATTTGTCAATGAAGAAAAATGCTACCTTTCAAATCCATTTCAGGAATTATATCTGCTCATCACTGAACCCATGAATTGCTCAAGATTTGTGAGATTTTTAAGTTTGAATTAACGGACCATTGCACCTAGCACCTAATAATCGTAGAGTGCTAGCAATTTTAGCGGTGCCTCATAGGAGATTCCAAGATGGGCCCAGATATTCGTCCACTTTAGGACAAAGCTCTCTTCTTTATGGGGGGCAAGCCCTTGTGTCATATCTCGCCAATAACAGCCACTTTTTGTATTAGTTCGATATAGTTTCAATTTTTGTCGTAATTGGTAGCAACCTTTGCGTTGCGGTAACTGACTGCCTTCCGTTTTCAAAACAGATACCGATGAATGCACACTGAGTGACACATGCAAAAATGGTGCCTGCACAAACTTAGTTGGATCTTTCAAATGTACTTGTAACGATGGCTTTGTCATCAGCAGTGACGGAAAGACTTGCGAAGGTAAGGGCTTATAACTTGATGTAGCCCTTTTCAGCAAAGTCGCTGGTTACTGTCACTCCCTTGCACAAACACACACACACACACACACACACACGCACACGCACACGCACACACACACACACACACACACACACACACACACACACACACACACACACACACACACACACACACACACACACACACACACACACACACACACACACACACACACACACACACACACACACACTACACACACACACACTCACTCACACTACACACACGCACTACATACATACAACTTTTTCAGGGTTTCCTTTCATTGACTACTTAACAGTTTTGCCTCATCTCACTTCGCCTCAGTCGTGGGCCAATCCTTGCATCCTAGCTTTGGTTTGTTTGGTTTTTAGTTAAATCACGCACGTTACCTTCTTGCTTATCGATGTGAACATGCATCCACCTGATGTTGATTATTTGCGCTTTTGCAGATGTGAACGAGTGCTTGAACAAAGATATTTGCATGCATGGGAAATGTGTCAACGGTCCTGGAAGCTATAGATGTCAATGTGACTTCGGTTTCACTCCATCCGTCGACGGAAAGGCCTGTTTAGGTAAAATATTTTAACCCATTCGTGCAATGTGTGCCTCAAAGTATGCTTCGATCTCATGCTCAGCCTGGTAGTCTGCTGGATGAGTTTTCAATCAGGTTTTGTTAAACGCACTTACTAAAACGACTGTGAGGTACTGACAAGGAGGGGAGTAGAAAAACGACGCTTTGAAGATTTTCGCGGGATTCTCTTCCCAGCAATTTGCATCCTTCTAGTAACCGTAGCTTTGCGGCTGTTCTCAAGTTTTAAGGGTCCTCTTGAGAGTTTCGGTTCAGAAAGCCGAGGTGGTAGCGTGCACGCACCTGAACTATTGGTTCTGACAGCTTGCTTTGCATGGGCAAGCTAGGTGTCTTTAGCGCTGGTCTTTGGCATCGTTCATTGGTGTCTTTTCCTAATCTCGGTCTATTTGAGACCAGCATTGCCTGAAAATCTCAGACTAATTTCAGCATCCTTCGGAATGATAATAATAACGTAATCATGATAATCATCATATGATCATAATCATGATAATCATCATAATCATCCTAATCATCATAATTGTGATAATTAAAACCTGTCAGTGCTACAATTACTGTTATCAGTTAGGTCCCTGTTTATAGCCAGACAGCTGTTTCTCGTCTCTGAACTCCTCTTTGTTTGAGTCATTGTGTTACGTACACTTACAGACACCATAAAGGGATCCTGCTTTGCCAAGTTTGATGGTAGAATGTGCGCAATGCCTCTGATGAAGAAGCTGACAAGAACTGAGTGCTGCTGCGGTATGGAGCCAATGGGCCAAAGAGGATGGGGCCAGCCATGCCAGGGATGTCCTTTGGAAGGAAGCGGTATGTGTGGAAGTTTTCCTTCTAATAAGTTACAGTCTTTCTTGAGTTTGTTTATTGAAGTTGTCAATCTAATAAGATACAGTCGTTCCGAATTTGTTTGTTGAAGCTTTTTGCGATTCGTATTGATTAGCTAACAACAGTGAACATCTGCTGTATACCTAAACAGTTTGCTTCTGGCTACTTGTATTTGTACTACGCCTTCACGTGCAACTTGTAGAAAATTGAAAGACCATAAAGAAACGAACAAAGGACAATTCTATTGACAGTGAATTTTTGTTGACAAATCATGACATCATCATACCAATGACGCGACTTGCTGTAAAATACTTTTGATGCGTTTCTTGGACTGCACACAGTGCACTAAACTCTGACCCACAGCGATTGATGAGAGAAGCTCCTTTAAGATCCACACCTCTGATATTTCCACTGTGTCCTGAAGTCCATCATTTCTTTGCGTTGTCTGTTGTGATTTAAGTGAAATATTTGTTGACCATTGTCCCTGAAATGTCTCGTGTCATTTCTGCAGATGAATACAAGAAGATGTGTCCATGCAAGGGAATGGTATCCTGCAAACAAGGTCAGTATTTTGTGTCAGCTCTTTCTGCCATGCACATCAATCCAATACAACAGAGCCGGTCGCGTATCTTTCTCCTTTTCTGCCATTCGCTCACACCAAAATAGGACGTTCATTGCCAATGAATACTTAATATCTTGCGTTGTTTGGCGTGGGTGGGGGGAGGGGGTCTCATTTGACAACCTGGTGTCCTTCATCTTTCCCGCTTATGCGACCTAGGGACTGAGGATGGATCGATGTGCGACCCAGTGGCTTGGTTGTCATGTAACTAGATATATATCCATCTACGCAAAAAATTATACCAAAAGATCAAGAATCATTATGCGCCTTTTGTGGCATTCGAATATATTGCCTGGTGGATCTTACTTCTAATAAAAGAATCGCTGACGAATTTCATGGATTTTCATTTCATGCTACGTCTGCCAAACCAAATATATTTTGGTGCGCTTGGCAACGTGTTTAACGCAGAAATCGGAACAACTTCAATGCCACTGTAGAATCATCTTCCAACCGGTTATTATCGATTCAACGCCTATTTTGTGTTGATGCGTCGTACCAATTTCGCACCAAGCCAATCTGCGTTATCAGCAGTGGATATTCTGATATCTAATTGCCCGTTCTTTGCGTTTCAGACGTCGATGAATGCAAAAACAACGCCGGCATGATCCTTGGGGTCTGCAACCATGGCCGATGCATCAACACCATGGGCGATTACCATTGTGCTTGCAGCTCTGGCTACAAAAACGGCAAAGACAGAAAGACTTGCATTGGTAAGACCGAAATCCTCCGCCTGTATATAAGACGACATAAGACGACAATAGAATCGATTTTTTACTGTTGACTTGGAGTAACCACTTATAGCAAATTAAGACCCGCATTCATACCCCACATGCCTTTTTTGCTTGTTGGATCAAGAAGTGGTTTCTCTCTTGCTGATCTTTGCTCCAAATTTCGAGCCGTTTTTTCTAGGCGATAGCTCACTTTTCACCAGTTAAAAGCTCCTATACAACTACCCCATAGGATGCTAGTTGACATGTGCATTTTCTCTGCTGTCATTCTGTGAAATGATAGTAGCTAATGTTTAAAGTCGGTAGCTTGTTCCAATGGAGCTGAAGTCCAATTTTTCTATAGCAGGGCCTTTCACGATAAGATGCTGTGTAGTACTCTTTATCTGCTTCCTATAACCCGAATCTTCGTGTTTACAGATATCAACGAGTGTGCAGACACACCTGAGGTCTGCATGAACGGCGTTTGCAAGAACACGGACGGAAGCTTCCAGTGTGAGTGCCCTAAGGGCTACATGTACAGCAGGTCGTCAGGAAAGTGCCTAGACATAAACGAATGTGAAGACGAAAACCCATGCAAGAACGGAAAGTGTGTCAACACTCCCGGGAGCTTTAAATGCAAGTGCACTGAGAAGGGACACACCCTGGACAGCACTGGACTGGTTTGCAGAGGTCAGTTTTAAATTGAATGCAGTAGCGGTGAACAATCCATGTCTGTATAGGTATATTTGTCGTCGCGTCTCACAGCACGCTTAAAGCCTTGGCCAAACGATTCGATTTTTCACTCGATTGCTCGTCGGGCGAAAAATCGACCGTAATATCGAGACGTTTTGCCGGAGGCTAACGTGTATGGAAGTTTTTATTTCTATGAATGGCCATTTTCTCGTCGTGATTAACACGATTAACTAGTTACAAGTGAGTGCACGTCTAATTTGAAGCGAATGGAATTCATGGAATTCTATCGTGGTAATCATGATTGGGGTAATCGCGATAAACCTTCAATGAGTACCAGGCAAAAGAGGGCAGAAAAAAAAAGACGTTAGTTTCCCTTGTCGATACAGGCACCCACAGGGTTCGCCAGCGGGAAAGCCCCCACGAACCTCAAACACTCAGTGAAGTAACAGTGGTGACATGGATGTAGAAGTAGCCATGACCAATCGACGAGATAACGAGGGGCTGGACGCTTAACTTCAGATTTTGTATCATAACATGGGCCTATAAATACCCTGTCTCGAATTCCGAACCGCGTCGCTTTCCTCTTTCCGGGTCGGTGAAGCTTGTATGATACATCGTTAAAAAGTCTCTGTGAAATGTCGAATTTTCATTATTTGTGGGTCTTCTTCATCGAGTCTTTCCTTGTGCTTTGAAGGAAAGTGGTTGCAGAATCGGTTATGAGCCGATGAAAAATGAGCTGATATCACTTTCGACGGTCGGTATGCAGGGACACCAACGTGGAGGTTTCTGCATTGTCCGCTCATTATTTGTGGGTTTTGTGAGTGCACAGCAGTGCTCTTTATTCTGTATGGTAGCAGCGTTTTCTTCAAAATGTGATAGCTGCTCAATGATATCAAAGTGTGATACAAAATACTTGTCTATTGGCAGATGTGCGAACTGGCAAATGCTGGACCAAGCAAACCGACGGTGCCTGTGAGAACAGCGTCAATGGTGATGTCACTAAGGAAGTATGTTGCAGTACCTTTGGAGTTGCATGGGGGAGTCCATGTGAAACATGCCCAGGTATTTATTCAAAGTTTTGCATCATTCCGACCTCCCGCAGAAAGTATTTGATGCATAGCAACAATATACTGCCAGGTCGTTAACAGTTTATTGAGAATGTAGCGAAGGCGTTTCGACGATAGTACAACGATGCTTCATTGGCAGGTAGCGAGATTATATCGACAGTTGATTAATGATACATCAGAAGTGTAACGAAATGTATGAAATTTACATCGACGATATATATCGAAAGTGTATCGGCTGTTTATCGACTGCATATCGGCTGTTTATCGACAGTTTTTCGACAGTTTATCGGTAGTTTATGATCAATATATCATGTGTATGTTTGTTTCTTTAGAAAAACCTGATCAGTGCAAGAAAGGATTTGCCAAGAAAGGAGAAGTATGCAAAGGTAGAGTAGAGTTATTGTGAAGACTTCATAGGATATTTCTCTATAGTTTTCGAAACGAATATTTTCGAATAGGAATGTGGCAGCTTTGTACATCGAAATATATCAGCAGCTGCTACGGTCTTGATTTTCGATCTGGAATAATCCTTTATGACATATGCATCTGTAGCCGGGGCTCTTGATGGGTGAAGATGATGTATTTCTGTTCCGAATGAGAGAATCTTGAGACGATGCCTTCTTTATTGTTTTCGTTTTGAAGCTGGCGTTTCAACGGGCCTTGCTTTTCTTTGCAGACGTCGACGAGTGCAAGATCTTCGGTGAAGTTTGCAGCAATGGTCTGTGCAAGAACACTGTAGGGAGCTTCGAATGTGTTTGCCCAACTGGCTACACCTTGGATGCTTCCAAGCGTAACTGCCTAGGTAAGAAGTCCTTGAAACTCACCACGATATACTTGGACTGTATGTTCAGCGGTTATGCTTTTACAGTTTCTACTCAGCTTAGAGAGATTCAACCCAGATTTTAGCCCCTGTCAAACATGAGGCAAGCCTTGCAACATTTGGCAAATTGTTGAGAGTATTTCTCTCTTTTTTGTGCGCTCACTTCGATTAGTTTTATCTATGAAATCAACCTTAATAGAGATTCTCCTGCACGCAACATCTTACATAATTGTCATCTACCTTGACACTATTTGAGTCACTATTTGCTGTTTATGGCTATTGTATGTAAGAAGTTTTTTCAGTATGATATTTTGCGTAGATTTGAATTGTGTATTGAGTATGAACCGATCAGACTTCTAAATCAAGTTAGTATTTAGATTTTAGCTGTTGCGTCTATTTCTGATCTCTATCAATGCTAGTTGTAAACTGTTCAAGGCGATGCAAAAATGAACTTGTTTATTTACAATCGTATAAATGCAATTTTCTAGATACCAGACGAGGTGTTTGCTACGAAAGTTTCACAAAAGACAGTTGCAGAGGATCATTCCCTGGAAATCAAACCAAGAGTGCCTGCTGTTGTTCGTTAGGAAAAGCTTGGGGAACCCCATGCGAAATTTGCCCATTGAAGAACAGTCGTAAGTAGCTATACCAGTCAGCTGAGAATCGGGAATCGTTCATTTCCCCAGTCTCTCGTAATATAATAGCGATAACCACGGTGTTAAATTTTCCCTTGTCAATATGCTGCGGAAATGAACTTCACCCTGTTATTGTCATCCATGGGGCTGTATTGCAGTTGCGTTTTTTCTCATTATCGTCGAAATAAGCACTATATAATTGGGAGTGCGCTAACAAATTAAATCTGTAGGTCAGGGGTGCCCAATCTTTTTGGAAAGAGGGCCAGATTTTATATAGTAAAATTTATAGGGGCCAACATTGGCTGAATTTCTTTTAAATAGAGCAATAGTATATTCAAGCAATTTTTAGCAAGCCATTTTGTGTTTCACATTTGCCTTTTTATTTCGAACTTTTACTTATATGCTCTATGACAAAGGGTGCGGGCCGGATGAAATTTGACCAAGGGCCACATTTGGCCCGCAGACCGGACTTTGGATACCCTTTATGTAGATGATTGACTGTCACCTTCTCTTTCCTGAATCAATTTCCGTGGATTTTGCAAGTCATGCTAATTCTATTTCCTTCACCTTTCAGCCTCGTATGAAGAAATGTGCAGTGCTGCTGCAGGTCAGTATACTTAACCGAAGCTTTAACCGTGTAGACTTCATATTCGGTAAACATGCAGATGTATTCATGCTCTTTTGCTTCTTGATAGAATTCACTGTTCTTGCCTATTGATATTGGCGGCATCCTTTCGTCTGCATGAGACGATGGACTAGCGCTGGAGCGCTGGAGTGGACGTTTATTTGTTATTAGTAGACCTTGGTCTGGTTGCGTTTCTAATCCGTGACAAGCTATCTGAAAGGTGCTATTAAATTTGTAATTACAGAGGTCGACGAGTGCACATTTGGAATGTGCAAGAACGGACAGTGCATCAACACCAAAGGCTCATTCAAGTGTATTTGTGACAGAGGATATGATGTTGACGAGAAAGGAAAAGCTTGCGATGGTAAGTCATATAATTTGGCACGCCATCACGAACTGCACAAATATCTCTTCACTGGCTATTCATGAGATTGCTTGAGATGAAACGAGGCTGCTGAATTTGTACAATTTGTGATGGTTTCATAATTTTGAGAGATAGATGGTTTTGTGGGCTTCTAATTTCACAATCATAAAAATCGCTAATTTAATGAGCTGGAGTTCAGTATCTTGTTTTGGTTTTTCCTCAAGAATCTCCTGATTTTTCTTCTTGTTGCTGTTACCAATTTCAATTGCGAATTTGTTTTGGATTTTCTGGCGTTTTCGCGTCTTGTGACCAAGAACGTGTTACTGAAATAACGTTTGCTACGATAGTTTCTCATTCAGCTTTTCACCTTTTGGCTTTTTCACCCTTTGATTTGTTCACCTTTCACCTCTGATCTCTTCATCTTTGACCGTTGTACCCTTTCATTTTATAGACATCGATGAGTGTAAAATTGCCAAGGGCATTTGTGGACCCGGTAAATGTATCAACACTCCGGGATCATTCCGCTGCGAATGTCAGCCAGGTTACAGAAATTCGATGATGATGGAAATGTGTATGGGTAAGTAGCCCAACGAATGAGTTATCTCGCTTGAAATTTTTCCGCAACGTAGTACATGGAAAATTTTCATCTGCTGGAACAAGATTAGATATGAATTTCGCTGAAATTAGGTTGGCTTACAAGTGAATAAGCAAGAACCAGCATAAGCTTACACGTGATTATATGAGGACCAGAACAGGCTTGCACGTGAATATCTGAGGACTGGCATAACTATGGTTGCGAATAGCTGAGAACGAGGACAGTCTTGTACGCGAATACATGAAAATCGCGACGCTATGGTCTGTGGTCTAGAAACTGCACAGGGATAAATTTGCTCAACAAATATTTTATTTGTCCGTTGGTTAAAGTGTTGTCTCGTTTGTAGCTGATGATGTTAGAAGATACAGCTCTACAAGTTGATCAAACCGGGAGCCGTCAAGGGCTTTTGCAGCGGACGCAAACTAGGCTCTTTTCTAGAATCGACCCGTTGACGAACTTGCGTGATTTCTTTTATGAAAGAAATCGTTTAAAAAGCACTGATTTAATCCTTGTTTTTTTACACAGACATCGATGAATGTACCGAGTCAAACCCAATGCCATGCATGGGCGGACGATGCGTAAACACACCCGGATCATACCGATGCGAGTGCCCGGCCGGAACCGAAGTCATGGGTGCTGGTATTGACTGTGAAGGTATGCGTTAAGTGCAGGGACCTGCCTTATTTTTAGTCACGTAGAGACAGACTAGGTTTGTAACTATCTATTCTACGGTCTTATAGTAGTGTGGCATGGTTCGAAAGAAAGCAAAATCCACTTCCTCAATCGTTCTACTGTTTCAGCATGATGCTATTGGCCAATGGTGTAACGCCACCATGATGAATGTTCTGAGTGAAAAATTTTATTGGAAAGAACTTTTACTACTATTTGTTTCCATGCTTTGAATTTTGAATTGCTGCAATAACACGTTTATCCATTTGAATGTAACGGGTAAGTTGAAGTTCCAATTTTCTTCAATCTTTTCCCGCAGATATTGATGAGTGCACACGAAACCCAGGAATCTGCAAGTACGGACGATGTCAAAATTTCATCGGTGGATACTTGTGTGCCTGCTCAGGAGGGTTCAAGCCGAACTCAGACATGAAATCTTGTCTAGGTCAGTTCGTCTCTCTTGTCCCCTTCGAATACTAAGACGTCATAACGCCACTTCGAAGCCCTCTCGTTATTTCCTAGCAATGAAGGTGACACGCTTGAGTGTTCGATTTGAAATAGGAGTAAAATCTATTAAGTTGATTATTTATCAATCTTCATCAATTTTCATTAATTATCTAATTTTTGAAGGGATGTATTATTGAAGTGATATTGGTTTTGAATAGCTCTTTATTCCCTTCTTAGTTGAGACTGAATTTTCGTACATAGAATAAACACACACAAATTATACTGAGAGCATAGGGAAGATTCTGAGGTCATGTTTGTCTACGGAATGTGCTTTCTGCTGCAGTTTTTTGGATCATCCCTTGTTGGATCGCCTTAATGTAGTCTGGTTAGGCTCCATCGCTATTCATCCAATCAGTTGCATTCATCTGATTGATGGTCTGCTTGCAGACTGATGCCCCTCCTATTTCTCCATCCGTTGACTGGCCTCAGACGTTGCGGATCGTGACTTCCAGTGACATCTTCATTTTGATATAAGCATCAAAAGACACGAATCCCTTCATCGTGCATTCACATTTTAAAAAGGTTCATAGTTTACCATGGCGTTTGGGAATTACAATTTCGTCCTTTTCCTAACAGACATTGATGAGTGTCAATTGAACAATGGCGGTTGTGAATATATATGTAACAACACGGTCGGCAGCTACAACTGCCGATGTCAAGATGGATTCCAACTTACAACGAACCGAAGAAATTGTGAAGGTCAGTGAATTCGATCGCACGCTATTTCTAAGTTTACCTAGTCAGGTAGACCTCGATTGACTGAATCACAACACGGTCGAAATGTGCTTAATTTTGCTAAGATTTTGACGATCCAACTCAACGAGAAGGTGAATCGTATGAGAAAGAACCCGATCAAGAGTTCTCATTTGCAAATTATTGTCGTACAGATCGTCTTTTTTTGGCGATTTTCCAAAATTTCAATGCGCTTTCTTCTTCTTTGCCATCTCTCGCTGGCTTCCGAAAAGAAAGGCTGATGTCTGATGATAATTTATACAAACCCATATGAGTAGACATATCTTTTATTGTCAGCTAAACTTATTTACTATGTCTAGACAGATAAATTTTATTGTCAACTAAAACTAAGTTACTTTTTTTGATAATAATAAGGTAGTTTCGTTTAAGTAAGTATTGATTAGCTTTTGTTGATGTGTAGACACATGTCTTTAATTCTTAACTAAAGCTATGTTACTTCGTTTTTGATGATAATATTAGTTTCTTTAAGCAAGCATCGATTAGCTTTAAGTTGGCCATGAATGATTCACTTAACATTATAATTCGATTAACTTCAACTATGAAGAAGTTTCAAGTAATGATATTGATGGTGGCGGTAGAAGCAATAATGATGATTATCGTGATCAGCGTTCGTCTTTCGCTAGCAAACAATCTCAAATTCGTCCTCACATGGCTTCCTTTTGGTTTAGATATCGACGAATGTACTTCTAAACCAAACGTGTGCGGAGAAGGAAATGAGTGCAGGAATGTGATTGGTGGCCACGTTTGCAACTGCAACACTGGATACGAAGCCACGCCTGATGGAAAAGCTTGCGTCGGTACGTATTGCACTTGATTTCGCTCCACAATCCACGAGGCTTTATTGAGCTGACCAACTTGTATTTGCTCACACTGCAACGACCTCGGAAGAATTTCTTTCTTGCTGAACACTTACGTTATAGACATTGCAGCTCGATATTGATCGAGCGAGGCCATGTGCACCGTCGTTTCTTGAAAAATCAATCTAGATATGTAATTTAAGATGGCCCAGGAAGTTATGAGAGAGTTACGTGAGCTTGTATCATGTTTTTGTTTACTATAAGACATAGCAGCGTACTTTTTTGACGTCACGAGATATTTTGAAAAGTGTCACAAACCGTGATATTCTTTCTTAAGCTGTTTTAGCTAATTCTGCGTAGTTTCAATCTACAGTAATAGTTTGTGCCAAATTGTAATATAGTTCCAAAATTGGGAGCCGATTCAAGCTGCATGGGACAATTGGGCGATGTTTGTAAAGCATGCAGCAATTAAAGAATTCGTGAGGCGATAGCTTTGCACAGTTGCCTACAACTAGTCAAGACTTCAATTTCCACTGATAAATCGGATGGCTGATCGGCAGTGTGCTAGTTCTTAGGCTTAGTTCGTTGCCATCTTGACATAGGCATCTATTTACTCTTTTACGTCTACTCAATTCCAGATATTGACGAATGCAAAGACAAGAACTCTTGTCAAAACGGCAAATGCTTGAATACTGCTGGTTCCTTCATGTGCGAGTGCCGTAAGGGATTCAAACTGAACAAGCAAGCTATGGCTTGTATCGGTAAGTACATCAATGATACACTGCTTTGACTGAATTGGGCTAGTCCCATAGCCGCGGTCGACTGTAAGCGTTTGCCATCAGTTGAGGTTGCATTCCGTCATCAGATTACTTAATGAGCGTCTGCAAAGTACTGCTTCTTTCTACCCCGCACACGGAGACATATGACATTTTTATGGCGTTGAAAGTAGAACGACAAGATTTGTGGCCAACGGAATCTGCAGTCAAGTGTCATGTTACTCCAGAAGGAACTGATGACATATTTCTAATCGGAAATTGACGTAGAAGTGTAACGACACAATGGTAGCCTTGTTTCTCGCACATCAATCGGCGCAGAAATTTAACCTAGCCATTTATTGCGTGCAAATGTTAAACTGTTTTCGTCACGAACTGCCGCACGCATTTCAATAAATTCATAAGCCAGTTCACCAATAGTTCTCCCGATGACAGTGTGGGTTATCCATTTTTAAGTACCCGAATGCTGAATTTGTAAGGTGTATTGAGAAGCTAGCTTTTTATGATCGCTAGTTATTACGATACACTGCTTTTCGGTCCGATCAACAGAAAAGCTGCCCTGCCTTGATTGAGTAGTCAATGCCTCCTTGAGCTTCTGCTTCTGAAAGCTTCTCCCACAAAGTCGGGTCGCCGTTGTGAACTGTCAAGGATCAAGTCCACGTCCTCTTGGTGGTCTGCCGTGGGATTTCTTTATAATCGGATCCCCTTCTCGCCAACAACTCTTTCAGTCGTCTCTTACGACACGCAGAGGATACGGTGGTCCAGGAATTTCTACGCTCCGGGAACCATGAGTATACAACAACCGGCCCCGAGGGACCTGCGCAGCAACCTGATACCCAGCACCGCCCTCGGCCGTTGGATCACTTCACACCACGAAAGATCGTTCCTTCAAGTTCGCATGTCTACCCGTTAATTCCCACTTGTACGTAACGCTTTGTGGCTTGTCGATGGATTAAGACGGGCTTCTTCCATCTGCATTGTTGCTTTTTTCTCTACTGACTCCTCTGTGTCCTCTTGCACGAATTGTTCGTCGCTGTGTGTCAGGCTTCCTTCCGGTGATCCCTACACAGCGATGCATGCATTGCAGCTCATAATCACGATCACAATCATTTCAGACATCGACGAGTGTGCAGTTGGAGACAAGGGCGGCTGTCACAAGGATGCCAGGTGCGTGAACGAAGTCGGAAGCTTCCGATGTGAATGCAAGCCAGGCTACGAAGGAAACGGGAAGACGTGTCGAGGTGAGGCAACTGTAACTGACTTCAACACACTTGTGTGTGCGTCCTAATAACTAAGATCGAATTGACGAACCTGGCTTGAATGATGGATCCGCTTTGACGCTTTCAATTCTGATCGCCCATTCGCATTCAAATTGCCACTTGCGCTTCTGAAATGCGTGGGAATGGCGCCGTAATGATCTCCAACCCACATCACTCCCGTATAATTTTTAGTTCGGTGCCACTTCAGAAACAGTGTTAAATTTTACTGTCTGATCGTCGTATTCATTTTGCTAGGACGTATCACTGACGTTCAAGATACTGTTATTGCTAGACGCACGGTTGCGTAGCACTGACACGTTGCGCTTAAACGTTGCGGCTTTGAATCGTCACAGAGAAGGCACTGCTGGGTGACCTTTCTGTCCTTATCTTGGCGTCTTTGACCAATACTATTATGACCAATCGTCGCAAGAATTCAGGGTTACGGTTTTGAAATCGGCACATCCTAGAAAGGTCTTTACTCATTTGCTTCCTCGAGATGTGTATTTTTGTGAGATTCTCCTTCACAGGGGACACTGTGGTACCCCTAAACCGCGACGGGGGTATCCCATAGGTCGTATTGAGCTCTCTAATTGTAATAATGGTATTTTCAGTTGTCGTTAATGAATAGACCATGTCTCCGTCAAGTACCACAATAGACTCAAACGAAGCACGGATGAACTGACTGTCTCTTTTTTCATTTAATTCCGACCATTAAGACCATAATTTTGAAAATTTTGGGCTCAGGTCATTTAGGGTAATATGATATTTCGATAGGGGGTCGAAATACAAAATCGTTCCAATTTGTGAGAGAGAAGATGGGTCAAAGCTTTTTTGCAAAAATGATGCCTTCTAACTTTGTCGGGAAATTTTGGAATTTTTAAGATCTCCTGTACATTAATTGACGAATTTGAGG
Source organism: Pseudorhiza aurosa (assembly GCA_964026355.1). Classification (NCBI taxonomy): domain Eukaryota; kingdom Metazoa; phylum Cnidaria; class Scyphozoa; order Rhizostomeae; family Lychnorhizidae; genus Pseudorhiza; species Pseudorhiza aurosa. The sequence continues at coordinate 2,224,370 of OZ032122.1, forward strand.
TCATCTTTCAAAATTGATATTGAAGTGAAAATTGACAATTTCATGTATCAGAGATGGAAAAGCTAGAGAATTATCAAGATTTCTCGTTAACAGTGAATTTATCAAAATGATCTTTATCATACGTTCCACCCAGCATCTCAAGGTAGGATGGCTATGCGTATCGAGCAGTTTCCCAGCCCTTCGTCGTGAAGCAGTCCAATTTCGTGACCCCTTCGCGCCTGACATTATAGAGAACTGGCAACTTTCCTTACTCAAAGTGAAAGTCAGCCTTTGGGTTTTCCCAAGCCACCGGCCGTTGGATCTTTTATCATGCTCCATAACCACTGGGCCATCTTAACACCGAATATGCCTTCCTGTTTCCAGACCTCGATGAGTGCAAACTTGGCTTGGCTACTTGCTCTCTTGACGCTGAATGCACTAATACCATTGGCAGCTTCACTTGTCAATGCAAAGCAGGATTTTCAGGGGATGGAAGAACATGTATCGGTAAGTCAGCACGAAAGGGTTCTTAAACATCAGGGAGAGCAAGCTAACAAGTTATTGTGTGACACAATGCAATTTCGTTTTGTTTATTCATATATTTCATTTATATTTCATATTTCATATCTATTTCATATTTCATATCTATTTCATATTTCATATGTATTTCATATTTCATATATATTTCATATTTCATACCTAATTCTTACCTAATTCTTTTAAGGAGGGTTGTCCTTCGGCAAAAGCTTGTTTTCAAGGGGCCCTCCATATAATTCAATGCAATAGAGTACAATACACTGCAATTCAATGTTACGGAATCAGATACACACGCGAGCAGTGTATGAGTGCAATAAAGTTGATATAATTTGATACAATGTCATATGATTTGATATTGTAACGCATAGTGAAATATATTGTTAAATAATTTGATGTAATCAGATTTAGTTTAATGTCTTGAGATGAAATGGCATGTGAAGAAATTTCAAGTAATTTAAGTTGTATTTCGATGGGACTTATTGTAATATAGTTTAAAGCATTTGATATCTTTAAATGAGATGCAATGAATTGTGACTTAGTGTAATATATATACTGATACATATTTCACTGCACTATCATAGATTCTATCATCCATTTTGCCTTATATGTTGTGCACGCTCCTAAATTGCAGATATTAATGAATGTGTGGAGGACCAGACGCTTTGCAAATATGGCCAGTGTGGTAACACAATCGGTGGTTACGAATGCAGCTGTGACAACGTTGGGTTCCAAGTATCTGCTGACAAGAAGTCTTGCCTCGGTAATTCAAGCTAATTATTTGTATGATTAGATTGCAGTCTGATCATTCCTGTTTGAAAGCCTAAAATCTAGGATTTGATTTTCCAAGGTCCATCGATAATTCTTATTTCCTGCATATGCTCAAGTTTCGTTTGACAAAAGATGCTTTTTCTAAGGTGTTGGTACGAAACTTCAGATGAACTTTTACTGTCACCCTCGTTCTCTGACTCTAATGATACTTGCCAGCAATAAGCTTCGCCCAGTCACTTACGGGTAATTCGGCAGGGCTTCTTAGGATTTTTTGGTAACCTATACGCTGTAACAACTTATGGAACGTCTTGCCTTCCTCTTGCTTTCCTCTTGCTTTCCTCTTGCTTTCCTCTTGCTTTCCTCTTGCTTTCCTCTTGCTTTCCTCTTGCCTTCTTCTTGCTTTCCTGAATCTTACAACTTGCCACCTTTCAAGTCCAATGTCAATAAACTTGATCTGATCTCTCTCTCCTCTTAGCTTTTCGCTTTCTTCTTTCTTCCGTTGTTGAGGGTTTGTATAGGCCACCATGGCCTTTCCCCAACATAACTCATTACAAAAAAGTATTATTGTGTGGCCGCAACTCCAATGGAGGCGTGAGCCAGGAGATGATAAGCCATGTTTGGATGCCGAATTGGGTTTTTCTTGATGTAACTCCGCTTCCTCATTTGTTCCTGCATGATTGGGCATGGGTTGGTGTCGTCATTGGAGTCTTCAGAGCGATCAACCTCTTACACGGTTGCAACTTGACGCTGATTCATTGGATGATTTGCTATTGATGGGTGCCTTTTTCATTGTCCAAAACCTATTGATCTCAAATGATAGATTTATTTTCAATTCCCTATTGATCATTGATGCTCGACTGTTTGCCTGACAGATCAGTGATTGGAATGATCGTTAATGATTGCGAAATGATTGCTAATGATTGCTAATGATTGCTAATGATTGATTGTTTTATCTCGTAGACATCGATGAGTGTGCAGCACTTCCTGGTATGATTTGTGTTCATGGCAAATGCATCAATCTCATTGGTGGCTTTAAATGTGAATGCGATGTAGGATTCCAACTGGACAACACTGGAAACAACTGCACAGGTAATTCAGATGTTTGTCGCAAAGTCTCTCATTGTGTAACCCCGATAAAGATTTCAACCCGCAGAAAATAAATTTAACCCGCAGAAAGCGCGTATGGCCATGAAGGTTTTTGAATTAGATGTTTCAACATGTCTGAAGTTTGATTTTTGATCGTGTTTGTTGAATCGTTTCTCGTTTGGCAACCAACTACTACGCTGTTATAAGGAAACTTCCGAATCAATAGGGTAGTTTGCATTTGGCGAGCCACCTTAACCAAATCTCGCAGGATTACTAAATTTCACAGGATTAACAAAATCGGACCACGTAATTGAATTTGTGAAGGTAAGAGGTGCGGATTTGAAGTTAAGAGATGGCGTTTGTATTAGCAAGTCTACCGTTTGTTTCATCTTGAAATCATCCTTGCAATATTTAATAAATGGTTGGTTAATTCAATTGTTTACTTAATTTATGATCGAAGATTTTTAGGGATACGCCATTTCTGTACTACGCAGCTTCGTGATGCTGTTGACAGTGACGCATGAAATTTTTATCTGCAGATATCAACGAGTGTGCTGCCACTGGCATGTGTACAAACGGCAAGTGCGTAAACATGATGGGCATGTACAAGTGCGATTGCAACCCAGGCTATGTGCCTAACAAGGAAATGAATGCTTGCATTGGTGAGTTCTAGTACTTACTTCGTACGAAACTTAGTCTCAAACAAACATGTTAGTGCACTCCGAAGGGAACATCGCTTCTATTGCCGCATTTATCACAACGCATTATCGACGAAGACGAGAACGGGAAACCGCACCCCTGTAATTCTGCATTCGAATAAGACAATCAGAGCTCGCTGGTTTCTGATACTCTCTAAATAGAGTATGCTGTTTGTATTTGCAAGCGTTGATTAATCTATGTTGATTGGATTTACCGTCTCAAAAGACTAGCATCTATTTAAGAAGTTAAAATTGTTGTCAAATCAGCAATATATGTGATTATACCTAGATGTCAAGGGTAGACATTTGGACAATTTGCTTATCGAACAGTGCCCAGTTCTTTGCTCTTGATGTGACCACACCTTGTGATTCATACGCCTGGAATTACAGACAGCCGGCGACGCTCTTCACTATAAATTAAAGTTTAGCTGAGGGTGTTTTCGAACCACTGACCATAGGATCCATGCGCAAGAATCTTACTACAGACCTATCCTGACACCCAATCGATGGTCTAGGGCTAATATTTCCAGTATAGCTGGAAAGCATACATGCAGTTTTTCGTTGAATTCTAACCAAGCTTTTGATGTAAGAAATTTTCTGAAGCTTTTTTCGTTTTTCACATGAACAGACAACAGACGTGAGCCTTGCTACAAGGTCGCTCCAAGTCCATCTGAATGCTCAAATCCGATCGCAAGTGCAGTGATGAAGAGCGATTGCTGCTGCTCTCGACTGGGCAAGGGCTGGGGAAACACCTGCGAAGTCTGTCCAGCCAAGAACACAGGTGAGAACCTCTGTGATGCATTTTGCGTCAAGTAAACATCGATTCCCGAACTTGATCATTGCGTCGGGGACCTTGTTGCCGCTAAAGAGGTGACACAACGCCAGTTCGATCCTTTTACTCCCAGATGTACGACCGGTGCTAATTTATTACTGGTAGACTGGGTGGGCATCCAGAAGGGATTGGTGGTGGGCATGCAGAAGGGATAGGTGGCGGGCATCCAGAAGGGATAGGTGGTGGGGATCCAGAAGGGATAGGTGGCGGGCATCCAGAAGGGATAGGTGGCGGGCATCCAGAAGGGATAGGTGGCGGGCGTCCAGAAGGAATAAGTGGTGGGCATCCAGAAGGGATAGGTGGCGGGCATCCAGAAGGGATAGGTGGCGGACATCCACAAGAGAGCACCGGCGTGGGACGCAACCCGGGACCTTGAGTTTTGACAACGTGCTTTAACTGTCAAAGTTCACCAGTGCTTAAACTTAGTTTTTAAAGTGACGTAGCACGCTCTTCACGTCATAATCGGAAAGGCGTGTGTTGCGGAAAACTGCGAATTCTGAAAGAGATTTACTTGTGTGAATCATCGTTGCCTGTGATGTATCATTCAGTGCTGCACTCGCAGAATGTTTTGGTTATCCTGACGCCGTCGCTCTGTTTCTTCATGAGTCTCTGAGTCCATATTTTCTTCTTTTAGCTGAGTACAAGTCTCTGTGTCCCGGTGGAACGGGAACTGCGACAAATGGGACCATGATCACAGGTAATCAAACGCGTTTCTGTTTTATTTCTAATGTTCAGACCGAAAAGGAAAATGGAATGTGACGCACGTAGTCAATGGGCCGGGCCTGTTCGTTTCCGATTATTTTCAAGACAGAGTCCGTAGCATAATGCTACATTCAGTATCAAAAACCTGACCAAGAAGCTCCTTTGAGATATGGCATTGCATCGAGATTCGTCTTGAGCTGCTTTTGGTACCCCTTCAAAATTATTATTCGTATTGACACCGCCGCCATCTTCTTACCCTTGAAAGGTAGCGGGAATCGACCGCAACCCATACCACGAATAGCATCTCCTTCTATGGCGGCCTCGAGATCTTAGCGTATGCAAGGTTGTAGCGTATATGTCCTGCCAAGTGACAGCCTATTTCGTATAGGGAGCAATATAATCTCCAGTCAATGTCGCAAACTGATTCCGTATTCCGTCGTTGCTTATTTCAAACCAACGTTTTGTCCCCCAAATGCCCCCCCCCCCCGTGCGTAAATTTCATGACGCAGGGACGGTGAGTTTGAGTATTCAACATGGCTGCAAATTGACACCTCCCGTTCCTAAACATGCTTGGTTGGGTAAATGTCCCCAGAACGACATATGATCTGCTTTGTTGACATATGCAATTATTATTATGAGTTGATAAACACTTGGTTGTGTCTTTCACAGACATTGACGAATGCAAGAAGTTCGATAATTACTGTAAGAACGGGAGATGCGTCAACAAGGTCGGTGGATCGAAATGCTACTGCCCAAAAGGGTTCTTCTTGAACAGAATGGAGAACTGCGAAGGTTTGTCTCTCTTCTACGATTTACCCAATATTAACCCAATTTTCACTACCAATATTCACTACCAATATTCACTACCCAGTATTCACTACCCAATATTCACTACCCAGTATTCACTACCCAACATTCACTACCCAATGTCGCTGTAATGTCGCGTCATTTTATGCAATTAAATTCCATGCATTGCTATGTTGTGCTATGCTGTATTCTGCCATGTCTTGCTATGCAAGCCATTCTATGTCGAATGGGTTACGCTTGATTTCTCTATCAAAATATTCTACAGTGTGTCATAGCATACAAGGATTCGTTCTAGTATGTCATACCTTACTGCAGTACTTCACAGTCCTACGTTATGCTTTAAGATTTCTTGATATTGTATGGTTACGTGATGTCATGGTGGTGCGGTTTAGTGGTTTAGCTTGCAGACTAAAAAAAACAGAAGTTGTGAGTTCGATGCCTGCAAATGTCACAGTAAAAAGACCATTGGTAAGGAAGGCAAAGGGGAACCATCTCACGAATTCCACATCCCTAGAAACAGCTCAGAGCCCCGTCTCTGGTTTCTGCTACGCTCGAAATCGAGTATGCAAGGCAGTGAGGTTACGTTTGCACACCTCCAATGAATTGTATTCTTTGCTGTGTCATGCTCGCTTCCTACCACGTGCCATCTATCTCGTATTTTTTCTCCAGACCACGATGAATGCAGTACCCCATACGTGTGCGGTCCTAAGAGCAAGTGCATCAACACCGCAGGATCATACAGATGCGAATGTCCCCCTGGTGTCGAGTACAAACTCCCAGAGAAATACTGTGTCGGTGAGTCATACACTTAGTTATATTCAGCTGAACAACGCTTGCAACCAATCTGTCCTTTTATCTCATAACCTTATCGTCTCCGCCGAAATATTGCCCCATTTGTCCTGCAAAATTTTTCCTAGCAGAAGACAGACTTGATGGAGTATAACTCAGAGTTTAAATCTTGATTATCACGTTCCCTTGCGTTCACCCGTCTCGGTTTTCTTTTCACAGATTCCCGCAAGAGTTTCTGCTTCCATTCAGACAATGACGTCACTGAAGGTCAAGGAAACAATACAGTACCTATTCCTGTGACTGAAGAATGCACGGAAAGGTTCCCGATGAATTTCACTTACGCCAAGTGTTGCTGCAACATGGGAACTCATTACGGAGATCCTTGCGAACTTTGCCCACAGAGAGACACAAGTAAGATATCACGACTCCGAAACTTTAAAGGTTCGTCCGCATGTGGACAGAACCGTAACTGTAACCGCAACTGTAATCGTAGATGTGGCAGCAACTGTAGCGAGATCTTATCGTGAACAGTAGTTAAAATTCAACGGCAGATATATGGGAAATTTAGTGGTGCCGTGGTGTAGGGGCTTAGGATGCAGACTCGCCATTGCTACAACCAACTATTCTTAAGAGGGGTTGCAAGGAGCAGTCTTGCGTGAATATTGATCGAGGCACTCAAAGATATCTACAGGGTACTTTATTATGGGTGGAAATAGGAGATTTTGTTGAAATTAGATTTCTCGACGCTCTCGCATTGCGTTCATTACCTAATGCATTTAAGAGGAGTCGTTTTATCTTTTCAGGACAGTACGATGCTCTTTGCGTCGGTAAGCCAGATATCATCAGGCCCACTTCGTTGCCACCTGAGGGAGTCGTACCAACACCCAAGCCAGGCACCGAAGAAGAAACTGGAGAAGTTACGAAACCTGGCACGGGTGGTGGTGACGGAGATGGTGTCATTGATCCAAATCTTGGTGAGTGTTCAATTACTTCATGTCATGGTGCCCGGTCGGTAGGTTTATATATCGCTTGAAAGGAGGCTATGAATGAGTGTGACAGTAGCCTCTATAAGAACGAGCGTTTGGCCTGATATGATAGCATCCTCTATAGGACGTAACACTACCAAAAAGCTTTGTAATGCAGTGGCTAGTTGTAATATTGTAATGATGCTTACTATGGAGGAAAATTACAGAAAGAGAAGATTCTCGAGATATTTGACAATACTTATGGCGTCTGAATGGTTTTTTGAAGCGAACCGTGAGAAGAGATTTGTCTTACTTTCAACTTTTAATTTGTTTTTCGTTTAATGCATCAAATGCCGTTTAATTCTGCACTCATTCTCTTCAGATGTTGATGAATGCAAAATGTTATCGAATCCATGCAAAAAAGGAAAGTGTACAAACACAGTTGGAGGCTATAAATGCGACTGTAACGTTGGCTACAAGAACACAGGCAGCGAGAAGATGCCTGAATGTGTTGGTATGACGATTTTCCACTGTAAAATTCTTTCGATAAGGAGTCGATTTGTTATCGATAATTAGTCGATTTGTAATCTCTTTTCGATCAATGCAACATGAACAAAAGCAAATGCTTGGCAGCTCCTCCGGGTTCAACTGTATGATTCCTGCATCGCAATATTTAAGCTGGGAATTTTGCTGCTAACAAGTGTTTGTGGGGTTTTTGCCAGCAATGAGACCGCCCGCAGTCTACCTCATCACTTGAGTTGAACTAGGCACACTAAATGAAATGTGCCCGATGAGGCCTCCGAAAACTTGCCGTTTCTACATAAGCTTCCTAGAAGTAAGAAAGTTTTAGACAACAGGGAGCTATATGTATGAAGTTTCTCGTGATTTCGTCGTTACCTCTCAGACGTGAGCGAGGCTTCAGCTATCTGCCTTGTGTCATTAGATCTGGAGGAAGGGGATGTCTCAGCAGCCACTATGAGATGTTTCTTAAGTTAATAGATACTAGGTTGATGAGTTTAAAAGTGTATCGAATCGCTTCGTAATGACGCTGCTTCAATCAGGATTTTTCTTTGTTTTTACAATTCCCGCCCGAGTCGTTCGCATAACAGTATAATGAAGAGCTGTTGCTAATCACAGAGTTTCCGTTGCAGACGAGGATGAATGCATGGACAGCCCATGTATGAATGGAACTTGCAAGAACTTCGAAGGAGGATTCATGTGTGAATGTCCAAAGGGATTCGATATTGACAACACAGGACGCATCTGTATAGGTATTTGGCATTAGGCATCCGCATTTTACATACTTCAATGCTTGTCATATTTTCACCAATGTTAATCATCAACGATTTCGGCCGAAAGAGGTTGAGAGTCAATTATCCCCTGAAGTGTTAGAAAGGATTTGATGTTTCAAAGTACACAACAGTGACTCGGAAATAGTTGCCAAATTCTTATTTCGTAAAACAGAAACATTTTGTGATGATATTTGAAGGTTGCAGTGCAATCAAGTATATGAAGTCGGATTGATTGAACAAGCAAAAATAGCATTATTTTTATCGATGACTAATAAGTGATTTGATGAGTGCAGCTTTTTTCTCAATACTTACATTTTTCGTTGAGCCTCATACTCCATAGAGCTTTTGCAAGCTCTTTTGTAGAGATATGTTCTCCTGTTTAGAGAGGCTAGTTCCTTTCTTCGCGGATTGTCTCCCTTTGCCAGTTACCCATTAACTCCTTGGTGGGAAGATAGAGGACATTTTTGTAGATTATGTTGAGGAAAGCTCATGCCATAGTGGTCTATAGAAAGCCCCAAGCAAGAAAGATAGTGAAAGGCTAAGAGGAGAGAGAGATCAGATCAAGTTGATTGATCTTAGATTTGAAAGATGGCAACTGTAGGATTCAGGAAAGCAAGGAGGAAAGACGTTGCATAAATTGCGCGTGTTATGATTTTGAAACATGAATTTAATGTGCTCTTCAGTCTAAGACCTTCAGTATAGTAGGTTTGTGTTCTAACCTCTCTTGCGCTATGTTTTATGCGTCTGTTAAGATGTAAGATTAAGTTATCATCTCTTACTTTCGCAGATGTCAATGAGTGTGCCAAGCGTGGAGTTTGCAACAACGGCAAATGTGTCAACACTGTCGGTAGCTTCATCTGCACTTGCGACCGAGGCTACATCCTGTCAATGGACATGAAAACGTGCAAAGGTGAACTCATATCTTGATAAAGCAAACATAATGGTGTCCAGGATGGGACTTCCAAACATGGTGCCGGCTCGAAATCTCCTGTGATATATATGTGTCAAAAAATAGTGGAATGCGTATCAACTTCTAGTCATAAAATGTTTGTGTCAGGGGTCAGCAAGGAATTTTGTGAGTTGTTTCTCTGCGACAGCATTCAACTCGCCGCAATCGACGATAGTGCAATATCAAAAGCACGAATTTTGTTTATTGAGAGACCCATGCTGTTGAATGAAATGCCAATTTTAGCAGCAATTTCTTTTCGTTGTCACATACTATGCGTTGCTGTGATGCTATTGTTCATCATTTAGTGGGCAGTGTTGTTCTTTGCAATGCGTTTGCCCACTGAAGCTTGTAGATAACTGCTACCTGGATTCCTTTCTAAAATTCGGTGATAATGGGGACTTAAAGACAACCTGTATTTCTCTGTTATGCTTGCCTGAGTTATTTGCGTTATTGTGATTTCTTTTGGCGGTTATTAGAAATTTATTTATTTTGTTCTTGTCGACAGATGCTGATGAGTGTGCAGTGCCTGGCATCTGTGGTGCTGGCAAGTGCAAGAATTTACTCGGATCTTACGAGTGTATTTGTGATGACGGTTACAGAAGGGACACATTCGGCAGATGCGATGGTATGTCTGTTTTGGTGTTTTTCTCAGCAATTATTCGTAAACAACTTGCCGTGTTTCGTGGGAGATTAGAGCCAAACATTCTCAAAGCATCATGTACTGCTTTCGATGCTTTCTATTTTCGATGACTTGTCCAAGGTAAATGTCTCCAGCAAGTCAGTCAGTCCAAACCGTTCAGTTGGAAGCATTGAAGAGTGCGAAGCCGATTCGGCAATATCAGCTTGTTGTGCTCTGCTGCTGCCATGTACAATCGTTGCGTTCTCTGTCACGCATGGGTGGCATTTTGCTGAACGCGGAAGTTCATATTCAAATGAGAGAAAGGATATTCCGATTGACTTCGCCTGCGATTTCTTTCTACAAATAGTCGTCTCGCCTTTTATGTATTGTTGTTTCCAAGGGAACGAATGTTCTCACTTGCCTCAAAATGTCGTCCACATTTCTCATCTTTCCTCGTTAGACTCTATGACGAATTGAGATATTTCAACGAATCTTTTCCTGTTTTTCCTCACCAGATATCGACGAGTGTATGGAGATTCCTGGAGTTTGCAAAAATGGAAAGTGCAAAAATACGAGAGGCAGTTATGAGTGCGAATGTGGCAGTGGCTTTGTACCAACTGGCACCAAAAAGGCATGCAGAGGTATGGTGTCCTCATTGCAATGTTTTATGCAAATATCTTCATAGCTACAAGTCCGTTAAAAGTAAGGTAGGCGTTGTGCCAATCCTTGAGACGAGCTTCTGGTCGCTTGGCAAGAGAGCTACCGTCCTTCCCCGCGGGGTACTTTGTGTCGTCGAGTAACCAGTTCATTTTCCCACCACAGTTCACCCCAATCTTTATGCAAAGTACCCATTTTCTGCTGGGTGGACAGACAGAGGACTTCCAGAAACGGAAGAGAGCTTTGCGGGATACTCTGACTCTCAGCGAAGCAGACGTTTTCTAATCACCACTCCACCCACCTCTACCGATCCTTGTTGTTTTCTTTAACACTGCATTCTGATAATCGGGTCATTTTTCTGGCGTATTTCAGATCTCGACGAGTGCCTTGAAGTGGCCAACTTCTGCGACAAGGGAACCTGCACCAACACAGTTGGTGGTGCCGAGTGCAAATGTAATGAAGGATACGAGAGAACCAAGGACAAATGTACCGATATCAACGAATGCACACGAGACCCAGACCTCTGTGAGATCGGTGGCACGTGTATTAATACTGAAGGAAGCTTTAAATGTCTGTGCAACACGCCTGGATTTAGACTTGGAAACCAAGGACGCTCCTGCGTAGGTAAGGGCATACCTCGTAGCGTCTGTTCCATCTAAGTAGCATAGTGGCTGGTAAAAAATTGTGACCGTAGGAAGATACTGTTAGAAAGATACTGATATGTATATCAAGATGCATCACCCAGCTGTATTTAGAGATAAATAGTTTCGCGTCGTCTGTATGCAGGTGTTCAGGTAATTTATTTTAGATAGAGGCTTTTCAACTGCATTACGGAAAGGTTGCGAAACAGCACAAACTCTCAAATAATCCATTCGAACTTCTCAAAATATACCTAGCTTTCTCATAGTAGTTTGGCCAGGGGAAGTAAAGCATGTTTATTTGCCATTTTGTAACACGAGCATTTATAAATAGACGTAATCTTTCAGCTTAAGCTGTTTTTCAATCATTCTTGTTGCAAACTGGTAAGTCTCAATATTTGCTGTTTATTTCATCTGAGCTGCTTAGATCCGTGTGAACCTAACCTTTCTACTGTTGCTTCTAAGAAGTTGATAAGCCGCTTTCGCTTTTCAGATGTCCGTGAAGGTGTGTGTTTCGCCAAGGTGGAAGACGACAGATGTGTCGAGGCCACTGCCCTTCAAGTCACGAAATCCATCTGCTGTTGCAGTATGAACGCAGGTTGGGGAGACCCATGTGACTTGTGTCCAAAGGAAGGAAGCAAGGAATTCAATCTTTACTGTCCCAAAGGCATCGGATACAGAAACCAAACAGGTACTGAAACCTTGCATTGGTAGTTACACAAAACGTCATTGAAAGATACGCTGTATTGCAGATTTTCGAGGATGTACCAACTACCAAAGAGGCTTGCGTACAACTTAACAAACAGATGTTGGACAGCTTGATCGCTGGCCTAAAGCAATGTCCCTTGATCATCTTACCTATCACTACATTAACTTACTAGTTTACTGCCTCCATTCTTCTTGACCACATATTCTATTCACCATTTGAATTTCCATTATTTTCTCATTCATTATTTCTCATCATCCTTCACTCTTTGATATTATTTGTCGTTATACTTCGCTCTTCGATGCCCCATGTTTTGCTCGATCTCTCGGTAACTCCTCGTCTCAAACTTTCTGGTGTTTCTGCGAATGTTTCTCTTTCCCACATCTTCCATCACTGCTCTAGTCTGTCAAGCTGTACCGTCCTTTTTTGCTGAACAAATTTTATTGTATTTTCAATCAACACACTTGCCTTTTGCTCTAGATATCAATGAATGTGAACTCAAATACGGAAATTGCCAGAACGGAAAATGCGTCAATACCGACGGAAGCTATCGATGTGACTGCAACGATGGGTTCAAGAAGTCAGCCGATCCTAACGTTTGCGTAGGTACGTAGACAGGAGTTCTCCTTTCCATTTCTGTCTCTTGACATTTTTTCTGATTCATAGGAACAAATTTTCCGTTGGAGCATCCAAAGGTGACTAGCCATGCCACGAGACTTAGGGCAGTATGGAATTACGATGAGCACATTGAAGACATTCATCGAATCACCACCCAATTTTTAATCTCGTAGCGAAAGTTGTCCTATGTCGAATGAAATGCCTTTTTCTCGCGTGGGAGCATTTTTTGGCTAGGCCACTTAAGTATTACAACGAAATAGCCATGCATATTATATCCACTCCGTTCAGTAGCTAAAACTGTGAATTGTTCAGGAAAAATCCTCGATTATTTCAGTTTATCAAAAATGCTACGCGAAATCATTGCAGAGTTGATTCTAATCAAATGACAATTACAAGTGAAGGAGCTAATTTATTCGAGATAACGCTTTGGCATCTCATTGCTTAGCAGTAAGGGCAATGAAGTTTATTCTTACCTCCTTCAAAAGCATCGACTTTCATTCAATTCAAAATTTTTATGAGAGATAACGGAGAAGCTGATCGATCGCCACTTACAGCAAATGCTTTCCTCGTACAATGTTGATCGCTACACTGTGTTTTTTAGTCTTTTTTTCGACTGAACTCATGACCATTTTCTTAGATGTCGACGAGTGTGCAGAGTTGAAGAACGCATGTGGCAAAGGAAACTGCTCCAACTCAGTTGGGTTGTTTTCTTGCAAGTGCGAGGCTGGATTCAAGCCAGGAGAAGATAGCCCCGCCTGTGTGGGTAAGTTGATGAAAGTGGTTTTGGGCAGAGGCTATAGCTTCAGTATCTTTCGAAGAGTGCAAGGAGACGAAAGAGCTCTCGAAAGTGATTCACCCCTAATCAACGTATCTTTCATTGTACTTTGGGGTGTAGTTCTCATGAGAAGCACTGTCAAGGCAGTTGGATATTCATAGAGTAATACGGCTAACAAGCTTTCAAGAGACAGCTGGGATAACGAGTTGTGTTTGATATAATGTAGCACCATTTGATACTTTTATCCAGTCCGATATGATATACACCCAAGGCCTGTTTCACACATTGAGTTTTCCTTGCGATGAAACACAATTCTCATTATTCTATAATTCAATGCAGATGTCGATGAATGCGCTGCGGAAAGTGACCTGTGTGCACACAGATGCTCTAACGTCCCTGGATCATACAAATGTATTTGCCCAAGGGGATTCAGAGTTGCCGCCGATGGCCGAATGTGCGAAGGTAACTATAGTTTCCTGACTGTATTATTCCCCAAGAGAATTTCACTTGATGCCGCAGTGTTTTGTGGAGTCTGCATTTTTCGATCTTATTCAATGCAACGGTGTATCAAATACATCCTGAATTCGCCATGGGTTGGTGTATTCTTCCGTCCATTTGCAAAATTTTCGTCTGTAATTCTCGCAACCTTTTAAGAAAATTCTCCAATTTTTACAAAGATGGATATAATGCTGTTTGAATGAAATTTTTATTTAATGTAACCGTTGGTAATTGATTAGAATTAATTCAGCCAATAGGCAAGGAAATTTTTCGAAGATGCTTCGTTTCTTGTAGCTTCCATGATTATTGCGTGGTGGTTTGTTAGCCTCGCCGCAACTGCCGTAGAATGCTAGTGATGATTGTTGGTTCAAGTATGGCCTTTCTTCTTTTCTCAGATATCGACGAGTGCAAGACATCAAAGAACAACTGTCCACAGCTTTGCAAGAACATTCTTGGTGGATTCATCTGCTTGTGCGGAAAAGGTTACAGGCGTGTTGGAGACAAATGCGTTGGTATGTATAAGGCAATCAGTATCTTTCTGCAAGCAAGCTATACCCACAGCCAGTTCTTTATTGGGGACAGAAGTTACTACCAGCCTAGTATGAGCCCCATCAAGTATAGTCATATTTCGTTTGATTCAGCGATTGATTTGATTGGTTGTATGGTCTCTCTCTCTCTCTCTCTCTCTCTCTCTCTCTCTCTCTCTCTCTATCTCTCTCTCTCTCTCTATCTCTCTATCTCTCTATCTCTCTCTCTATCTCTCTCTCTCTCTCTCTCTCTCTCTCTCTCTCTCTCTCTCTCTCTCTCTCTCTCTCTCTCTCTCTCTCTCTCTCTCTCTCTCTCTCTCTCGTTTTACTCTGGAGGGAAGTGTCGATTTATTGAAAGAGCTAGTTGTTGTTTGTACGGACAGAAGAGGGGATAATTAGGGCTAGGTTCCTAATCCCCTTGAATGTAAATTTGATTTTTGTTGAAACCAGCATTTGTTATTTTTTCCTCAAATAAAGATGAATTATAATGATTATATCTATCGAAATTTGTACGCCTAGACTACTACTTGCATACGTTGCTGTCTGTGTTGGTCACTTAGACGTTTTTTTTCTATCCTTCTAGACATTGACGAATGTGCCGAGAACAGGAGACTGTGTCGACCATTTGGAACTTGCCAGAACTTCGATGGTGGATACAGATGTCAATGTAGACCACCATATATGCGTAGCAAAGATGGTAGACTCTGCCAAGGTAAGAAGATCGTATTTAAGATTTATATCCCAGGCACAAAATTTCCCGGAACAAGTGCTCCGGAAACCCTAGGAACATTTCTGTAACGAGAAGGCAAATGGCGATGCAGGTAGCGTAGGGGGCCAGCGAAATTTGAAATTGAGTGGGGGATAAAGTATGAGAATAACACATTGAAAGAAAGAGAATGAGAAGTGCGAGGTAAGAGTTGTTGGTTGAGTAACGAGACTAACATAAGGAGCCAGAGGTTTGTCTATGGAAGGTCTAAAGTCTTTTAGCAAGTATTCAAACTCATCCCTCTTCATATTTCTCTGGACGTATGTATTTCCAGTGAATTTGCGTACTTCAAACTTTTGCTGATTCGAGCAATTTTCAAGTCCCTTGAAAATATCCCAACAAAAGCTTTTATGATTCAAATCTCTGTAATTCGAACCTTTTGTATTTGGAAAATTTTTACGACCCCCCAGAGGCTCGAATTTGATAGAGTTGACTATATTTGGGTATTGTTCTTATATGCATGTTTTCTGTCCGTTAGATATGCGAAGAGGCTTCTGTTTCGCCAAGGTCGTCCAAGGTGTATGCCAAGCTGCTACCAAGAAGATGATGAAGGTGTCTGAAAGCGAATGCTGCTGCATGGGCGGAACAGCGTGGGGTCCAACCTGCACTCTATGTCCTGCCGAAGGATCAGGTAATTAGTATTGGTGATGTGTAAAAACGAACGCCTATATTTCGCTTTCTCCATAAACACCTTGGAGGACTTCTGAAGACAATTGCAATAGCAACAGGTTGCGACGCGCCTTAAGGCCTTGATAATTTCCCTGGTAGAACGAAGACAGATTCTGACAGAAGAATTTTGGCTTCATTGATTTTTCGTATAAGCAAGTACAGATAGTCATCCAGATGTCCATTAATGCTTCGATTTGGTATGTGCTTCCTAATTCGACTTTTTGCTTTTGCAGTGAAATACACAAACCTTTGCAACAAGCATGGTCAAAGTGAGTTTACATTTCATCTTTTGAAATTTCTAACTGTAACAGTATATATATATTTATATATATTTATTTACAGAGTTTTAGTAGCGGTGTCCATTTTATTGTGGACTGTCTAATACATTCCTTCTTTTTGTTTCGCAAGGAAAATCATAGCTGATACTTTGTTACGGTTCGCTCTCTTGAAAGCATAGCTCACTTGCTTGACTAGCCTCTTGTGTAGTTGTAGCACATTAGAAGGCCCAAAAGCAGTTCTCTGGAAAATATCTTACGGAGT
The DNA here is from genome assembly GCA_964026355.1 of Pseudorhiza aurosa. Lineage (NCBI taxonomy): Eukaryota > Metazoa > Cnidaria > Scyphozoa > Rhizostomeae > Lychnorhizidae > Pseudorhiza > Pseudorhiza aurosa. The sequence continues at coordinate 2,240,787 of OZ032122.1, forward strand.
TCGGCGTTATTTGCTGCAGCATTGTAATTCTGCCGTTCGAAGTGTGATAAAAGTTTAAGTGAATAAGCGAGTGTTTCTATCCACTGCTTCCGTTTATGTTGGAGCAAGTGCATGTGATTGGTTTCATGGCAGGTCAGTGGTTCGAATCCACCTTGAACCAAAATTTCACTTAGAGCGAGGAGAGTCGCCGACACTCTGTGATTCCAGGCGTAGGAACCACGACGTGTGACCACGTCGAGAGGGAGGACCTGGGCACTGCTCGATAGCAGAACGCTCAGTGGCCATTACCAAAATATAAAGTATATGCTACTAGAAAGAGGTAAACACACGAAGAATGGCCTGTTTATGAGTTTTTCTGACATATTGCTCTTCTGTTTATAGTTGTCAATGAATGTGACATGATTGCCGGCGTCTGCGAGAACGGAAAGTGCATGGATACTGACGATACCTACATGTGTATGTGCAACCCTGGATTCAAGCTGTCCATGGATGGCAAGAAGTGTACTGGTCAGTATTTAGAACATCCTTATATTGCCTCGATCTTTTTACTCGCGTTATACTTTTTGACAACGACGTCTTTCAAGTAACCGAGCCCTTGCGTTTCTGATATTCCTTAACCAGTAGAACTCGCTGTTCACCACATCAATAAGTGTGTCCGCAATTTCATGCCTAGCCAGATATCTACTTGCCTCGTTATTTAACCATTTTCCTATGGAACAGCTTCCGCTTTTTACGCGATGTTGCAATTATTTGAAGTGAATGTTGCTAAGCGATGCCCAAATTGCGAGGCTATTATCTCCATTGATCGAAAATCACATGAATGCATTATATATGCTCGCTGTTCAACATGAATTAATATAGAAATTGCAAACACTGTCTTAACATAACCATTTCGATACCTGACCATTGGCTGGTTTCATACGAAAATTTTCTTAACATTGAGGTTCTAAGTCGTGTATCTTCAACCATTTTCCACGGTAATCCAATGATTTCGTACAAATTTCCCCCCAATAATATTGATAACTATTTTATGGCCCTCTTAACTATGAAATTAACCTTCGCGAGGCCTAATCAGTATTATTGTAGGTGAATTAATGATTGCTAGGTTCTCTCCACCGAACTTGATAGGTTTTTTTGCCAATTCCAAATGGTTGTCTATTCTTACCTAATTCACCCGGATTTAATGCAATTAATTTTTATTTACAGACATCGACGAATGCAAGTCGAACCCATGCACCATGGGATGCACCAACCTTCCCGGATCATACGACTGCAAATGCCCAGAAGGATATGTATTCGATCAGACAGCCAAGAAATGCGTCGGTACGTATTGACTTCCGTGTGCCCCTGTACGGCAGAATCCGTCGGTAATGTCTTCTGCGCGAGACCTCTTCGCGGGCTTCTTATATGTAAGATTTAAGCTAACATAAGTGTTCACTCTTGTACCGCACGTACAAAGCAGAACATTTATAAAGTAAATCGATGTACACGCGAGACAACGGGAGATTACGCGAGGGGACGGTGATGGGTAAATCGCGACAGAATTCAAATCCAGTAGATAGGCTTTTGCTAGTTGGAATTTCAATCACCGGTTTGTATGCTAAAGACCCTTTGCTGTGATAACTCCAGGCATTTGATTCTAAATGCATCTTCTCCTGCGTACTGTGTCTAGACATGAACTCAATACCTCCCTCATACTGATCTGTTGACGGTATCTTTTTTGTCCAGATCTTGATGAATGTGCCACGAACAAACATAACTGCGATCATAAATGTGTCAACACTGTCGGATCATTCAGGTGTGCATGCCCTGATGGCTTCCACAAGATGGGCGCACAATGTGTTGGTGAGTGGAACATTTTTATGCATACAAATATATATATATATTAATATCGCAATTGCACTTTGCCACGTCTGTTTGATTAACTTCTTTGGGGGAAATTTTGTCGTCATGGTCACTAAATAGCGTCATCGTCATAATGATGGTAATTGTAATCTCCATCATTATCATAACCATTACCATAGTCATCATCTTAATCACTCTTCATTATCTTCATCGACATCATCACGCTTCATCGTCACAATCATCATTATCGCCATCATCACCGTCATCATTGTCATCATTGTCATCATTGTCATCATCATGAACATCAACATCGCCACCACCATCAACATCATCACCGTCATCATTATCATCATCGCCATCATCACCGTCATTATTATTATCATCATCGACATCACCAAATTAGCTTATAACATAAAGAAATTGAATCATGAATACGATAATTGCCAGTCTATGTTGCTGTCTTAATCATATTCTTCATCATCGCCCATCTCGTCACTTTGCCAGATACCGATGAATGCTTGTACAACCAATACATTTGCGGATATGGCCATCAGTGCATCAACACACCCGGAGGGTACACTTGCAGATGTCAAATGGGATATGTTTACGATAAGGAAAAGAAACAGTGTGTTGGTAAGTATCTCCATCCATAGTTACCTGAGTATCGATGTCATCAGTGCCAATGTAATTCAAGTGTGGAAGAAGGTTAAGAAATCTATATTTAACCGTATCGCACAGTTTCTCTTCAAACCTCCCAACAGCCGGGAATAAGAAAGCAGAAAGCTTGATAGTCTGACAGTTCTTGCAACGCTAAGATTTTAGGTGAAAGTTGTCGCAATGCAAGAACATCTTATTTGGGATTAATTGTCAGTCGTCAGTACCTTTTTCTGCAGTTAACTGCTGTTGTTACTATTCCTCGTGGATATAGGTTGATTTAAATTTCAACGCCATCTTCGATGCATGCTTTGTGGATCACCTCGCTGCAGATCTACCATCCTGAACCACTGCAGTCTGAACAAATGCAGCTAGTTCCTTTCCTGTCTCCTCTCTTTCCTCGGCCTTATGCAAAGTGCCCGGTGCACAGGTGAAAATCTGTCCCTTTCACTAGAAGGTGCGCGTTCCAACCACTTTGTCAACTTCACTTTGCCCCATATTCATCAAGACTTGCTTGATTGAGTTTTTGCATGACTTTTGACTGGAAGCGTTTGACTGACACCGTTTTGTTATTTCAGACATTGATGAATGCTTTGGAAACACCCAATGCCAACATGGATGCGAAAACACAGAAGGCTCTTACAGATGTGACTGTCCTAAAGGATACACGCGCCATTACTTCTACAACCAATGCGTTGGTACGTACGGCTACAGTATTACTGTGTTTTTCCTAAGATGCCTTTTCAGGAACTTTGATTTATGTTCGATGTGAAATGATGATATTACAAATATGTATGGACTAGGTATCTTCTAGTCTTGTCCCTTGACTACGTAGCAGCATTGCCCCCATCCAAACCCCTCTTAGCAAACCCATTAAGATATCTTGGCCCTATCTTGGTCTATTTCTGGCCTACTTCAATAGCTACTGATGATATCCTACCAATTATCGATTAGGCAGGCTCCTTCAATAGCTAACTATTCCACCGGATTCTGTTAATTTGTGTAACTGAATGCAATTTTTGTTCAAAAGATTCTTTCACGATTTTTTATATCCTTCATGCAGATGTGAATGAGTGTGACACCGGTGCATGCGGAAGTGGACACTGTGTCAACACCCTAGGGGATTTCTCCTGTTCTTGCGGAGCAGGATTCTCTTACAACAAAAACGGATGTGGAGGTACGATCTCAGTCTTTCCTTCTCTCGCGACTCATTTTGTTACCTTTCCACGCTCCGCTTAGTCTTCGGCATCATCGTGTCACCAAACCCCACCCAGCCACTCTGTCACGCAGTCTGCAGCTGTGGATGCATCGGTCTTATGGTCAGCTATAACGACTGCGTTTGCGGCTCTAGGCCTTACCGTTTTTAAAAACGATCTCAGTTCAAATCAAACGGGGAATTGGAATTGCCTATGGGGAAGGGAAAGCCGAAAAAACCACGATGCATATCGTTGGGAACAATTTTAGATTGAGTTCGATGTCCAACGGACTAAATTCCACTTCCTCTTCACATCGTGAATAATAGGTAGTTTTTCATTGCGTTCAAAGTTTAAATTGCTTTCTGGAATACTTTTACTGTAAATAACGCACAGCAGTCTCTTTTCACTGGTTTAATGTAATGGCCTTCGGGTATTCATGGACCTGAGAACCCCCAAGGTACCATAATTGTAGTTCATTACTGTTACTCTTATTGTGTACAAGAAAAATCGAATTGCGATTTGAGCAACATCAGAATTCAATGCCTCTCATGCGGGTCACAGACCTGGACGAGGACTCGAACCACTGACTATAGGATCACCGCGCAAGAATCTTACCATTGAGCTATCCTGACACCATTTTATTTTAGATGTTGATGAATGCAATGGAAACAATCCATGCCAGTACAGCTGCAAGAATACCCAAGGAGGATTCGAATGCGGATGTCCATATGGATTGACACCCAACCAAGGGTACGCATCTTTTTTGACATCTCTGATATCTTATCATTTATTAATATTCAAGTCCATGTTAAGAAGTATAGAAGGGTCCAATCGCTCTCAATAGACATAAACAAGGCTGCACTGTTACTCAAGGAGAAGTAATTACCCCCCCCCCCCCCCCATCTGATACCTGACACCCTCGTCTTCTACCCCCTTTTCCTATTAATGCAAAAATTATGCAGCGTCGCATACTCACTCGACTTCGAGCGTAGCAGAAACCAGAGACAGGGCTACGAGTTTTTTTAGGGACGTGTGTTTATAGGGCGGCTTGCCGTTGCCTTCCTCACCAATTGTGTTAGTATTGTGAGCCGTGCTGGATTCGAACTCGCAAACCCTCTGTTATGAGTTCGCACGCTTGGCAACTAATCCACTGCCACTGCAAAAAATACACCAAGTGCGGGAAACAGGTGCTTGTAAATTCAAAGTTGGCTAGATAAAGCCACAAATTTATTGCTGGGAAGGAACATGTTGTCAAGGAATTTATCTCCGATCATCTTCTAACGCTTGCACTGTTTCTTTTCATTCAGACACTGTATTGTTGCTACCGGCATCACATGCACAACTTGCGATTCAGATGCTGCAGAGTCAGTTCCCCTTCAGAAAGACGACGAAGCAGCCACATCAGCGGTTGCCAGCGCCGTTGCCACTGATTCTCTGCCCCTGGACAAATCTGAAGAAGCCACGGAGTCCGGAGGCACCTTCCAGTCTGGTTTCTACCAGCAAGGTGGCCGGGGAGGCAGCGGCCAGTTCAGTAACCCTTACCCCAACAACTTCCAGCAGCCCTACCAAGGTGGCTTCGTTAACAACTATCAAGGCGCCGGGTATGCCGGTTCCAGCAGTAGCAGTGGCAGCTACAGCGGCTACTACTCCGGCTTCTCCAGCAATCTGTACAACAGTGACAGTTACGGAGTGAGGTCCTTGCGTAGAGCCCGAGGCGGTGGCATCAGCTCTGGATACAAGCCGATGGTCGTGTCGGTAGGAAAGGGTGTGAAGACGACCGTGCCCTTGCTGAAGTTCCTGCCCGCCATCAAAGGCCTTGAACACCAAGTGGAGTACTATATGAAATCTGGCAACACGACACTCTTCGAGATTTCCCAGAAAGGAAAGCTAGGATTCCTGCACACGAGGTTGCCTCTGGGCGAGGGTAGCTATGCTTTGAAAATTGGTAGTAAGCTGAAAAGCGACAAGAAAGTAGATGGCGAAGTGAAGTCTTGGTTCCATAAAAAGAAATTTAATTTGAAGTTAATAGTCAAGGTCGTCTAATACAAGCAGAGATTTAGTTAGGACTGTTCGCAAGCCAAGTGATGCCTTGAACGGATGCCATTTTCCGACTTTTCTGAGACATATTTAGCGTATCAAGAAGTTTCAATGAACATGATATAAAAGTTAATCACAATTGTCAGCTACAAATCGAACGCTTTTTCGTAAACTAATTTTTAGGAAGGATTCTATTGTTGCTTTCTATGTGAGAGGTAATTCCTACAAATATACACACCGTATGTCCAATGCAGTCAAATGTCTAATCGATGATGCACGCATCAAGTCTGTGGAGCGAGCCTGCCACGAAAGATCCAGACGAGGACAGCCTCTTGATTATTTTGGGCATTCGCTGAGTAGGTGAAGTTGATGACAAACTGGCCCTGTGCTCGCATTAACGAGGACATTGCTTCTGAATTGAAGTGAAGTTTAGGGGTCCTTGAAAGCTTTAACACGTAGAATCGTCATGGGTATATAATCGCATTAAGCTATTTTAGTCTCTACATCGGTATTATGGTTTGTTCGGGACTCAAGCCGTCAGACGCAATCGATTTTACTGCATAGCCGCCAGAGTAGGAAGTCTTGTCCCCCAGAAAACCGACAATCGCCTAGTTTATATGTCATTTACAGAAACTTGAGGCTTTTGTAGATTTTAAGTTGTTAAGATCTTGTTCAAAAGCAGCTGGAATGCTTCTCGCGTGTCCGGACCATCAGCAAACGATGTCAAGAGCTGCAGATTTAGAAAAAGCCACTTCCGTGGGGAAGTTTTTGCTTGACGGCAAATCCATGCCAAGTCCGATAACTGGTTGATATTGTTTAATTACTTCTCACATGAAACGCGTAGTATTTTATATCGATCAAGTCATGGACATTATATTAGGTATTTGCATATTATTATTATTATTATAGATTGTTTAGTAGTGTATAAAAAAGAGGGGTTCTCGTAAGAATGTAACACTTTTTTGATGGCCGGAACATAGTTTTTACGTATCAACTTTTTTGACTAGCAGCTCATCAGTGCATTGAATAGGATTCTCTCTAAATATTTTGTATTTTCATATTTAATTATTTTGTTGTTAAAATTTGTCTCTCTTTTTCCACCTCCTTCGTTCGCAGCAAAATGTCGGCGGATTCGCGATTCCTTTTGAGAGGGCTCGTTGAGATTTCGGAGGATTGTACTTTAAGAATAGAATTGAAGATGTATTTATTGCGAAGGAATGCAGAAATGCACGGAAATTGATATATTGTTTTGTGATCTTCTTAACATTGGATGGTCGATTTTGGAGCACTGATTTGCAAGGCTTATAGAGCAATGTCCTAGTCCTTCTTTTCACTGTGAAAATATCTTACACTTTCGCCTAGAAGAACAGCCAGCTGAAGACTGCACTCCTAAGTGAAATTTGGATTCAAGGTTATGCTTAGAGCATTGAATATTGTTGTTTGTTTTGTTTTTATTCGGAAATGTAGTCTGGGTATATGTGCAGCTACCCAGCTAATGTGGACCTGTGGCATCACTGCTTGTGCCCTCTAGCTACCTCTGAGTACTCGTTTACCGACCTCGGAAGGATGGGCAGCTGAGTTGGCTGTTGGCCTGTGGTTAGTTGTTCCGATGCCTTGATTCGAACCCACGCGGGTAGACTCCATAAGATTCGAAACACTGCCCCACCACTCGACCACACCAGAGGACCTTTGACTGCCCTTGAAGCTATCCCTACACCAAAATGAACTCAAAGTTCTTTGATTTGCTAACTCCTGGTACGGTTCTTTGCAAAGCTCTTGCCTTGACATGATCATACAAAAGCAACACAGTGCAACGTCATTTACTAATGCCAGATAGTTCTTACTTCTGACGAAAGCATTGTTCATAGTTGGCCTCCTATAAGATTGTCGGTGACAGAAGTCACATCTGCGGTATAGATTCTAGTTTCAAGTAAGAAGCAGATAAAAACTGACTGCGAAATTTCGCATTTGATTCGAGGAAGACGAGAGGTAGCAAACGCGGTACTCATAGAAGCTAAGGCAGTGTTAATCATTTTTTGCGAATATGGAAGCCGCCTATGTCTCGACAAGAAATTTCAGATGATTGCTTTCCTGACCGACTCGGATGTTTGAAGTTCGGGTTTTTTGGGACAGACTGATATGCTCGTAACTTGGCGTTTAACGATGCATTTTCTGTCTTTAGTGAATTATGTTGAGGAAAGGCTGTGGTGGCCTATACAAAGCCCCAACAAAGGAAAAAAGAAGAAAGCGAATGGCTAAGAGGAGAGCGAGATCAGATCAAGTTTATTGATCTTAGATTTGAAAGCTGGCAAGTTGGAAGATTCAGAAAAGCTAGAGTTGACATGCTTGAGTTGATCAATTACACTTGGTGCTATTGTTTCAACGAAGTAATCAATTTATCATTATTTGAATTATTTTCGGAGGATTACTCTTCAGTGTAAGCTGTTTATCAAGGGACCCTACAACAAAGCATACAAAGTTGCAAAAACTACTTTACTAAATTGATTAAATAGGACTACTAATATCGTTAAAGAGCTAGGTTTAAAAGCCTAATTGCAAAGAGAGCATGGCATGCATGGTGGCTGCCTGTTCTCACCCAACTGAGAGACCCTTCCAAGGTTTTTCCTCATAAGGATAAACGCTGTTGGACATTTGCTGACTTCTTTAAGAGGAGCTTCGAGTCTGTCTCAGTACTGCGGAGGCTTCTAGAGCATATATCTGAGTTTTTGTTGAACATGCTACACATGTACTGTGGAGCAAGCTTTTGTTGAGATTGGTAGACTATGAGTTTAGATTCGTTATTTGCAAGTTTATAAATGGTCTTCGAACCCAGCTCGCTGATAAGTGATCGTCTTAGGGCATCAATGCTGCTTCCAGTTATAATTCTAGCAGCTCTGTTTTGAAATTTTTTTGTAACTGATATCCAAGGTTTGTTAGAAACCCTAACTTAACGAATATACCACCTGTCCGGTGTTGACGAGGTGAGAACGAAGGAGAGTTGCATGGAAGAAATTCATCAGAGAAAGTCAGAAGGGATTTTACATCAGGGTTAGGAGTTAGGAAGATGAGGTATAAAGTGTTGATGTCATGATGCCCTGTTCTGTGTGTTAGTGACAGCTTCCTCTTGGCCACGATTCCACACCCAGTTTGGGTCTATTTCAGATGGGTAGAGTTAATGGACCTCTGGTAAGAGGACAATTCAGGTTTTGATTGGTCAAGAAAACAATGAGTCTTTTCGATTGATCATTCAAGTCTCGTCGCATCATACCAGACACACGAATGCAAGATGGCGGAAAGCGTACCAGAAAAAGGGGCGGAGGCAGTAGCCACTGAGGTTGACTTGAAGGCAGACGAAGCTACAATGGAAGCCACGAGGAGCTTCAAGGCGATTGTTCTAGGTGCAACTGGTGCCACCGGGCGCTATCTAGTTGGCGAACTGCTGGCATCTAAGGTAGGTGTTGATTTGGAGGAGAGCCAAGCCATAGGCCATGCAAGGCCTGCCACCAATTGAAATTGTTTGTTGATTCTGTAGCTGACAAGTCCGTGAGCAAATCCACGTAACTTTTTGCACGCGAGTCTACATCCTCCATCCGTCGTTATCCTAAACCAGTATGAGATCCCTTGCAAAGCCAGCCCCGACCATAGAAGGAGACTCATTAATTTACGCATTCGTAATATGGACATTGTTGTCCATTAATGTCCTTAAGTTCAGCTGGAGAAGTTATCGCAAAATGCAACTATTCCTCAGTTCTAAAGGTTATTTGAAATTTTTATGATATAAAGCAACTGGGTTTATTTCTTGGTTTTTGCAATAAATTGCAGCATCAGAAGATCAGGTCGAAATGATGATGTTTCCTTGCATCATTTATGGAGCGCCTGACTTTCCAATTTAGGCGAGCGGGTGGACAGTATCATACGTAAAACTTTATGCTACTGAAAAACAGGTACCGCACTGAATCTCTCAAAACAAGCATTGTACGTGATCTGACAAACTGATAAGCCTCTTTCTTTACATCCACATTGTCACTGGTAAGCTTCATCTGCCAGGTTACCATATTTAAATAGCCCTTGAATCTTCTCGAATAATGTTGTCTCTATAGCCTACTCAAGGTATAGGGCTTTTAGGTTGATTGCTAGCGCAATAACTGAAAAGCCACCGTTACTTTCATTGAACAGTATGTGTGTACTTTTATGTCATACCATATTGTAAGGTGTCAGGCAGAAGTTTGGGATGAAAAACTTTGAAAAAGGGAAAAGTAGACTAATTCACAACAATTCATAGAAGCAAGACTTTCTTCAGGAAACTGGTCGAACTTAAGCAAAGCACTTTCTTTTTAAGGCAGTAAACAAGGAGACATCTCAGGTTTATCAAAAGGTCCCTCATTGGAGACTCTTCTTCTCAGCATAAAAAGCTGCATGCTACTTATGGCCTATAATTTTTGCGGCATCTTAAAGTTGAAAGAATATAGACTAGTGAAAAGAAAAAAGAAAGAGAGAAGGAATGAATTAATGAATGAACAAGAGAAATAAAGATGGAAATAAGGAAAGAAATAAGGAAAGAAATAAGGAAAGAAATGAAGAGTTTAGCTGTTAGATAAGTAAATAGCCAAAGAAGTATAAAAATTAGTCAATAAGTGAATGAACAGATAGGTCAATGAAGAAAGAAATAAAGAAAGAAAGAATGAAAGAAAAAGAGAGAGGAGAGGAGATAGAATGGCATTAAAAAACATGGATGGAAAGAGAGGGTACCAATTCTTGCCTACTTAATCAATATTTTCTAAAAACAAACATTGATTAAGTCATGTAAAAAGCTACTTCTATCATATACAACTTTAAACAAGACAAGGGAGACATGAAATGCCCTTTTTGTAACTGAAAGGATGCAACTTTGGGTGTTTTGACAGGAAGTGTCCAAAATGGTCTTATGTTGTGGACTTCTAACAGGGAGCTGAGCATTTCTTATTTAGGCCTGCACTAGAGTAATAGACCAAAGCTTACTCGTTTTTTTTATACAAATTTTTCAGGACTTCAAGGAGATCACACTTCTTGGCAGAAGGAAGTTCACTGAGATGCCGGAAGTGTTTAAGATGGACATTGAGAAGGAAGAAGCATCAGGACATCTGAAACAAATCACTATTGGTAAAACCTACACTACAACAAAATTTATTACACCAGCACCACAAACATAAATTTTGACAAATGACTTCAGATCCACCTGCCCTAACATTTCTTTAAGTTCTCTTAGGTCCTTTTTTGTGGAAGTAACAGTTTTTCAATTTCATAGAACCAGTAACAAATTTAGTTTGAAATTTTCTAGATAAGGTACACCACTCTTTAGATGATAACCCTATTTGGATGAACCCCTAGCTGGAAAGTTTTCTGCTGCCATTTGCCCTTGGCACATATACAAGAACAAAATACCTGTTATGTCATACTTTCTACCTGAAATTGGAGGTTAGATTTTGATGCTGAGAAGCGCTGCTTATTGATGGTTGTGCCCAATCATTTTTTTAAATGTAACAAGGCCTCGTGATTTGTAAAACTGGAATCCCAGAGAGCTGCTAATTGTTCATACTACGTAAAGCTAAACTAAAAATGTGGCTTGAAACATTGGCCATGATCTCTGAGCAAGTTTCTTCCCACTGAACCATCCCAATATTTGAATAATGAATATTTGCTATTTTTGTTTAATATTTGCAAGTTTTCTAACAATAATTCCTCAAAACCTTGTAACAAACAGAAGCTTATTTGCACTCAGATTTAGAAGAAGCAAATGAAGATAACTCAATCAAGCACTTTGAAGGCATGGATGCATACTTCACTTGTTTTGGAACAACTAAAGCCAATGCTGGAAGCTGTGTAAGTTTTAAGTGTGTCTCTTTTAAGTATGAAGTCAACAATTTAGGTGTGCAAAGGTCGCAATGCCAATTGGCACTGTGGTATCAGATGTCAGGTTTTAATACTTTATAAGGTTCAGAGTCAAATCTCCTGAGTTCAAGACTATTTTCACTGCTTTTCAACTTACTCTTTAGTCAATAAAAGGAGGAAATAGTTGAGCACAAATTTCATTCATTTTTAGGATAACTTTCGGCGTATTGACCATGGCTACAATGTGAAGTTTGCAGAAATAGCGAAAAAGGCTGGTGTTGGCTTTTGCTCTCTTTTGTCATCATCAGGAGCACATCCAAGAAGCTATTTCAATTACTTGAAAGTCAAAGGAGAGGTGAGTTCATTTTTATGAAAATTCCATGTGGAAGATTATTCATTAATGATAGATTGGTTGCTGAATGAATGATTGGTTGATTTATTAGTTGATTGAGTGGTTAGCTGATAGATTGATTGAATTACTGCCCTGTTGAATACTCAATCAAAGAATTGATCAAGTGGTTGATTGATTGACAAACTGATAAGTTGGTTGATCAATTGATTAACTGATTGACTGATTCATTAGTCGACTGACAGGGCAATCAATTAATCAGTTTTGTTATCAGTTCATGTACTGAGCGATGGAATGGTCAATTGATTGAATGATTACATTTTTCTGATTTGTCAGTCCTTCTATCTGAGTTTCCATTGGTGTACCTTTGAATGTGATTATGTGATTGCACAGAAAATGCTTGTTCCGTTTCAGATTGAAGATGCTTTTACCAAACTGGAATTCCCTTTCTTGACGATCTTCAGACCTGGGCTTTTGGATAGAAAGCAGCACCAGCGTTTTCAGGAGAAATTAGCAGGTAAGATCGAAGCTGTTTTCGCTCCTTCAATCCTACAAAATCAGATGTATGGCCACAGGAAGTTAGTTGCCATCTAGATAATGACTTCTTGACCTTAGATAATGACATAGTCAAGTATCAAAAAAGACAGGTGTGGTGTGTGTTTACCACATAGTCAAGTGTCTAGAGCAGGGATCTCAAACTCAATTGACCTAGGGGCCCCTTGAGGTAGAGTCTGGGTAAGGCTGGGCCGCATCAGGTTTTCCGCAAGAATGGCTCTCCCAATGCTCTCATTTTTTTCATCTCAAATCTTCATTTCTATTTTAAGATGCGGGACAACAATTATCATCCTGCGGGTCGCGAGTTTGGGATCCCTGATCTAGAGGGATAGGAATTTTTCCCTGGAGAGTCTCCTCTAGAAAATTTTTCTTGTGGTACAGTTCGTAGATTTTCCAAACAAGCTTGGCAGAAACTCCACATTGTACGTTACTCTGTCGCCGTCATAAAATAAGGACCTCATATAGAGGGTGGAATTATCACATTATTCATTTGGGATCTATGCTTTTATTTTTGTTGTGTTGCTATGTATATTAGATGCCGTGGCTTCAGATATGTTGCCACAGTTTTCCTGTGGATCAATTCAGAAACTGTAATAGATTGTGCCTCATATGTGATACTTCATGTTCCTGATGCTTCACTCCGGTAGGTCTGTTCATGACGAAGATGCCTGTGGACGCACTAGCGAAGGCAATAGTAGCAGATGCGTTGAATCAACTGAAGAGAGACAAGGCGGAAGATCGCCGCTCCCACGTCCTAAGCAATCACCAGATACTAGATTTGGTGAAAGCGTACAAGAAGAGTCAAGAACCTACCCCAGACGCAGCTGCAGAGAAGACGGAAGCAGACGCTGAAACGTCAGAGGGGGTCCAGACCGAAGAGGGAAAAGCTGAGCAGCCGGAGGAAGTTGGAAGCAGTGAAGACAAAGCTGCCGAGGAGCTGCCAAACGCTTCGGAGAAGGAAGCACCTGATGCAGCTACTCTCAAGGAAGACAGTAAAGGAGACGAAGGTGCAAAGGACAGTATAGAAGCAGCCACGCAATGAAGCCACCGATGGGGCATGACGTCATGGTTTCGCTTTGATTCTCTTTACGTTGTAGGCTATGAACTCTTCTGTTGAAGCTGTTCTGGCTGTTATTTTTGCTTCGTTATTACTAAGCTGCGAGTCTCATGACGCCCTTATCGTTGCTTTTGATTGAGTAAGAAAGCCTTATCATTATTCCCTATGAGTTCAAAATCGGTTATTATCGTTATAGCTTACTGCTTGCTATTGAGTAGAAATGTTACCATTAAAGCTAGTATGTACCTGGGACCATTTATCGACAAAATTTTCATAATGCCATTTTCTGTCGTTGCGGTATAAGCATTGTCGTGAATTTTCAGTGCTATAGCCCTATGCCCTATCAAACAACTTTCGTAGGATGACTGAATTTTTTGAAGTAATCTTTAATCCACAGATTAAACGTTTGTTAATTTTGTAGAATAATGTCTTCGTCTCAGTTTCACGCAGATAATGTTATAGTAAGAGGTTCACCTCATAAGTAATTGCGCCTTGAGACTAAATTCATATTGCCTGCCTTATTAAATTCAGTTATTTTCAATATTGCGCAAAAGAGTGATAATGCTGTCTCTCTCTCTCTCTCTCTCTCTCTCTCTCTCTCTCTCTAAGATTTTTCTCTCTTCCTCTCTCTAAGACCTATCTATCTCTCTAAGATCTCTCTCATTGGCGGCAAGCTTCCGTTCGGGCAGCCATAACTCTCTCCGAAAACAGCCTACTCTTGACGGTTTAATGGAAATAATATATTTCAACTTAGTTATGCTATGCTTTTTCTGCAGTATTGAAATTTCGTACAACAGAACAGTTATCCAATTAGCTGCAATCTGTCAAGTGTTAGAAGAATAAATTAGATATATTTAGGATAAAATTTCGTATACCTATTATAAAATCGCTGGTTTCATTGCAAACATATTTATCTTGGAATTGTATAATTGGGAAGTAAATTATTGTGATGTATTTATAATGCTGTTTGATTGCTTGAATATTGAAAGATTTATGGTAGACCATAAATGGTATTTCCTTACATTTGCCTTTCTTCCAACAAGCCTCCGGACTTTGGACTCGAATAGCTATCTTTTTAGAGGTAGTTTCCTGATGAACACTCTTGATTATACTATCAAACAAAGCCAACACCAATGTGCTTCAAAAAGAGGATGAATTGACTTTTTTGTCGTAGGGCTCCTTGAACACCAGCTTATGATGAGGGGCAATCCTCCTTAATATAATTAAATATAGAAATAAAAGAATTAGATATGAACTATAAATGACTAGAATGGAGATAGATGTATCTGTAAAATATATTGCTAATTCATGCATGTGTTTTCTTCATATAGTCTGTAGATCTTCTTCTTCAAGCTGTTTTCCCGTTGGTGTCAGCTACATGAAATTGGCGGGTCCGGCATCTTGGTCTTTTTCCTCCATCTCTCACGATCTATTGCATCTTTCTCCTTCAGCTTCCTTTCTTTCAGATCTTTGACAAACAGTCACTCCATCTTATTTTTTGTCATCCACGGCTTCTCTTCCCTATCACTTTCTGTAGTCTGTAGATACCATGTTATAATTTGTTGGTTTGAATTAGTATTCTTCTATATTCTAATGTGAATACCGACTTTAGATATTGATATTGAACCTTTGTAAGAAGCTGCCTTAGTTTTTTTTAGTAGGTTATGTTGAGGAAAGGCCATGGTGGCCTATACAAAGCCCCAACAAAAGTTGGATTTCTTCTAACGTTAAAGGCCTAACTTTATCTGTCCTTAAACTAGCAAATCTTTGGTTGGCTTTTAAGCAAACATCGTTGGAATTTACTGATTACTTGTCTGGCTCTATCCCTCTCTGGCAAACGCTACTCCGAAGGAGTGCGTCCTTTACTGTGACGCAATGATGACAACGAAAAACCACTTTCGTCACCAAAACCTCTTTTTGGTACTTGAAATAGAGGTATGGACAGTGATCAGTAGACTTAGTATGTTGGACATCATTAATTCGAAGTAGTTGAAAAGTTAAGATGGAAGAGCAGTATTTTGGACCTAGCAAGAAATCGTACAAAGATTCGGATACATTCTGCCTCTGTTCAACATAGGAGCTTTTCCAGATCTGGTGGAAAAGAGATACTGAAAGAAGACACCGGCCCATCAAGGCCTACGCTGTTGTCAGGAACATACTACCTGACACAGATCAATAATAATCTGTCATTGGCCCATGAAAATGCTGATAACATATGCCATCGTTCAGGTATTCTGGATCATGATGCATGTTGTACCCCCTGTGGCATCACGTTTCGTTCCAAGCGAAAAGCCGCCGAACGGTAAGTTGGAACTCAAATTTTAGGCCCTTTCTTCTTCACATTTTCTTTGCTTACTACCTAAAGCTAGATTTTAGAAAACTGAAAATCATAAATCAGTGTTCTTATTATTTCTGAACGTGTGGCCAGACTTTGTGGCCCGTATGTATGCCTGGAGTTTCAAAGAACTGGCAACTCTCCTAATTGAAATCTTAGGTGGAAATTGAACCACTGAGACTCCAGGGCAGGCGTGGGCAAACTTTTCAGCACAAGGGCCGCAGTAACAAATTGTAAGTTTTGAATGGCCGCACAGTATATTGCCAAGGCTGTTTCAAAATTAGATTGCCACACAATAAAAATGGAAAATATGCTTAAATCTTTTGAAGACATAATCCATCCTCAGTATGGTAACGCTTAACATGTTTATACGGTATCAAGCGATTAGAAAACGAGAATAATGAGAGATTTGCTTTTGCTTGATACAAGGTCTTGGTGAGCCACAAAAAGGCCCTCAGCGGGCCACAAAAAGGCACTTGTTGGGCCGCATGTGGCATGAGGGCCGTAGTTTGCACACCCTAGGGTGTCTGATTTAGTATTGTAGCTACCATGCTGTGCAAAGATTATCTTTGATGCCCAAAAACTCTATTTCTGTTTCATCTGTGTACATTTAGTGCGAAAAACCAGAGCAGGAAGTTAATAACCTAATTTATAATCAGACACACTCTTATTTGCATCATGCTAAGTTTGAAAATCATTTTGGAAACAAAGCAGAATGGAGTTGAAAAGCTGATAGAATCGAAACCAAAAAGGGCAAGTTGGCAAAGTAAAAACTTTAAACTAAGTAAAAACTTTGCCAACTGGCCCTTTTTGGCATCAATTTTATCAGCTATGTGTAGTTTAGGATATGAGCCAGCATTTTCAATTTGACTCCAGGTTTGGTTACTTCTGATGCAAAGAAAGAAAAACCTGTTTCAAAGAACTGTTGGGAAACAGAAAATGTGACAGTCATATCAGAATGTGTTCCTTGTAGTGAATCTGATAAGGTAACATCCTTTCCTTAAGCATTATCTTTGAAATTATCTCTTTCATGTCTATCAACCTTGTGCAGTCACCATGGCACACTCTGGTATTTCAAAGTCAAAGTCATCCCCCCACCATTTTTGGTGAATTAGGCGGCACCCATCACCATTCCATTAGCCTTCGGGCCACACAGTTGTGCACAACATAGCGAATCCTTAATTTTCTTTGCTTCAATCATTATTGGAGACCTCAGCTAGGCAAATCTGAACCTGCCCTACATTGATTGACCTTGTGGTGATTTGCTTCTGCTCTTAAAATTGTTGTATTTTTGCCATTCTGTTCACAGAAACAGTTGTCACTTTGCAAGGATACTGGCAATAAAATTCTTATCCAATGTGGTAAATCAAATAAAAAGTCATATATAAGGTAAGTGGTACCTTTCACATTCTTAATCTCTGCTTCTTATCTGGCTACTACTCTAGTGAATAGCTGCTTGACAGTGCTCTTCCTCTAATCACATACATTTAATCAGTTCCATAAAGCTGACAACTTGGATGCTAATTGCTGGATGCTTTTTGGATGTCATTATCCCACCTCAACCAAGCTTGGGACAGGCCGCAAGCATCACTGTCTTGTAACTTCAAGAGCCTGGTTTCTTCTGTAAATGATAATGAATAAAGGCAAATGTTGTTCTGCTAAACATTTCCTTTCAATCATTCTGCTTCAGTTGTCCATTTGCAATATCTTTTGAAAAGAAGAGATTCTGGACTTTTGAGGTATGTTCCCAAACTATCAATGATTTATCAATTTTAATAATCTTGTGTATTTCCCTTTCCAAGTTTCACCACTTACTCCACAAATTCTAACCTATAAATCGTCATTCATCCCAGAATGTGCAATTTATGGAACATCTTTCCTTCTTCTTTGCCACAATTTTCCAACTAGTCTTCTTTCAAATCCAAACTAGATAAACTGGATCTTATCTCCATCTCCTTTCAGTCTTTTTTCTTTTGCTATATAGGCCACAAGACATTCCCTAGACATAGCTTGCTAAGAAAAGGATCTAAGCTTACTCAATAATTTGCAACCTGGGGCTTCCTTTATTCATGTTTTACCCATCCATTGATGAAATTCAAAGGCCCAATGGTAAAATTCCCACCTCCTGTATTGAGATCTATTCAGTCAGTGTGACTCAAGTTTCCCTTTGTACCATGTCATGGTATAGGAAAACATATGACAATAAACCTTAAACTGTAATTTTTGTCTTGAATTATGCTGGCACCTTTTACCATGCAAAGCTACGTATACGCTATGTATAATTTGCTTGGTCACCCTAAGAATCGCAGTTTGAAATTGCAAATTTCAAGAATAGCACCATTTTTACGTAATTAAATAGAGTCACCTTGTAATTTTTTGTTTTTGTTGCAATAGGCAATTTCTCTGGCCGGAGCTGTTCTATCAAATGTTGTTGTATGGTGGCGGAGAAGAGTGTTAAATAATTTTCACTATCAAAGGGTAAAGCGGCAGATGTCTAGTGCTACAGTTTGAAAGCCAGCTCTGTGATGGATCTTCACCAACAATGAAATCCTGAGGAATCGGAATCACTGCTTGATGTGAATGCCATAGAAGGTAGATGCAGCTTTTACTGCTATTTAACAATGCAGGCTACAGCTACCATGCCTGAATGGATATTCAATGTAAAGTCAGGATATGCTTGGTGAAGGCAAGACAGCACACCTTGGGTTTGT
Source organism: Pseudorhiza aurosa (assembly GCA_964026355.1). Classification (NCBI taxonomy): domain Eukaryota; kingdom Metazoa; phylum Cnidaria; class Scyphozoa; order Rhizostomeae; family Lychnorhizidae; genus Pseudorhiza; species Pseudorhiza aurosa. The sequence continues at coordinate 2,259,394 of OZ032122.1, forward strand.
CATTTCATGTGACAAATTTTTGCCGCAATCACAAACTTGGAGCCCCGGGCCTCACTGGTTTTATGGGCCTCTACTGTGCATATGTACTGGTATTGTTCAAGAGGTGAAGTAAGTGACTGTATAAAGAAGAAGCAAGAAAGCAGTTAACCAGTTTTGTTGCCCACATGCTCACACGTGGACTGAAATACTATCCGAGGACTACATGATGTTGGTTTAGTTTCTTATGCAACCCAAACATTCATTATCTTAAATTTAATTTTCACAATGATTTTCAAAATTCCACCAAATAAAATGGGACCTCTAGCTGCCAGTGGCTACCTAGGCACATGCTTAGCACGACCTGTGGTTAGTTTGGCCCTGGAGAGGTGTCATCCTGAGGATGCATGCTTTAATTAGTGAATGTTGCAAAGCACTATTACATTTTCCCCTCAGCATCTTCACAAAAGATTTAATTCCAAATTTTCCAAGGACTCTATTCATCCACATATCCAGTCAGGTTAGATGCAAGCGGTTGCCCCAGGTGTAGTCCTTAGTACAAATTATACCTGCTATTCCTGTCACTTCTCTCTCTACCTACACCAAGCGTCCTTGATATCAAACAGTTTTTCTAAAGCTATGGCATTCGTTTACTACCAATGATAACTTGGCTTCGCTTATCTTGCAAGTTTTCCTACACCAACTAGTTTCATTTCCAAGATTGGCATAGTGCCTTGCTCCTCTTCGCTGTTGTCGTAGTATTTGTAAAGTTGATCAAGTAGTGCGGTTGATAACCCGTTATGTGCATTTTTAAATGGGATATGTATGTATTTGTACAAACTTTTGAAACAGTTGGTGAGGTTGAGAATTGAATAGAGATAAAATGCAGGTTTAATCATGTATAGGAGGATATAAATTTATTTACATCTATGTGATATTGGCATTTAAGACTTTTTCTCCGTATTCTTGTTTGCATTTTCGTCGTAATTCAAACAAAACTTTCCCCACTGAATCAACCAAGTCCCGTGACGTCAACTGTGCCCACTTTATATAGATTTTCTCCAACGCATTCCGCCCCCACATCGTCTAAAGAACCCCATCGAACGACTGATCCTTTGGCCACGTACGTCGTTTTCTTGTGGGTGAAGTCGTGATGGCTGCCGCTTTTGTTGTCTCCGTATTGCACCGTTAAGAGTTCCGATTCCCTTGGCAAATCTATGATCCTTCCAAGGTAGAACTTTCCGTTCGATGTAAGATATAGTACAAAGTCGTCGACGTCCATCTAAAAGAAACGGGTTCATCGAATAAAATTAAGTTGCCAAATATTCCCAACATTTTAGGTTATTTCAGAAAATCCTAGGGTAACAAATTAGTACAGCAAACCATCCTAAAACATGCATCAGTCGTCCCTAGAACATGCAATTCATGGACTTCTTCCTCCTTTCCAGAACCATACAACTTGCCCTCTTTCAAATCTAAGATCAATAAACTTGATCTGATCTCCCTCTCCTCTTAGCCTTTCACTTTCTTCTTTCTTCCTTTGTTGGGGCTTTGTATAGGCCACCACAGCCTTTCCTCAACATAATTCACTTAAGACAGAAAATGCATCGTTAAACACCAAGTTACGAGCATATCAGTCTGTCCCAAAAAACCCGAACTATGGCATTTCCCAACATAACTCACACAAAAAAATCCTTAAAAGCAGACATGGCATCAATTGCGGGGAAATTGCATTCTGTTCAAGTGAAAATAAGGAGGTTAACTTCTGTTTTTAATCGAAGTATTTTTTTCGAATGAAGAAATCAGATTATCTAGAAATAAATTTTTTTTAGAAAGTTACTGAAAGTTGTCATAAATGAATAAACTTTGGAACAAAGGATACTGCTTTAAAACAAGACAGAAAATCCAAAAAGGAAAAAGACATCTCTTACGTTCTTCTTGTCTCCATCCGCGTTAATTTGATTATGGTCTTCATTGCCATCGAAAGCACTTGAAGTTTCCTTGTCGTTGATCAAGCTTGTCTGTAAGCGAAGCGCAACAAGAATGGCATTACGTAATCGTTCTGAATAATTGCCAAGTTCCACGTACGGATAATTTTTGACCAATAAAAACCTTGGGTTTATATGTTACGCCAAGGGTCTCTTTGACGGTTGTGAAAATGGAACATTGTTAAACGCAGTTGGAAGTACAAAGATGTATTAAATTTATATATCATTTTCGCTTAAAGTTAGGAGAGTCGCTAGCTCTCTGTAATTCCAGATGTAGGAATCACGAGGTGAGGTCGCATCAAGAGGAAGGACCTGGATACTGTTATATAAGCAAAAAGCTTCTCAGCGTCCATTAACAAGATAAAAAGAACTTGCGTCAGAAGATGAGATAAAAAGCATTATTCATATTGACTGAAATCACGGTAAGAAACGAACGTTTTGTAAGGATAACCTATCAGCATTTACATACTGTTAACAACAGGCTCCTGCATTGTTATGTGGGTTCCAGTTCCTCTGAGGCTTGTCAGGACCACCAGAAGCTCAACTCATTCACACCCTTTCCAAGTTTTACTGCCTAATCCACGAACTCTATCCCACAAATCAACAGTCATCCCAAGAACATGTAATTTATGGAACGTCTTGCCTTCTCCTTGATTTCCTGCATCTTTCAACCTGCCATCTTTCAAATCTAAGACCAATGAACTTGATCTGGTATCTCTCCTCTTAGCTTTGTATAGGCCAACATGACCTTTCCTCAACATAACTCACCAAAAAACTCCATGGATATCATTCTGACTCACTATAGTGCTCTTTGATTATGCGCTATCAACCCCTTTGGTGTGTAGCTTTGCAACCGTACAACCAACCCTTACTTACCGACATCTTTCTTTCTTTCTCAGCTCCTATCGTCGTCAGTCTATCTACGTCTCCCTTTAAGCGTTTTATCACCTCATCCTTGAGTCTGACACGTCTGTTGTGAATTTCTAATTGCTGTGAATTAAACGAAACGCAATACATCAAGTCTGATGCACACGCTGCTGTGTGCCATTTCTTCGGTATGATATACTGTGGTTTGATACCCGGTCGAGTCATACCAAAGACTTGGAAAATGGTACATGAAATTTCCCTACTTAGCATTCAGCACTTTGGGAGAAAGAGTGGGAGTTGAACACACAGCGCTACCAGATGACCAGCCCCTAACTGTAGCATTCAATGTGCTCCCAAAGCCGTGTCGTCCACCGGCTAATGAAACTGAGATTTGCGCCGCCCTATTCCCCAAGAATGGGTAGGGAAGGACTTCGAATATTTTTATATTGGGGAAAGGCTATTATAACATAAGCCAATGGCAGAACCTTTTGATTACAACCTATCCCTTATTCATGACAGCCTACCCGTAACGATTTCTTTATCAATAATTACATGTCTTTAAAATAAAAGATTAATTAGAAAATAAAGATCATTTTAAAACAAGAAAGTCAGAACGATTGACATAAAATTTAAGTCCTTGGGTTTAGCTCTGGATTACTGGCTATTTTTGAAAATTCCAAATTTTGCCTTGGTACATTGACCACGATCGACCAGGCTTGTAGAAGATGCTACGGGCGGCTGAGGCCGTTACTCAATCGGGGAATTTCGATAATTTGACATCGAAGATATAGATTGAATTAAAAATTAACCTGTTGTTGAAAGGTACGATGGTCGGTAAGGAGAGATGAGAGTGTCTCGTTTTCGTCTTCCAGTTCATGAACCTTTTCTTCAGCCTAAAGCAGAAATCGAAGCTTCAATGTTATTCCTTGACTCATTGTTTGGTTACCAATGACTTAAAAGAATCTCTTTGAAGCGAACTCTTCTTTTAAATTCTTCTATACATGACTTCTCAATAGATTCGACAAAGTTAAGATGACTTCAGTTTGAAAGAATTTGACATGAGTAAGAAATTACCTTCAAGAGTTCCTCTCGTGTTTCCTTTAAATCTGCTTTGAGGTCCTGGACAATTTTTATCAAGCGATAATCCTGAAAAGTAGCAATAAACATATAGTTTAAGTGTAGAAGTTTGTGTTGTGAGCATATTTGTAAATCATCGTTTTGTTGCTGAATCATTCACTTCGTTAATAAGTCACTTCGCTTGTGATTTTTCAATCGATCCTTCAGCTATAATCAAGACTTTATCTGCGTATATCACAGTAAACACTAATTCTTAACATCAATAAAAAGGGCAAATGTTGAATCCAGATGGCTTGCGATTCGCATGCGATCAGGCTGGTGAAAACTCAAATATTACCTCGCTTCTGCCGTCTTCGCTGAAGGCCATCGTTGGCAGCTCCTCAGGCATACTTGCGATCGATCCGTTTGGACTTTCCTTCAATTCGATAATACATATATCAATTGGGTTTGCGTATGAGAAGATGAACAATGATCATAAAATCACAGGCCCATTTTGATACGGCGACACGTGCTCTTGTCCATTTTTCCGATTCTATATAAAACATTTGTCCCATTTGCATGCGATAAATAGTATAATAAAGGCGAGCTCATTCCGATATATACAGTTATAAGAAAATCAGGCTGAAAGCCGCATAAATCTCTTCGTTATCATACGTCGAAAAATTTCAGTTTCCTTTGCAAAGATTCCCATGAGATCAATGGTGGCATTTTCATAGGACAAAATTCAATTTACTTACGGTTACATGCCTTGTTCTCTTTCTTGACGATGCAGTGAAAGTTGCCTCATTGTTTTCGCAAGCTCCTGATTCCTAATATAAGATATAACGGCAAATACAAAATTGGTTGGCCTAGGAATTTCGAAATTCTGGGTTCTTCACCTGTTTTGCTCATAAGAATTCGCCGACATGATGATATCACAGGGAGCGTGGCAATACATCACAGCAAAGCAGTCGCATTCAATCAATATACTCAATTTGATATCAATAATCAACATGCATTAATCACCTATTTGAAGAGATGGAGAGGAGAGGAGAGGAGAGGAGAGGAGAGGAGAGGAGAGGAGAGGAGAGGAGAGGAGAGGAGAGGAGAGGAGAGGAGAGGAGAGGAGAGGAGAGGAGAGGAGAGGAGAGGAGAGGAGAGGAGAGGAGAGGAGAGGAGAGGAGAGGAGAAGAGAGGAGAAGAGGGGAGGGGAGAAGAGAAGGCAGGGGAAGAGAGGAGAAGGCAGAGGAAGAGGGTTACATAAGCAGGCTTTATTACTAGCTGTGGTGCCGTGGTGTACTGGTAAAGCATGCGGACTCATAACCGGGAACGCGGAGATGAAAGATGGGCCCTGGATCAGGACAGAGTATTATTAGCACGAATTCTAATTCAAATAGAAAAAGGAACAAGCATGCCCCTCTCCTAATCGAACTCAAAAAGCAATTTAAATCTCTTTTTTTATAATAATATGCTTTTTTATACACATGATTCTACCTAGGTGTCAAAGGTAGAAATTTGGACACTGAGAAGCTTTTTTGCTTATCGAGCAGTGTCCAGGTCCTTCCTCTCGATGTAACCCCGCCTCATGATTCCTACGCCTGGAATTACAGAGAGCTGGCGACTCTCCTCACTCTAAGTGAAGGTTTAGCTGAGGTGGGACTTGAACCACTGACCACGGGATCAGTGCGCAAGAATCTTACCATTGAGCTATCCTGACCCCTGCCCATTTCATTAATCTCTCCATTAGCACTTTAGGTATCTTCAGCAACTCCTGCACTACTTTTCTTGAAATAACAAACTCCCTTTCCATCAAACCACAACATAGACACTTCCCCATCTCCAGACTTTCCACTATAGCCATTCGTACCTCTTACTACACCTTTTCTGCAGAAAAAAACTTGGACCAATCCTGACCTTCTTCCTATTAGACCTGTCCCATTCTATTGATTTGATATCCACCTTCGTATACATTTACTATTATTTTGTTCTTTTCCTATTGTATTAGTTTTAGATTGTAAACCCTAAGCCAGGCAAGCCAATTTCAAACTACCCAATGTATTAGAGAGGTTTATAACTGCAATTTAAATTGAATTTGAACGAAAGGTTTCCATTAATGGGAATAATAATGATGATAATGATAATCAAAAACTATGCGGTCAAACATTAACCATGTAAAAATGATGATTTTCTCTACCTCAGGGAACTCTTCATAATTTCGCTGACCTCTCTTACCACGGTGCGATCTCAGCAAGGCATTGGCATCTTTGATGTACAGTTGATTTGACTGAATCAAGCTCATTATACGAAACATCTCCACCTCTGTCTTCTTAGCAAGGAAGTCAAATGTGGTGCTCCCGGCTTCTTTTGAGATGGTGCTCTTTTTCATTTCACCCCTAGAAAGCAATTTCAGTCTGTAAACATCTTATGAAAACCTATCACACTCTGCATTGATAAAGAAAACTGTGTAGTTGTAACATTAAAATATCCTGTTATACCTTGAGATAGATGGCAAGCCTTGGCAATTACTACAACGATCTGCATTTACAGAAGCATGCATCAGATAGACCCTTTATAACTTTATACTGGCTGTTCTTATCAGAATTGTTTTGAATTGGAGTATTATAAGTAAGATAGGTCCATGTTATAAGGTTTAGTTAATAAAATTTGATGTAATCACTTTCTCTTCATTCAATTTTGGCAGTCAATTGTTGTTGTTTTTTTTCTATTCCTTTCAATAGTTACATTCTAGTTTAAGTCGGTTTTCATCAATCGTAAGTATTGTGGATTACAATTCCTTGTAATTCTTCTTTTGGTTGAAAATGAAAATTCTTATGTCTTATGTCTTATGTCTTATGTCAAATAGAAAGTAAAGTAAGGACAGAAACAGGCCAGCACGGAAAATAATTTTTTCAAACCATTCATCAACTGCATATTTAAAATACAAAATCATGCCTCTCTCATAACAGGCAGTGTGTTATTGGCTGTTTCTACTTAGCACTAATGACAATTCAAACGGAAAAGGAAACAAAAGAAAAAAGAAATACAATGTTTAATTAAGCAAAACAATAGTTCAAAGGTCTGTCTAGTCCTTGTTCCGTCAGCAAAATATGTCAGATGTGCATCGTATGGAAATGTTCATGATTTTAAAAATTAAATGATAAGGATTATGATGATAATGATGGATATTAACAGATCCACATAACATGGCCATTATCTGTCAAATTTGAAATAAAAGCTTTCTTAAATCAGAAACAAGACTTTCCTGAACAAATTACTTCACATTTTGGCATATTTTTCATGGTTTTGTTGACCCGTTGGTGCCAATGGGTATATTTTAATGATTTTTCTCCCTTCTCCCTTTTACTTGATCTTCCACTGAGTATAACCTGATTGATTCACTTATTTATTCCATTCAATGAAATCCAGGGATGAAAATTCAATGCAGTCAAATGGGTTGTTCATGAACATTTACAAAGATCTCTCTCAAATTAACTTCTTCCTGAATTTTAGGCTGGTTATTTCATCAGGGTTTGCTCTTTTTCAAATCTGTTGAAAGCGCAGATTCCTTAGTAGAGAAACGGTATCCATTCTGCATACCATCTTACATTTCCATGATATTCCTAACAGAAGTCATCATAAAAGAAATATATAACTCCATTTGCTTGGCAAAAATTTGAACAATAACATCTGATTCCATAAACCATTAACATTATCCGCTCAAATTTCTGTTCCCTTTCTGAGGTGATAAATTCCATCTTGATAAAGAATTGGCATAGATATGCTATTTTTCTACTAGGCTGATATTTTCCTTAATATTTAAGAAAAGACGATAATTGAAAAAATTTAATTTAGAAACTGTCAAATGGAGAGCCAAAGATTGACCCCTGGTCTCTAAAACTAACCTGATAATCTTCATGCCAATCGAAATCATGATATCAAAGCATCTTTTGCTCAGAGCTGCGAGACGCTTTGCTTCTTTCAATCGAAATCTCTGAATGGTGCAAATAAAAAGGTTGAATCACATACTTGAGGGTACCTTCTTAGAGAGGAACCATTGAGTGCCATCATATTGTGAGGTAGGGTGGTTAGTGCTACAGAACTACAGGGTACAGTACCAGGTGGAAGGAAAAGAGGCAGACGGAGGAAAATATGGGAAGATAACATCCCAAAATGGAGAGGTCTAAACCTTGTGCTTGAAGTACAATCAAGATATATTGAAGAAGAATGCAAGGGGAAGTGTACCTCAAAGAATCCATATCTCTAGAAAAACTCAGAACCCTTTTCATGGTTTTTGCTGAGCTTGAGATGGGGTGTGCTATGCAGTTTTAACAGGTAGTGTATCTTATGTAAACTGTATTTTTGCACCATGATCTAACTATTTGAATATTTTGCATAGCTTCAAACTACAATAGAAAAAAGTAGAATACATGTATTAGTACTTTTAGTGCAGAAGTGAGCATGCTATTTGTCACCAAATTGACCATCCTACCATCCTTTATCCATTAGATTGACAATCAAGATTGTCATTTTGATTTGATATGGCACCCTTTCTCCATAATAACTTTCAACTATTGTGGTTCTGAATGATGGCTGACTGGCACGCCTGACTATTGTAAGAATAATTTCGACATTATAAATGAAAAAATATCTCAATCAGGGATGTTGGAACTATGGGTAACAATGAATCTCCTCCCTGAAATCTATACCTCTTGGCATTGTCCCGTGTTGGATTAAGCCTGTATTTGAAATGTTCACCTTCCTATAAAAGCAGCCCTCATGTTGCGAGAACATTAGTCCCAACTGCTTCCAACACCCCTGTTTAGGATAGAATCGAATTTGTACCCTCCAATGTGATGGGCACTCCTCATCCACTTTTCTACCCCACGAGTGTCTGTCAGGCCATTTCAAGCCCCCAAAAAGGGGCATGTCCTCAGGGAGCATCGACAGAGAGGGATGCATCCGTAGCAGCAAGGATCGAATCCAAATCACAAAGTCTAGATAATCACCCGCTTGACCATGGCGCTTCTCGTTGTCACATGCCAAAGCCCTTTCGACAGCTGCAAGCCGAGGGAGAATGGGCCTTTGACCTCCCTGGAAAATGGTAGACGCTGGCGGGGAAGTGAACTGGGTGGAAGCATCATGGTCGTGCGTTGAGGACATCGAAGAAGTGACAGGATGATAGTGGACAGTGGTACCCGTCTTTGTCGGAAGGTTACGGGTCTGGACTGGGACGCCAGGTATCCGTTGACCAAAACATAGATTTGAATGTGAGTCGTTATCATCGAAGCTCTCTACTTCCTCTTTCACAAAATCTGATACACAGTCTTCGTCACTTTCCATTTTCGAGAGGTCTTTTGCTGGAACGCACTGACCAAATTTTGCTCGTCCGTGTTTACCTTTGTTGCTCTGACCAGTTGTTGTTGTTTCTAAAGCCAGGTATGGCATGAAAACGGGGCTGGAAGAAGGGGGATATATTGGGACGTAAGAACAGGGGGGAGGGAGGCAAAATGATCCCAGCATTTGCAAGCCAGCACGTAACTTTAATTTATTATCACAGGCTTGGTATATCCAGCTGATGTGGCCGTGCGGCATCACCTATTGAATCGAAAAACAGCGCTTTGAACACGCCGCACAAATCTAAATTCTCCTTGTGAATCATAGCTTTAGTTCTTATAGCTCAAAGCAATGACAAACCAATAATAAGAAATATTGGCCAAATAAACATATGGAACCGTCTTTGCATGTAACTGTTGCACGCTAAAATGTTACCAAGAGGTCTAATAGACAGGCGCAGCACACAAAAGCAAAAAGCCTCATCTTCAATCAAACTTTAATGGCACATCCTTCTCCTCTTAGTCTTTCTACAGGGCTTTGAGTGTTTCCTCAACAAAACATACTAATTTTTTGTTAGGTTGTTTTCTTCAAGCCCAATAACAATTGGATTATGACATGAAGCCTTTTGAGATGTGCCATATTGTGTGCCAAAACTGAATGTCAGTGGGCCTTATAAAACCAGTACATTCAATTGAAGCACTAGCTTGGATTTCAGAGCAAAACTCAGAAATAAAGTTTGCATTCTCACTAACAAAATTATAGGCAAAAAGTATGCTTTCATTGAACAGTCCAGCAGAATGCTAGGTTTTTACAACAAAAAATTCATGCTCAGACAGATAACATATCAATATAAACTATCTACTGGAGTCCAAGTTCCTCTGGTGTGTTGATGCCAAGTTCCTCCATAGTTGGCTTGCATTGTTGGATGATGTAATTATAGATTTCTTTGCTTCCTCCAGATTTATCCTTGATCAATTCAAAAATTCTCACTGTCATGGCAAAATCGTTTAGACGTCTGCACGCCTTAAGTGCTGCACTAACAATCTTTGGTTCTGGTACAAGGTCGAGACCATAAAGTTCATTGAGACCTTTGCGTAGTTCCCACTCATCAAGTTCTGGCCTAAGAAAAAACCCTTCTGTAATTTTTGAAAAACAATTCATTTCAAGTAGAAGCCCTTAGCATTGTTAATCCCATTAACATTCTAGCGATAATGAATAAACTCTTGGTATAACTTTCCCAAATGAGACTGCCCATGCCTTGCCACCTTTTTTCTCCGTTTTCCAGTAAATATTGCTGTAAGCTTTTTTAGTTTGCTGTAAGAGGAATTGATTTAGAGCCAGGCTCCAACATTTTTATCAAAAAAAGAACTTCCTTAAGACTTATAATGAAATGCTTTGGTTTCTATGATATGAATCAACTAGCAGTGTTAGCAGAGCATTTATTGTACCATGAAATGCTGTTTGGGATTGCTTCATACCTATTTGAAAAAGGAATAGGCAAATCAGATGAGGTTGAAGTGATGTTTGGCTAAATTCCATTGAGTTATAAGCGCAAGCACATAATTTTGTAGCTCTTTAGCTAAAATCATATTTATCTAGTGGTGTGTCAATAGTATTATGGTTTGTGGTCAAAATGAGTTAATATGGCCATGTATTCCTGACCTTAGACTTTTTCCCCAGCTATGAGTGCCTATAAATGATGGAAAGGTTTGTAAACAGGTGTCGATGAGAAGGAGGTTGGGATACTTGATACCATGCTTGGTTAGTAACACTGGCATCCTAGTATCCTAGAGATGGCATATAACCTGGATAGCTTGCAAGCCTTGCAAAGCATTGAAATATACCTGTTGAAGTATGCCTCCCATCTTGCATCAAAGACATCATCTGGTTCATGGTGACCATGCCCCCATCTTCTTTGCAATACAGCAGATTGAACAGCAGGCACTGGGAGAATAAAATTACTGAAAATATAACTTGTTGCACTTCAAGGTAACTTGTAACATTTTTTGTAAAACCATTGGTGAGGAAGGCAACAGGGAATCACCTCAAAATTTACCTCCTAGAAAGAAATCAGAGCCCTGCCTCTGGTTTCTGCTAAGATCAAAATCGAGGATGATGTGAAGCAGTTTAGCATTTCAAGATATACTCTTACAGAGAAACCTTGTCATCCAAATGAATTATACAGCAGGTATGCTGTGCAGAGGCCATATAATGTCAACTGTTAAAAAAGATGTATGCGACAGGCTTACGAAATGACAGGCCTAAGTAAACTGCAATTATTCCTGGGAAGATTTAAATACAAATACGCGAAGATACACGTCAGAAATTTACACTGACTTCCGAGATACTTACATTGCCTTTTCGCCGTGTGCGAAACGCATCTTTGGAGCATGGGAATGGCACGACGAAGCATCTTGTCAGGATAAAAGTGAAATGAGTTGTGAACGTCCAATTTAGGCCAGTTTAACGGAGTGTCCAGAAAACTCAAACGCATGCGTACAATGCCACTGCAAAAGACTGCGGGGGCGCATGGAGACTAGGCTGTATAGTACTGTATACGGTGTATCCAGAATGCGAAGGTCCTAATCTTCTGTTTCTTCTTTCATCGTTGCCCCCAATTAGGGGTCACCACAGGGTATCAGTCCGTCCTATCTTACTCGCTCAAGGGTGGCTGGGTTAAAACAGCCACCTCTGACAAGAGTTGTATAACTAATGCCCCCAGGGTAGTCAGAAGATTTTGTTCATCCGCGTATCGTCTTTGCAATTCAGTCAAGTGTTTTGTAAGCAGTGTTGTAAGAAATTCGTCTTTGTAAGCATTTAATCTGAGTAAATAAAAAAGATTTTGATTATTCAAATATAGACGAAAAGACTTTGATGCAGGGGTGGCGCCATAAATCGAAATGGGCGATGAGATGGGGAGCTGTCCATTCGAGTATTGCAGGCTTAGTACAATAGATAAGAAGAAAAATGCAAACAGGTGCTGCTTGCAAGCTGGATGAATAGAAGAAAAGCTGTAATTCTGCGTCAAGAAATACACGAAAACCATGATCTACTATCAAGGGTAATAAAGAATAAGATTTTTTAGTTAGTCACGTTGGGGAAAAGCCATAGTGGCCTATGCAAAGCCCCAAACAGGGAAGAAAATGAAAGGCTACGAGGAGAGGGAGATATGATCAAGTTTCATTGATATTAGACTTGAGAGAGGGTAAGTTATAGGATTCGGGGAAGGAAGAGGGAGGCAGGAAGTTCCATAAATTGCACGTTCTGAATGAATGATGATTTGTGGGATAGCGTTCGTGGATTGGGTAGGGAAACTTGGAAAGGATGTGAATCTTAAAACAAAGCAATAAATTACGACAAGGATTAGCATGATGACGTCCTGTTAGTCCTTCTTAACCTAGCAGTTTTTTTCGCCGAAATCAATGCCAGTCGCCAACAACGTCATATGTTACTTCAACACACAAACTAATCCTTCAACTTGCACTTCTACGTAATAGTTGGATAAAGACCAGTGCGAAATCGATAGACCAGTGCGAAATCGATAGACCAGTATCGAGCTGAAATAGCTGGGAAGGGATGAAAGGCAGAGTTTGTAAAAGTATCTAGCATAGTGAGACATCCCATGTAAAATTAAAAGGAACTCCTTTAGAAACATTTGAAAATTATATGCTTGGGTAAATTTTGGAATAATCCGATGCAAGATGCTGGCATCCGTCTATGAGGGCGAGAGTTTTAACCCAAATCAAGCCGCCCAAGAGAAATTTTCTTATGTGATGTCGGATAGCTAATTGCTGCTAACAGATTCTGCTAACAAGCTTTTCTAACAGAAGCTTTGCTGACAGAAACTTGCCAGTTTTTTAATAAACTGAAATACATTTTACAGGATTTCATAATCATTATGCAAAAATGTTGGCTGCAATTTTGCTGTCTTAAAATGGCGCAAATTGAGGGGGATGTTCTGGTATAAGTGCCGAAGTTTTAACTTGATGAAGAAATTCTCCGCGTATAGTTTATCTTGCAAAAGCGAAACATTTATCCTCTTATATGCATTTTTCTTTTACAAAAACCAGATCATTTTTGCCGAGCCTCGATGCTCTTAACTTTCTTGATAATTCTAAGCTCAAATTTTCTTAAATTGTTCTTATTTTAAGAGTGATTTGTGGCAAATGTTTGAAAACTTACCTGCTGCATATAGTCTAAGACGTTTTACCGGGCAAATTTTAAAAATAGAGCAATGCCTGCTAGTGTTTATGGACATAATTTTGCAGTAAAATTTCAGAGCCTACAATTGGAAAATTATTGCTATGTTTATAAATTGCATAGATTTGTTCCGTTCTTTTGCTTTGTTCAACATTTCAAAATGCGAATTGGTTTTTCTTATTTCTCATCTGAAGCTGAGCATGTTCTAGCATTTTTCCTATTTTTTTGGGAAAATCGAGCCGCAGTGTCCTTACAAAGTGTATTCTTATATAAAAATAGAAATGAAAGGAATCTAATGAGTAGAAACTTCGTGGGAGAAACATGAAAAAGAATCTTATTTCTTCACTGAAAGATGACCACAATAATTCGACTGCGATCTAAAACTAGCATATCTAATTTGGAATTCATTTTATGAACGCTCCCAACCAGTGGCATCGCTGAAGGGGGCAAGGGGGCAGCTGATCATCGAAAAATTTACCAAGTGAAGATTTCGTCAAAAAACCATTTTCTAAATTCTGAGCCTTAGAATGATATAAATATAACTTCGTTTAACAAAGGTTCACACATATCCCATTCATTTCATAAACAACTCAATTTTGACATAACGTCTTTTCCGTTATATCCCAGAAAAAAGATTTCTTATCCGTTTTTTCCCTGTCCAATCTACTGTACCTACAGTAAAAATAGAAATGCCTACATTAGCACGCCCTCTGGTCGGAAAATTTTTGGTTTCGCTCCCCCCCCCCCCAGAATCGCTAGCTACACCACTGCTTACAGTGTTTGACATGAGTTAATGAGAAAAATGTTCATAAGACGGAGGAGTCTGGAGATACAGCAGTCATCAGGGTACTGTGATCAGATTATGGGGATACTCTTCTCTGCAATAACAGAGGGGAGGATTACAACAGAGCTGCATCGATATGAAGAGCCTCTGCATAGAGAGTTGAGACTCGGCATACTTGATAGTAGAATTATGCGCAGCTATGGCTTTCAATGTTTCTTGAACGGCTTTCGCTACCAAATGATCATCAATGCCAAGCTGCTTGCTCTCCCCGGGGTCTGATGTCAATTCATATACCAACGGGGGGTCATAATAATCTACGTCATTCCCGTAACATCCGCGTGTATCTTCAGCGACCTTCGATACAGAGAAGTGCACCTTCCAGACTTTGGGGCCCTCGACATCAGAATACGTGACAGCTTGAAGAGACCTATCGCAATAATGAAAAATGAATCTCCGAAAATCCCTCTCCTCCACTTCTTCCCCAATCAACAGCTTCGAAATGTCCATTCCATCAAGGAGAAGCTGATCGGGAATTGCGATATTGGCAATACTTAGAATTGTAGGGAAGACATCGAGACTGCTAGTCGGCACTGTAACTCTACTGCTGGCTGGTATCTGACCAGGCCAACGTACTACTGTCGGAACTCGGACACCGCCTTCAAAATTCGTCTCCTTCCCGTCTCTGAAAATTCCCTGGTAGCCACCAATAAGTTCTCCATCGCGTGAAATCTCAGTAAGGGCCGGCCCATGATCCGATGTGAAGTAGACAAATGTATCTTCCTTTAGATCCAAACGGTCAATCTTTTCGAGAATCTTACCAACTGCCCAGTCCATCTCCTCGACATTATCTCCATATGGACCATGCCTGCTGTGATTCACAAAGTATTCGGTTGTAAACATTGGAAAGTGAACTTTCGCAAACGACATATACAATAAGAAGGGATGGTGTTGGTTCTCCTCAATGAAATGTATGGCCTCTGTTGCAAACCTTAGAGTGAGGTTCTGAAGTACAACTGGCTGCTCTATTACGTCTTCGTTCCTCATAACTATGCATGAGAACCATTTGAAGAGGACTGCTCTCGCAATAGCTCCTATGTGAGAATACAGCACCCAAACGAGGCACACGAAGGCAAACATGTAAATCTTCAGCGAGCACTTCCTCACATATAAAGTGGAGATGAGAGCAATGATTGATGTAAAAATTATCCCGAGATTTCTGTCAAGATTATTGAAGCGTACCCCCCAGTCGCCATCACATTCGTGCAGATTTGTGAGGGGCAGCCCATAGAAATGGTCGAAGCCGTGCTTGCTGGGGTGGTGGCAAAAATCCCTCGCTGTATCACAGCTCAGTCCGAGGTGCCATTTACCAATCAGCCCTGTCCTGTAGCCATTTTCTTGTAACAGTTTTGCGAAAGTTACTTCACTTGGTGGAAGGCCTCCTCGGATTGCTGTTTTTACAAAGACTCTGGTATCACCGGGCTCTGCAACAACACCAGACCGTATAGCATGACGTCCTGTTAAAAAGGCAGCACGGCTCGGAGTGCACAATGCTGCGGGAGCAAGGTTATGCTCCAGCTTCACTCCATCTTTTGCTATCTGATCGATGTTAGGAGTCTTTATCGTTGTGTTCCCGAAGCATCCTACATCGCCGATTCCAAGGTCGTCAACAAGGAAAACGACGATATTTGGTCGATTCCGCTCACTTCCTTTTGATGGCTCCACTGCCACCGCGTGCGCGGTGAAAGAAATCACTAAACCTCCGAAAAACGTGGTTAGCAGCATTGTCGAGACGCAGCAGCTACCACACAGAATGAGCAAAACAACGATTTACGTAACCAAGTGGAAATGGAAAAGCAGGGTTCACGAAAACGCGAGAAGTGCCGACCCTGGTCAACAATACGGCAAACAACTTACTCAAAGAATCGCATTTTCCTGTCCTTCAGTCCAGGCAGGTGTGTCTGTTGCCAGAGGAAAATGCGCTGATGAAATCACGGCGACGAGGCGATCAGACTGAAATCCTAAGAGGCTTCTCGCTCTCGCTTTGGCTTGGTCACAGAGAAACAATAGGCAAAAAAAGCGATGACCACAAATGACAATGGTGGATTAGACGGGCATTGTAGGCAAGGGACAATGCAGAAGCCATCACGTTGGTGTCCCTGGATATCGACCAACGAAAGTGATCTCAACTCATTTTATGTCGGCTCGTAACCGATGCTGCAACCACTCTCCCTCAAAGCACATATGAAGGAAAGACTTGATGAATAATGACAAAAGGACACCGCGACAAAAAATCAGCAAAGACAACCGGATATGGGGGGAAGCGGGAAATTTTGCTGTCTCTGGAGAGAAGCGATGGAATAGCTGTTTCCAAGTGATTTCTAAGTGAGACTAGATGAAACAAAAAGATCTCGTTGCGTCAAAGAAACTAAAGTGTCAAGTTCACCACCATGCACGAGGACAGGTGGGAAGGCTGGGTTGAGTTCACCCAACTTCCCGTCGTCGTTTCATTGGAGATCTTTCCATATTTTACAAATAATTTCACGGATATTGCTTTCAGGAGATCAGGGAGTTTATTCCTGCTCTTCTGAGGCGTGTCAGGACCACCAGAAGCTCAACTCATTCAAACACTTTCCAAGTTTCACTGCCTAATCCACGAACTTTATCCCACAAATCATCATTCATCCCAAGAACATGTGATTTATGGAATGCATTGCCTCCGTCTTCCTTTCCTGAATCTTACAACTTGCCATCTTTCAAACCTAAGATCAATTAACTTGATCTGACCTCTCGCTCTCCTCTTAGCCTTTCGCTTTCTTCTTTCTTCATCTGTTGAGGCTTTGTATAGGCCACCATGGCCTTTCCCCAACATAACCCATTAAAAAAAAACTTCTAAGTAACAGTCAGATCATAGGAGAGAGGCGAGGCTGAGGTGTGTCTATGGAGTGGGATATCACTGGAAGCATGGTCACTTGGATTGAATGAAAAGGAAGAACTTAGGAAGGTATCAGCGGCAAAGAAGTGAACGCTAGAAGACATTGAATAAGGCGGATTATTTAGAGTAAAGAGCACAAGGTAGATGGCAGAGCCCTGTGGTACACCAAGATTGATTGAGTGCAGTTTAGAATGCATCACCACTTGTTACAGTTTTATATCTAGTATTGCCCTTATTTTTTTTATCATATTCCTTCTTTTTAGATTGATAACTCTATTAAAGAAAGACGAATAGTTGGCATTGTGGTCAAAGCATATTTGTTGAAGGCACGAGGCACTCTCCTTCGGGTCTCTCATTGCCCCCTAGGTCTGTTCAATCACCAGCCAAAGGGTAGCTCGGGGTGAAGTATGACGGAAGAGGGACTAGTGGACCTACCCCAATATGGCATGGTTAATTATGCTGCTTCTCTAACAATGCGCTGCTTAAGGCTTTAATGGGATTCGACTTCTATTTTCTTTACTCCATCAAAATATCGGTACAGTAGCGTAGGCCCAAAGTGTACTAGCTCCTATCAGAGGGGGTGTGGGCTCGAACACAATACTGATCGAAATTTAGACACTTAAAGCTAGGAAGGCAAAAGTAAAAAACGTTTTAGAGATTCGTTGAAAATAAGCTCGGATCCGCGTCTCCGGTTTTCGCTACTTTCGGTCCATTGCCTTTGTAAATCTCGTTTTCAAATAGAGGATGGCTGCTTTTTCCAAAATGGCGGCCTTGCGAACGCAGTGATTTCTTTGCATTTGACCTTCAAAGTCATTAAAATGACAGAGAGTAATCTTTTGGAGGCCTTTTCTTCAAGCCTTAGGGTTTCTACAGATGCATGTGATACAATACTGCCCCATCCAAGGTATGGTTTACTAGAATGAGTCGTTTGCCGAACCCAGGACGTATTGTATAGGATTCAACATGTTCGAATGATATGTCCTCATGTTGTGAAGGAAATAAGTTTACTTGTTTTGCAATATTGCTAAAAAGCGATTTTCTGTGTACAGATTTTCAGACTCAAGTCAAAGTCAAATTTCCTCTTCTCGTCGTTTTGGTAGCAAGCACTCTGTTCCTAATACCTATTTATAGGTAATGCACAATACTAGATAAATAGATAGAAGCAGGCAAGCAAATTTTGCTTGTTAAAGCAGGCTGTGTATATGGGCAGCTATCCAGCTGATATGGGCCTGCGGCATTACCGCTTGTGCCCTCAGATTTACCTCTGAGTACTCATTTAACGACCTTGGAAGGATGGACAACTGAGTTGGCTGTTGGCTTGTAGCTAGCGGTTCTTACGGCGGGATTCGAACCCACGCGGGTGATTCCATAATATTCGAAACATTGCGCCTTAACCACATGGCCACACCATCGTTTTGGTGTGAAACATTTGGCCCAATTAGTTGTGAATGCTACAGTTGGGGCTGGCCATCTGGTAGCATTGTGTTTTTAACTCTATGCTCTTCCCAAGGCACTGGATGCTAATCAGGATAGCATTATGTAACATTTTTAGTATTTGAGCTGGATCCTTAGGGTGCTGTACTGTAGTGGGTTAAGTGTACAGACTCAGCAGAGGGGTTGTGAATTTGAATCCTGCATTTATCACAATAAAGACGCTACTGGTAAGGAAGACAACAGGCAATCACCTCATAAATCCACTTTCCTAGAATATACTTAGGGCCCTGTTTCTGGTTCCTTCTATGCTTGAAATTGAGTATGCAACTCAGAATTGACTCCACTGCCTAGCAAACCCTGGTCTCCCACATTCAAAACATGTATTCTACCACCGAGACATGAAAGGAAAGGTTTTTAGATAATTCTGTGAACAGCCCAGAAATTTGCAGTTACTTATTTTTTGAAATTCTAACAACTCATTTTCTCAAGTCTTAGGCATAATTATGACATCATTGAATCACATCATGCCATCAATGTTTTATTCCCATTTCAGACTATGCCATAAATCTCTCCAAACCCTTCCCCATCATCCTTTAGTTGGAGATCTTTCCATCTTTTACAGATGCTTTCACGGACATTGCTCTCAGGAGATCAGGGAGATTATTCCTGTTCCTCTGAGGCATGTCAGAATCACCAGAAGCTCAACTCATTCACACCCTTTCCAATTTTCACTGCCTAATCCATGAACGTTATCCCACAAATCATCATTCATCCCAATAACATGCAATTTGTGGAACTTCTTGCCTTCCTCTTGCTTTCCTGAATCTTACAACCTGTCATCTTTCAAACCTAAGATCAATAAACTTGATCTGATCTCTCTCTCCTCTTAGCCTTTTGCTTTCTTCTTTCTTACTTTGTTGGGGCTTTCTATAGGCCACTGTGGCCTTTCCTCAACATAACTCGCTAAAAAAAGAAAAAGTCATTAAATCACATTACACCATCAATATTTTATTCCCATTTCAGGCTGTCGCAGTATAAGAGTAAGTACGGCATTGTAGAGGGACAGGATTATCGAAGAATGAAGATGTTTGAGCGTCAAAAGATGTGGGCATATATATATTTGTAAATAACTGTATCATTGAGATTTAATCGATAACCTCCATTTTTAGTATCATGCTAAGAGAAGTCTTCCGTGAGAGTCTCAGAGCCTGCCAGACAAGAGTAGTCAATTCATTATGAAATTTAACTAAGGGTATTTGTCGGGGTATTTTGATCAAAAAGGAAATGGTTGAACAATGTGTTTGACTGACTGCTGATGACAATAAGCTGGGGACAGTTTCTCAATGATGCCTTTAACAACGAGGGTTTTTCTGCATTAAGGGTACCTGCTGAAGTACCACTATGTCCATATTGTCATCGTCATTGTCATCATCAGCATCCTTCCGTCTACATGAGACAATGGAGTAGCACTAGTGTCTTCTCCAGTGGAGCTACATAGCCCGGTGTAACAAGCTGTTGCCCAGGCAGTGAGCCCTCCCTCTCCATGCGGCCAGTGGATCCAAGGGAACGACAAGTGTCGATACTGCTTGGGCACCAACATCGTCACAGGAGTTGCTGGGGTGGCATTATCTTGCCAAACCGTCTGTGGGACTCCTGCTTCTGATTTCCTGTTGAGGTTTACATGTGACAATGTCACAACACTAACAATAGGAACAGGTTTGCTAGAAAGTTTGTACAAAATGATATGATGAGAAGTATTTGTTTTTTCTCATCTCATTGGCAAATTTGTCTACGTGACATCAAAGAAGTATCTTGGTT
This sequence comes from Pseudorhiza aurosa, assembly GCA_964026355.1. NCBI lineage: Eukaryota > Metazoa > Cnidaria > Scyphozoa > Rhizostomeae > Lychnorhizidae > Pseudorhiza > Pseudorhiza aurosa. The sequence goes on from OZ032122.1 coordinate 2,279,783, forward strand.
ACCATGCTGTCTTCCGTAATATTTTTGATGCTTTTCAATGTTACTTTTTGAAGACTGAATTAATCCCTATAATGTTGGCATGAATTGAATAATCTTATTTCAGGAGAAGATTCAATGCGACAAATTATGCTCGGAAGCTTGTTGATGGGCAGCTGACTGGAGATGACGTAGATGATCCAACAATGGAGCTGGCAGATGAGGTAAAAACTCGGACCTCAATCTTTGTAAAAATGTCTGGGATTATAATATCATCTGAACTTTATAATTTGAGTTTTATGTAGGTAAGAAGTTGCTTTCCCTGCTGCATTTTACTCCAGCTTTGTGCTGGATTCTCAATCACAGCTGAACAGGTAGTAAGAATGTAATGTTATTATATAATTAATTGAATGTATAAGGTGCCCCTAAATTGCACAATGCATTGTGTTGCATACAGTAAAAAGTATGTAATGCACGGAAAACATTATGTCAAGTCAAAATTGCAGTAAAATTTCTAGAAATTGCAGTATTTACAATGAAAGACACTTAGAAATTAATGCTTCTTCAAGGAAATACGTTTTTACTGCCTTCTTGAAAGTAATCATGTTCTTAGATTGTCTAATGTGGAGATGCAAAGAGTTCCATGTACGAGGTGCAAGATATTCAAAAGCTCCTTGGCCAAGTAAGCTTTAAAGTATGCCAAAGAGTTGCTTAAGCTTAAAACTGTTGGAAGAAAAACTGAATCCCTGGCAACCAATTCAAGTTTCAGTATTTGCTGTGCAAGAAATCGAGTGTAATAACGTTGCTTATATAAAGGAATTAAGATTTCCATTGAAAACGATTTGTGACGGGTATAGTTTTGTATCAATAATTTGTATCAATTTAATCTTTGACAACTGAATCTATGGTCAGTAGTTTAGCCCCTGCTTGGACTTAAATTTAATTCAGAATCAGGGAAGGCACTAGCTCTCTTGGCTTCCAGACATATAGAGATCACTAAATGTTATGACATTAAGAGAAGAACTAGGACGTGCCATGGTGAGCATGGCTTCATGGTGTTGTAAAACTCTAGTCTTGGATGCAAGGTAGAGCAAATAAGCATTGAATCAATAAGAGGAGACGCTTTAAACTAATTCATATTTGATAATAATTTTAGTTTAATAATAATGATAATAATATACAAATTCGTATACAAGAATAACCTATCAGCATGTCAAGCATGCTGTTATCATTAGGGTCCTGTAAGTAAAGACTGTTTTAAAGTCAAGAATATTGGCATTGCACAACAAATATTCAGACTTCAAATCAAGAAGCATCATTTTAAAAGGGGGTTTTCTTGCACTACAGTCTTATGGTTGGGTTGGGTTTCTCATCTTTTGCCATTATGCAGGTTGCACTTGTCCTTAAAACATCTTCTCTCTTTAACAACTGTTATTTATGACATTCAAAAAAAGAATGTTTAACATACTCTGATGAAATTGTTCATCTAGGCACCCAGTCCTGAGACAAGGTTGAATCCATACAAGAATCAGGTAAGTTTGAGCAGCTTACTTTTATGAATCTTTCCATATTTTGCCACAGAGTCACCCCTCACTTGGTCTCCCCTCTCTCTTGGTCTGTCTCTCCAGTTCCTCTTGTTATGTGCACTGTCATGGTTCCTCCTAAAACATCCCACACCTTGTTCGATCCTCATGATCGATTTTATGCAATCTCTGGTTTGTCCTTAGTTCCCTACTTGACCTCCCTGCTTCCTTTTTCTTCTTTGCCTCAAGCGTTTATTTTATAGCAATTTTTCAGTAGTTTTAAGCGGTCTTATTTTCTTTTTTCCAGTCAGCTGTATGGCTCCCTTTAGTTCAAAATGGGTAGATGAATTTAGATTTAGATTGGTGCAAGAAATATCAATAGGACCCTAGTTGATAAAAGTATTTGCGTGTACTGGAAAGGCTTCTCGTGTTTAAATGCATATAATATCATTGCTATTATTAATTACTTATCAACTTTTTATGTAGATTTTTCAAATTTCATCTTTACATAAACATTTATTTAATTCAGCAAAGCCATTTTCAAACTGCCTGATTATAGAGAGGTTCACATTTGCATGTTTAATATTTTCAAAAATGAGAAGCTTGAAAGAATTATTATCTTGATGATGGCTCTTGGGATTATAGGAAGTATTCCAAATCAATGCTAAAGGATCTTCATCGAAACAAGGACTCAAAATTACACATTAAAGAAATTCATGAGCATCACCATAAGGTGCATGAATTCCGAATTTATGAATGAAGTATATTACTTGTATTATGAATTCTGTAGAAAAATGTAAGGTGGAGTAATCCAGAGCTATTTGACTTTTTAATGATTTCATTCCTTTTTTCTATTACCATGTATTTCTGTCAACCATTGGAGCTTTTCATATAGCATTCAAAGCAGATAACCAGTAATACACTACCTGTCACAAATAAGACGTATGATTGTAGAATTTAACGTTATTAAATGAAAGGAAGTTTCAGAAAATTATTTTAAAGCAAGAGTTAGCAGAACTACGCAAGATCAGAGTAGAATGGAGACGTATTTCATAGAGAGGAAGTTTAAACTATCTCTATCTCAACCTAGAAAAGTTGTTGATATTGAATTCTCATCATGAACTTTGTCTCCTCATTACAGCTGATGCTATCAGAATGGTTAGTTGAAGTGCCAGAAGATTTCCACAGGGAGTGGCTAATGACTGTCAGTCCAGTTGGGAAGAGATGTTTGGTTGTGGCAAATCGAGTAAGTATTTTTTAAGAATTTATCTCATTCACGTGCAAACACGAACTGTGTTTTTGATATGTGCTGTTGGAGCATCCAAGTGAGAAGACATGATTATCGAGCAGTGTCCTGGTCCTTTCTTATAATGGGACGTCATTTCAAGATTCCTATGATTCTGGAATCACAAGGTAGATTTAGGGACACTGAGAAGACATGCTTATCGAGCAATGTCCTGGTCCTTTCTCCTAATGTGACGTCATATGAAGATTTCTATAATTCGTCAATCATGAGGTAGGTCATAAAAGCCTATACCTTCCCACTCTTACGCCTGAAATTGTAGACAGCTTGCAACTCTCCTTTATCTCAAGGACAAGTTATCTCAAGGTGCCAATCGTTGGGTTAAAAATGAATTTCCGTAGCCATTAAACCACCCCAACGCTAAGCGTAGAACAGTTTTCAGGCAAAACCATTGGTTTTTACAATGGCAGGGTGAGAAGTGACTGTACTACGACTCGAATTCTACGCGACACTAGGGGACAAGTATCCAAGCAGCAATCGATTTCTGTTCAAAAGCAAGTTTCTGCAGACAGAGTTCATTGTCTCTGAAGTTATCCCGAAAACGGAATAGTTACCGGTAGATGAAGCTGACTGTATGGTGTTAAAAGGTTCCGGTTTTTAGTGAGTTATGTTGGGGAAAGGCCATGGTGGCCTATACAAAACCTCAACAGACGAAGAAAGAAGAAAGCGAAAGGCTAAGAGAAGAGAGAGATCAGATCAAGTTTATGATCTTAGGTTTGAAAGATGGCAAGTTGCAAGATTCAGGAAAGCATGAGGAAGGCAAGACGTTCCATGAGTTGCATGTTCTTGGGACGAATGATGATTTGTGAGAAAGAGTTCGTGGATTAGGCAGTGAAACTTGGAAAGGGTGTGAATGAGTTGAGCCTCTGGTGGTCCTGACACGCCTGAGAGGAACAGGAATGAACTCCCTGATCTCCTGAGAGCAATTTCCGTGAATTGTAAAAGATGGAAAGATCTCCACTTGAAAATCATCCATGATTGAAAGCAACATTTGTTCTTGACAGAGCTCAACTTCAGCCTACACCAAAAGTGGCTACTGTGTTAACAGGTTTCCTTCACTCCTTCCCGGTGGCAGCAGGCGATCGTTCAAACCCGGGGGTAAGTATGTAAACTTAAGACTTTAAGTAACAAACTTTAAGACCATGGGTAATGGTAACGACTTTTCCAAACAAGCAAAGATGATTTGCATTGATTGCTCACTTTTTCACGCTTCCATCCGCACCTGAGCAGAAGCTGGGTAGTCTTATATCGGTCACTGTCCGAAATGATTTCTCTGATCGCTATCGGGTAAAGAGATGTTCAGTGTGGTGCAGCTGTGTTTCCGTTTTCCTACATTGAAGTTGTGCACAGCAATGCATTAGCTTCTCAATAGAACGCTGTCCGATAGAAGTCCAGCCAAATTACAAGGCTGTTGAATCAGTCTCAATGACGGTTATTTTCTAAACAATTACCGTGGAATTTTTTTGTTCCCGTGATGCTTTTCACATCTAGAATTCCGTTGGATGTAGGGATAAATGATTGATTTCTGTCTCAGAAGGAAATGTGGTTTGAATTCAACGTGATTTGCTCTGATTTCTATAAGCGGGATGATTTCGTTAGAAAGATCACAGAGCCGTTCCGAAAATAGACGCTTTATTTTGGATAATTTTGCGTATTTGTTTTCTGTACAGCAAATATTCTCTCCGTTGTGCGTAGTTTGGCCGTGGCAGTTAATGAGACTTCCACCAGTTTATCCTTCTATCCATGAAACCTTTTCTTATTTAGCTTTAATCCAAATTGTTACAAGCCCCGGCAGTTTCTTAAATCATCTTGTTTCAGTGAAGGGTACTGAATGTCCCTGCTCAAATCTACAGTCAATCGTTTAAAAAGATCTTAGTTTTAATCCCATTTTGAATTCTTCACTGTAACTTGTTACACTGGTTGTGTTGATATTTTTTTAATTTATTCTGCCATTAAGTCAACACGCACTGCACAAAGCTTTAAAAATATCTCCTCTTCAGCACGCAAAGCTTCTCAATACCGACATGAAGTATGCGAAATGCTTTCTACTTATTCCAGTCACCGACGGTGTGAATTCCTCTGGTGTGCAATCCCGCGTTATTCACTTATTCACATCACGGCTCCTGACCAGTGGCTGTTTACGTACTGTGTTACCCTTTTTAAAGTCCACGAACTCTATCCCACAAATCATCATTCATCCCAAGAACATGCAATTTATAGAGCGTCTTGCCTTCTTCTTCCTTCCCGAATCCTAGAGCTTCCCATCTTTCAAATCTAAGATCAATAAACTTGATCTGATCTCTCTCTCCTCTTAGCCTGTCGCTTTCTTCTTTCCTTCAAAGTCCTTTGTTGGGGCTTTTTACTGGCCACCGTGGCCTTAACTCAACATAATTCACTAAAATGAGATCTGCCATAGAATAGCTCTAGGTTGCTGTAAAATTCTAAAATTTTGAACACGCTGCTTTTGTGTCTGGATAGGACATTGTTTCAGTAATTCAAATGCCCTTTATTGCGTAGCTTTAAAGTGAAATATAAACCCAAGATTATCTGATCACTGTCATAGAATTAAGGTCAAGACAGAAATCGCCGGCATAATTTAAGATAATATTTGTCATCATTACTTTGACAGAGTACAGCATTTTAGATTGCATTTACAATGAAGCTGAGCGCACTTTCTTCGTGATTGATTTGACCTGCTGGAAAGGACATCCTGTTTACGATAGCGAGGTATTTTCATTCACTTCATTATCGTATAGGTTAATTATGCTACCTTAATGCCAGCTTAGAAAGGAAATTTCGCAGATTTGCCCAGAATCATTAATTCACTTAAAAGAATTCGGCTTGTTATTTTTGATGGAACTAAAACAGATTATTGTGGTATGAGGTCACAGATCTTGCTCGTTTTCATTTGAGCTTAATCTCTTTTCAAAAACGATATAGCATTTTGCTGACCTACTACCACAAATGAAATTTAGCTAGTTACGAAATTCCTTTCATCAAAGCATCTGCAGTTTAGGCACGTTAGTTTTATAAACACTCTGGAGAACAAAACCAGAATGTTTACCTTGCTAAGCTTGTCTGCGGTCGTCACTTCTATTTTCATGATAAGATGCATTCACAGTTGAGCAGCCCACGTTTAGAATCTTCTTTAGGCTGTCCTAAAAGTGATCACATGCTAACTAATGTTCTGTCAACAATCTCTGGTGTCTCAGTTATTCAAGTGATCATATGTTAACTAGTGCTCTGTCAATAATCTATAGTGTCTAAGTGATTAAACTGATCACATGTTAACTAATATTCTGTCAACAATCTATAGTGTCTAAGAGATTAAACTGATCACATGTCAAGTAATGTTCTATCACCAATCTATATTGTCTAAGTGACCAGAGTGATCACATGTTAACTAATATTCTGTCAACAATCTATAGTCTCTAAGAGATTAAACTGATCACATGTTAACTAATTTTCTGGCAACCATCTATAATATCAAAGTGACCAAAGTGATCACATGTTAACTAATGTTCTGCCAACAATCTATATGGTCTAAGCGGTCACCATGTGATCAGTGTTCTTAATACTCCATGAAACAGCAGCTCTCTGTAGTGACAACTTCTCTTCGATGCCACTTATTGACGTCACCTTTGTGAAAATTCGCAGTTTTCTCATTCTGTTTCGACTAATTAGTTTGTGAGTTTGTTGTCATTTCAAATGCGTTTATATAGGTCAAATGACTGCGATAATATTCAGATCTAATGTATCTTCATTATTGCCTCGTTCTTTCCCCCATAACGTCTGAGTCCTTCCCTCCTTATATCTTACTTACCAAAATAAGATCTATGACTTTAATTATTTCTCGAGCAGTTTCTTCTGCCATCCTGTCGATGCGACCATGTGATTCCGCCATCTGCACATCTGCAACTGCACGCCGCTCCTCCACTCCTGGTGAATCGTTTCTTTCAGTCGGCAACTGCCCCACCCCTCCCCCCCCCCAAGCAGCTTACCTCCCAGTCAAGCAGCACTTCGACTCCTTTTGCTCGATGTATATGTTCAATTTCAGACTGAATTCAGATCTTATTGGCTGAAAACGAAGTTCGACGACCAACCGGAATTGCAGCAGAGATCACGTGTCAATCCGGTAAGCCATGTTATTTTTTCATCTTTGCATGTTAATAATGGGAACCTTTCATGCAAATTCAATTTAAAATGCAATTACAAACCTCTCCAATACATAGGTAGTTTGAAATTGGCTTGCCTGGCTTAGGGTTTACAATATAAAGCTATTTCTATGGGAAAAGAACAAAATAAATGTAAATATATATGAAGATGGGTATTAAATTGATAGACGGGACAGGTCTAATAGGGAAGAAGGTCAGGATTGGTCCAAGTTTTTTTTCTGCAGCAAAAGATGTAGTAGGAGGTTCGAATGGCTATAGTTGAAAGTTTGGAGATGAGGAAGCGTCTATGTTGTGGTTCGATAGAAAGAGAGTTGCAAATTTCAAGAAAAGTAATAAAGGAGTTGCTGAAGATACCTGAAGCGCTAATGGAGAAATTAACAAAGTGGACAGATTTAAATTGCTTTTTGAGTTCGGATGAATATGGACAAAAAGAAGACAGCTTATCATCTTATGCCACGGGAGATGGCTTGATGGAAAGACTGAACAATTCAGTGATAACATCAAGTTATAGTCATAATTATAGCTGATTAAAAGTTATAGTAATATTTATAATAATAACGAATTTTTTAACAGGTTAAAAACTTAAACAAAATTGCTGTTATAAATGTAGTAATGCCATGAATTTCACTTTTTTGCAGTACATTTTCACACCAGCCCCGTGTTCTGGCTGTACCATGGCTGAAGTTCAGAAAGCAGTCACAGCAGAATATTCCTTTAAGGTTCATATTTATCGTCCTTTTCTTGAATTAGATCGTAAATTCATACAATATATCAAGTAGATATTAGTCATAGCTTCCTTCAAACCTTTTAAGAATGTTCTGGTCTAAGAGATATCTTTTTTTCTATCTGAGAGAGTGATCTGGGAATAAAGGAGAGGAGAAGTTGAATTGTTAGACTTTAATGCTCGATGGGACTTGAACAATTCTAGGATGTCCGGGCAAGTGCAAGCTTTTATAGCAAATAAAAGAGAATTTGAATCGTCATAAAACGTATGTGAGAGTCCAAGAGACAAGATTCCAGACACATTTGGGCATAAAGAAGCAATCTTTTATCCTCACTTAAAGATCGAATTATTGCGATTAATCAACTCGATCAGATCTTTATCGATTTCAATTTCACTTTGCTGGAATATTGCTAATAACATTAGAACATATTTAGACATTGAGACTGACTGTTTGTTGGACGGTCCTTAGATGTCTTACCAGTAGTCTCATCAAGTTGGCCCGAATCAACATGCTTGTTACTTTTCATAATCTAAAAATTTCCTTCAACTTTCTTTTCTTGCCTATCCTCATCCCATCACATTAAGTCTATCATCATAACTAGGGAGTCGGGTGTCAGGATAGCTCATTTGTAAGATTCTTGCGCATTGATCGTATGTCAGTGGTTCAAGTCCCACCTCAGCTAAATTTTCACTTTGAGTGAGGAGAGTCGCCAGCTCTTTGTAATTCCAGGCGTAGCAATCATGAGGTGTGATCACATTGAGAGGAAGGACCTGGACACTGCTCGATAAGCAAAAAGCTTCTCAGAGTCTAAATTTCTACCTTTGACAACTAGGTAGAGTCATGTGTATAAAAAAATCATTACTATTAAGAAAATTCATTACTATTTTTTTCATTCGACTTTGTATAATTTGTTCTTCTCTCGTAACCAGTTTTACAAATGATTTCTGCCTTGCTTTACCAAGAGTTCTTTTGCCCGTTAAAGCCACTGTTATTTAAAGCCAACGACCACACCTTCGCATGACATTATTCTCATGTTGAAGTAGCTTTCTGTAAATGGCTCTCCACGTAAAAATACACAGGTCAATTTTTCGCCTCTTTTAACCAACCTGTTATTTGGTGCATTTTTCCCAATAGACTTATCAGCATCGTGACCGAATTCCATTAGCGTTCAGTATTCAATTGCAGACCGTAACATTGATATTGAATGGAACTGAAAGCAAGGGCATATCTTGTCATTCATCATTGGAATAGATATTCTAATTTTAATTTGTTGTCATTGCTTATGATGTCAGTGTGTAGTTGAGAGAAAGATGTGCCGTCAGCGTTCTGGTTTTTCTTCTAGGAAATCAAATCTGTGTCATCCTTGGCACTGCTCACACTTAAAGGAGTATGTCCATCGAATAAGCCATTCTGCCCTAATGAAAGCCTGGAGTCTTTGGGGCGAACTCGGTCTCATCAGTGAATGAAGCAGGAAATTTTTGTTTACTGGGTCATGTTGAGGAAAGACCATGGTGGCCTATAAAAAGCCTCAACAATATAAAATATAAGAAAGCGAAAGGCTAAGAGGAGAGATATGTCAGATCAAGTTTATTGATCTTTGATTTGAAAGTTGGGAAGTTGTATGATTCGGGAAAGGAAGAAGAAAGCAAGACGTTCCATAAATTGCATGTTCTTGGGATGAATGATGATTTGTGAGAAAGAGTTCGTGGATTAGGCAGTGAATCTTGGAAAGGGTGTGAATGAGTTGAGCTTCTGGTGGTCCAGACACGCCTCAGAGGAACAGGAATAATCTCCCTGATCTCCTGAGAACAATGTCCGTTAAAGTATCTAATGATTAGGTAATGAAAGGGAATGAAATGAAAGGGATATCTAATGGTTTTTTTCAAACTTCATTTCTTGTAATATATACTAATATACAACTGCAACCTCTCTAAATAGGTAGTTAGTAATTGGTTGTTTGAACAAAACTAAACGAAAAATACAGAGGAAAAAAAGCTACAAGAAAAGAATGAAAACTTTCAAAATGTCATCAGTTCGGGATTGTCCCAGTCCTTGTTTCTTCGGCAGAAGGCGTCGTAAGAATTCCTCATCGCAATCGGCTTTATCTTCTTGACTGCGTAGCGCCTGCACGTTTGGTGGAATTCCAAGTCTTCAAGCATTTCTAAGAAGTCCACGGAGGAACTGTCAAAGACTCCGTAATCATAATAATAGTAAAAATGACACAGTTCTTGCGAATTTTGAAGGGTGGTGGGTTTTTAGATATTCATGTCAAAATGGTTTTATTTGATATCTGTTTGTCGTCTCATTTTTTCGTTTCACCTTCACGGATCACCTTGACATCTTTTGCTTTGCTTTTTTCTAGGTGGATGGCTTGCTCTTCTACCACAAGAGAACTCACTATACCCCCGGCAGGACACCTCTCGTTGGATGGCTGAAGCCTTATATGGTACCACAGATACTTGGGATTTCGCTGCCGGCTTATATAACCGAAAACCGCCCAGTCGTGAACAAACTTACGCTCCTTCAAGCGAATCACGAATCATTTCGAGAGATTGCACCTGAACTGCGAAGCGAACATGACAAGTCAAAGCAGGAAGGGCCACCAGTAAACATGGAGTGATCTAGTGCAACGAGAAATGCCCCATTTCGCAGCTGGTTCTCCCAGTTTGAGTCTCGATTATGTTCGGCCTCGGTCAGTTTTTGCCTCTCGATCATGCTACTGCCTCTCCGTTGTAGACAAGTGGTCTTAATCACGTATCTAGCTTCCATATCTAAGCTACCTCGTGTCATACAGCCTCGGTCGTAAGTAGGAAATATTTTTCAATTATGCCAACTTATTGCTTTCAATGAATGATATTGGATGGTAGTATCAAGTGGATTTTGCGAGTAAATATTTTTTTATTATGAACAGGTCAGAAGACCCACGAGCGCAAATTTGTTACAAATTGTTTATTTCTAAGATTTTGTTTTATTTCCTTAATGAATTGACAGTCATGTGTAAATATGGTATGATTAAAGAGTAGATTAACATTGGCAAACAAATCAAAATCAATTAAAAAAACATTTACATCTTTGTCATGTTTTTTTCTGGGGCCTCCACAATTTGCACTGATATTTTTCCATTCATACCCTGATCATGAAGATTGCTCTCCAGATCCATCGATCACTTTTTGGATGTTCCGGGATGAAGTCAAGATATATATATATATTTATATATATATATATATATACATATATATATATATATATATATATATATATATATATATATATATATATATATATATATATATATATATATATATATATATATATATATATATATATATATTTAATGTATGGTTTCATTTGCTTTGAGTATGCTTCATTCCTTCGTTTCAATCATCTCGTTTCATTTTTCATTCACTGTCTGTTTGCGTTACCCAAACTGACAATGCCCCGTCATCCGTTCGGGGCTCCATACAGTAGACAATCTTCCATGATACGGTGGACGGTCTCGTGTGAAGTACCTTATTGGCACGATGGAGTAAGCTGAAGCTCTCATGTCCTCATCTGCTTTGCCCCCTCCCACCACTTTGGATCGTGTCCGGTTCACCTTTACTCAGCCATGTCAACCCAGGTCCATGCCAAGGGGAGAACGGCTGGGAGACTTATTTGGTGATCTCTCAAGTAAGATTTAGTCTTTCACGCTCAATTTGCCAAGGACCCACGGCAGAAATGACTTCGTTGACAAGCTCAGGACTGAGGCGAAAGTATGGGTGCAGGCAAAACCAGGACGCGTTTTAAGATGATCGTATTACCAAACCTCTAGTGCAATTTACCTAACACTGAAGATTGCGACAGTTGGAGACGCTGGGCGGAAGGGCTGAACTGCTAACTTCAGATGTTACCGTGGCGATCAAGAGTTGAACGATAATAGTTTATCTATCTATCTATCTATCTATCTATCTATCTATCTATCTATCTATCTATCTATCTATCTATCTATCTATCTATCTATCTATCTATCAATCTATCTATCTATCTATCTATCTATCTATCTATCTATCTATTCATCTATCTATCTATCCATCCATCTATCTATCTATTCATCTATCTATCTATCTATCTATCTATCTATCTATTCATCTATCTATCTATCTATCTATCTATCTATCTATCTATCTATCTATCTATCTATCCTCTGACTTTGAGGTAGTCACGTCTTCTGCAGGCTATTTCGTCTGACATAGATTTAGTCGTGTCTGACTTGAGGTAACTGTTTCTGAAACTCTTGTTTCTCACGTGGATGCTACCCTGTCTGATTTCATGGGGTCATGTTGGACTTTGGGAGACTGTGTCGTAGAGGTAGTTGTGACCGACTTACCAGTGACTCATTTAAGTTCAGATCTAGATGCAAACGATGTGCTCGCTGCAGTATTGGAAACTTAAGCTGTTTCTATTGGTATTCTAAAAGATTATCTACGTCATAACCAGCAGCTCTTCGATTATAACCGTTCACCTATTTAGTTGGAGAAACCGCGAAACTGCCGATGTCTGTCTCTTGTGGTCTGTTGTCATTACTTATCATTCATAGTTAAGAATCGAGTGAATTCCTGTCTGAAAAGAATGATCGCTTCACTAGCCTATTCCATTTTTGTTTGCCATGAGGTTTTAAAGGGAGACAGCGGACGTTTCAACAAAGTGGTGGCACATTTGTTGCACGGTACACAAAGCGAATACTTAGTTTCATTGATTGTAAACCAAAAGTCTTATCTTTATTGTTCAGATGCAAATCCAGACTTGAGGTTTTTTTGACCACACTTTTTCAAATATGAAACCATACTTAGGTTAAATTTAAAGGTATCTATTTTAGACGTCATACCTTGGTATCATACCATGGTATATATTGAAGGAGAACAGTGACGATACTAATAGATTATTATTACTATTATTTCTAAGGTATCTATCTCAGATGTCATACCTTGGTATCATACCATGGTATATATTGAAGGAGAATAGTAATAATACTAATAGATTATTATTATTATCAATTGTAAGGTATCCATTTTTGATGTCATACCTTCGTTAGTATTAAAGGAGAAATAGTACTCGTAATAATAGTAATAACAAATAGCAATGTCAGTATTAGTCGCCACTTTTGCGGTTTAAGTGTATTAGTATTTATACACCATGAAAACTACCAATTTTAATTTGTTGTCATTGCTTATGATGTCAGTGTGTAGTTGAGAGAAAGATGTGCCGTCGGCGTTCTGGTTTTTCTTCTAGGAAATCAAATCTGTGTCCTCCTTGGCACTGCTCACACTTTAAGGAGTATTTTGTCCATCAAATAAGCCATTCTGCCCTAATGAAAGCCTGGAGTCTTTGGGGTGAACTCGGTCTCATCAGTGAATGAAGCAGGAAATGAAAGGGATATGTAATAGTTTTTTTTCAAACTTCATTTCTTGTAATAGATACAACTGCAACCTCTCTGAATAGGTAGTTAACAATTGGTTACTTAACAAAAATATACGAGAAATACAGAGGAAAAAAAGCTACAAGAAAAGAATGAGAACTTTCAAAATGTCATCAGTTCGGGATTGTCCCAGTCCTTATTTCTTCGGCAGAAGGCGTCGTAAGAATTCCTCGTCGCAATCGGCATTATCTTCTTGACTGCGTAGTGCCTGCACGTTTGGTGGAATTCCAAGTCGTCAAACATTTCTAAGAAGTCCACGGAGGAACTGTCAAAGACTCCGTAATCATAATGATAGTAAAAATGATATACTTCTTTATACAGGGTTTTCTTTCCAGCAACAGTGCTGTTGTCAAGCAGGGCCCTGTAATGGAAGAAGGATCCTGCGGTGGCTTTCACCCTAGTTGGAAATCGAGCTATCTTGGTCTACCTAGGTGGGATTCGAATCATTGACCAAATGATCAACGTGCATCCCCCTAATCACTGAGCTGTCTTGACACCTTAGACGTCTACAATCGACTTATGCGGAGCCGGAGGGGTTTTAAAAGAACGGAGGAGAGTATTCACGAAGAATTGTCACGCTAGTTCGGTTGTGTTTCATATTGAGCTAAGCAGCACCTGCTTGAATTTGTAAGACCGCTTTAATCACCCTCTAAATCAACGATACAATCTACGCTTGATTGAGTTAAACAGCAGAATTCAACTTAGTCAGGTTTTAAAAACATGGAAAATGCAACTACGTTTTCAGCTGCTGCTTTTGTGTACATTCCGTTGAAATGAAATGACCTATACCAGTCTGCTAATTCCCCGCTTAATTCTTTATCAGCCCGGCTAGGCCTCCAACTGTTAATCAAAGCGTTCCTTGATTAACACCATTGCAAGTCTCATTGTGTCCATTGATTCGACTCGTGACGGAAATAAACCGGCTAAGATTTCTGGGCTTTGAAAGCATTGAAGCTCTGTTCGTAGATCTTACAACTGGTGCCGTCAGTATTTAAGTGTATCCGTCTGGCAAATTTTCTTCATCATTATCGATAAGCTATTAAAAATCTTCACTCATGATTGTTAATTGATAAAGTCATCGGCATTTTTAAACCAGAAATGAAAAAAAACCGTCGTTAGAAGCACGACGGTTGTAGCAACTTTGTAGCTCTTGTTGCTATCAAACTGCAGCATACTTCTCCAGGGTTCATTAGGGCTGCCCATTTTCTCGGCATTTAATTGAGATGTCTGGACGAAAAGGCAAGCAGACTGACGTATATAAACTTTTTATGTGAAATCAGGCTGCAGAGATGTCATTCTTATCCAAAATGGCTGCTTAATATCCCTAGTTGAATTTCTTCAGTGTGAATAAAAGTAGCGGTGTTGATTTATGACAAGTCTGTGCATGGGCTGAGCCCGGCACATTCGTTTTCGAAACAAATCGATTTGTTAAAGAAAAATGCGTTGAACACAGGCTGAAAATTGCTGTTCCAGGGGTTGTCCAACGTGTGGCCGGTGAGCCATGTGGTGGGCCGCCATGTTATGTGAAATCTCCACCAACTCTGTGTTGAAACGTGATGCAAAAGCCAAACAACGCCATTGTGAATCATGGTTAAGCTCGCATTGTTGACGTAACTGAGGCAAGTTTGAATTAACGCAAGTGGAGAACCATTAATGAAGCAACGTATCATCCCAATAATTGCATTGATTTACATAATTTGGTGGTACTGAAGGATAGCAAATGAATAATTGTAACAAATGTTTAAACAAGAATTACCTATCAGTAAGGTAAACACAGTAAAGAAATGCAGACTACGATTGACTGGTCATTGTCGACGTAGCAATGAAGCAGCGACAGACTTGGTCCTGTGGAAACCAATCATGGCTACAGAAATACTGGTAGACCGAAGCTGGATTACGCCACTATCATCTCTGAAGACACGGGGCTCAGTCTCAGAGAATTGAGCACGATCATGAATGAGAGAGAAACTAGGAGATCTTTCATTAAGGGTTCGGTTGTACCCGATGGATGATGATGATGATGATGATGATGATGATGATGATGATGATGATGATGGTGATGATGATATGATGGTGATGATGATGATGATGGTGATGATTTTGATGATGATTATGATGATGATGATGATGATGATGATGATATGATGGTGATGATGATGATGGTGATGATGATGATGGTGATGATGATGATGGTGATGATGATGATGATGGTGATGATTTTGATGATGATTATGATGATGATGATGATGATGATGATGATGATGATGATGATGATATGATGGTGATGATGATGATGGTGATGATGATGATGATGGTGATGATTTTGATGATGATGATGATGATGATGATGATGATGATGATGATGATGATATGATGGTGATGATGATGATGGTGATGATGATGATGATGATTATGATTATGATGATGATGATGATTATGATGATTATGACGATGATGATGATGATGGTGATGATGATGATACTGATGGATATGGTGATGATGAAGATGATGATGATGATGATGATGATGATGAAGGTGATGATGATTATGATGATGATTATTATGATGACGATGATTATGATAATGATGATAACGATGGTGATGATGATGATACTGATGATGAAAATGATGATGAAAATGATGGTGATTTTGATGATGAAGAGGATGATGAATGATAGTAATACTTGATGATGCAATATTGCAATGGCCAAGAACAGTCAAGTAAATGCATGCATTTTTAAAGAAACCGAAATCTTCCGATTGATTAGCATTTTCTGGGAGGGGGAGGCCGTCGCACGATGCCGATACTGGTGTGAAGCATCCATTGGGGATTCGCACCTTAGGTCTAGATGTATAGCCTGGCCACACAGTAGGCTCTGAAGATGTTTTCAACTGTTGAATTATATGTGTCATGCTGTCGAGGGAAAAGCAATGCTTTCCATTGGCTTGTGAATAGTGGAGATGAATTATTGACGGCTGATTTGCCGTTTTATTTGAGCAGCGGGTAAGATTAAGCGAATTGAAAGTGGAAATTGATTCAATTGGCTACGAATCATTCTAAGCTTAGAGTGGCATTGTGTGCACGCTAGTTCTTCTTAACTCGTCAAGCTGATTTAAATTATAGCCTTCAAAACAAAGCTGGCAAGTCCGTGAAACGACAAAGCGTGGTTCAACAACTGCTGGCTGTGTATCACAGGGTCTGTTTCACCATTAGCCACAGCCAATTTGTTGCTGTCTTCGATGGTTTCTAAGACGTGCGCCCCTCAGTTACAGCTGCCATAGCCAGCGAATCAGTGAGACTCACGTTGGCCACAGCGACACGGTGGATCGTTTATCGACTTCATTTGAGCAAACTCTTCTTTTCTGAGCTGAATATTTTATCAACGGATTTTCTGTCGTCATTGCAGCCAAGCAGACTTGTCAGTACAGCATTTGTCGCGTAGAATTGTTGACTAAGTCATAGCATGCCTTTTCTCTTCTCTCTCATTGCTGTTTCACTCAGATTTATTTGAATGACAAGTGTCTCCTGATGCATTCAGCTGCTTACCGTTCTCCTGTCTTCTGTCAGCTAACAATAACTTGCTATGTTGTAGTGTATTCGAGATCAATTCTCGCCATTGAGCTTTGCTTTAGCGTCAGTGATTCCATTCTTGGGGGCGTCGTTTTGCTACAACTCAACTGTTGTGAATAGATTATAGCTGATTGAGATAAAGAAGGAAGTTCATCCAATTCATCATATTCTATGGCAAGAAAAGCTCTTGATGTGAAATTGTCTCAGCGACAGATCTTCCGCGGCAATTTGGCATAAGGAGAGCAGAATTTAACGCAGTTGTCCTTTGACGTTGTTGGTACCAAAGCTGGATTTGTAATACACGAATCGAATGTTAACCTGGAAAGCGGTGGATTGAAATTATTTGAAGAGCAGAGATGAAGAAGTAAGTTACCTTCAGTTCATATACATTAATGAGTTGATGATCACAAAATTTGAGAATCTCTTTGACTTGTTCATGCCGCCACAACGTGAATTCCTCATATCGTCAGAAGCTCAACTCATTCACACCCTTTCCAAGTTTCACTGCCTAATCCATGAAATATATCCAACAAATCATCATTCATCCCAAGAACATGTGATTTATGGAATGCATTGCCTCCGTCTTCCTTTTCCTGAATCTTACAACTTGCCATCTTTCAAATCTAAGATCAATAAACTTGATCCGATCTCCCTCTCCTCTGAGCCTTTCGCTTTCTTCTTTTTTCCTTTGTTGGGGCTTTGTATATGCCACCATGGCCTTTCCTCAATATAACTCACTAGAAAGAAAGAAATGAGGGGATCTTATGAGATTCACCAGCTTCCTGATTCTCTAGAGTTGGGTGTACCTAAAGCCGTTGTATGGGTAGAATGGCCTGTGAAGCTGCCCGATACTTCAGGCTTTTCTAAGCGCCAACCATTAACGATAGTTTCTCCGTACTCATGTAATTGATTTCGAGTCTTGTGCTCTATACTACCTTTGAGAAGCACCTTCCTGGTTACGTAGTTTCCCCAAGCCATAAGACTGCCTTCTTCTTTATCTTCTTTCCCCCAAGCCATAGCACTACATGGTAGTTTAACCGCTTTCGTTCCGCATAGTGCTTTCAGCTTAGGTTCACATACCCATGTACTGACGGGTGGGGGGAAGTAGAAAAATAACAAGGGAAACTGAGCCCCTTAGATCCCCAGCTTTTCAACCCTGGGTCGCACGCATTCTGAAGCAGGCACAGTTTGGTACCGAGGCGGTTATCCTCACCACAATAAGTACATGCTCTAGCAAAAATTGTCACCACTTCCAAGTTATGCTCACTAGAAATAAGATAACATTGCATTTGTTGCCTAAATTGAAATCAACATAACACAGTGACATTTGTTCCGATTATTGCAAGCATAATAACGATTGTCACGGAGATTAATAAAATCGTATTCAAAGAAAGACAGTTGAATGATCCTTTGAAAATCCCTTCATTATTCGTCATGGCACCAGTTATCAAGTTCATTA
>OZ032122.1:2300469-2480469 GCA_964026355.1 Pseudorhiza aurosa
GCGACGAGACACCGGCTGTTTCTGGTATCATGCCGCAGAGGTAACTTTGTTTCGTCATTCAAACACGAAAACGAATAAACAACCTACTCCTTTATGACTCGTAGACCAGCGTCAAAGATGCTTTGAGCTATGACGAAAATAGCATATTTTCATACATTTTCATATTTAATTCTTTCAAGGAGATTTGCCCTTCAGCATAAGCTGGTTTTCGAGGGGGCCCTCGCACCGTTTTGATTCCAGCAAATTTGCAGACATGTACCTTTTTTTGATAATCTTATTGCCGCAATGCTCACTATAGCACAGTTAAAATCTCGTTTTAATGAATTCATTTAAGATGAGAAGTCGATTCGAATATCTTGACAGTGTGTTCATTCTCAAACCCTCACTCTTACGCCGACGAAGGCTCAAACCCACAGTATATGTGACTGCTCACCCCACAACTGCTGTATCCAAGCTCAATATCACTATTGTGGAATATGAGCAGTTTAAGCTTGACATTCCACTTTGCTAGAACAATCGGTAAGAGTGCAACAATTGAAACACGCTGCTACCAGATGACCAGCCCCCAACTGTAGCATTCAATATGCTTGCACAACTGTGTGGCTCAAAAGATGAGAAACAGAAATAGGCCCTGTCTTATTAACCTAAAATGGTTTGGGAAGGAACTTTGACTTCGAGTTTCACGCCATGTACCCAAACACAGCTGGCTTGACAGGTAGATGGCACCCAAAAAGTCTTCACGAAGATAGGGATCGAGCCCGTGACATTCATAACAGTAGGTGCACGAATGTGATGACTTGATGATACTTGCTGGAAAGATGTTCGTCCATTTATCAGAGATATCGATCGACTGTTTCCAGTTGCATGTGCACATCTTGATCAACAGCGAACCGTTGCGAATATTTATCAACCTAGAGTATCAATATAGTTTTACTTCGGGCCCGAAAAGTGGCATTTGTGTCGAGCAATCGATGCGATGTTCAACACTGTTGTCTTCTTTGGAAAGCATCAAAGAAAGTCCATTCAAAATCGCAAAGATCCTTTGAATATTTGCACAACCTAGAAAGCGAATTGCGTCATAGCTTGTTTATCTGTTATTGCTGGATCGCATAGAGTGAGCAAGGCTTACACCAGACACGTAGCAGTGAATATACGGTTGGGGAGGGCGGACTGAGGCAACAGCCACGTAATACCCCGGAGGGCAGGTTCTCATGCAATACACCCGGATATCCTAGGTCATGTGTTTTTGTTGCTTCAAAATAGCGGTGTTCTCTTGATGGTCAATTGCAACCAGCCAGGGGGGAAACTGTTTGGGAATTTGCGTTGGGCTGCGCGCGTGGCTTGTACTCCATGGTTAAGAATGAGTATAGGGTGGAATCGTGAAATTTATGCGAATATGCAGAATCCATTTGCGATCTATGTGTATTCTATTTAGAACGTACCTGCTCTGAGCTGCATTTTAGGGTCGAAATTCCCAAGACGTGTAAGGTGCCAACGCTTTGTATTCAGAAGCAGTGCTTGACGTCACAAACAAGGGAGCTAGTTAAAAAGGGGTGACCAGTGGAAATAATTTTGGAATGATATTCATCAGAATCATGATCGAAGCTGCCATATACGACAGAGTTTCTTCACAGATGTGAACACTCAGTTAAGTACAATTGCAAAGAGAAAGTTGATTACATTGAAATTAGCAGTTGTCAAAAGTTAGGTGTCATGAAAACGCAGTGGAAAGATTCTTGCCTATTTATTCTATGACCACTGGTTCGAATCCAGCCACAGCTGACTTTACTTCTAAGTGAAGAGAATCGCTTGCTCTCTGTAATGCCAGGCGTGGAGGAATTACGAGCTGTGACAACATCAAGAGTTAAGACATACACACTGCTCGGCAAGGCAATATCTTCTCATTGCCTGAAAATCTACCCGCAGATGTTTAACAGAAGTCATGAGAGCTAACAATGCTTCCCCCTTTCGTTTTTCTTCCAGATTTTTTTGTCCTTCTTCACATGAATGCACTCTGAACACGACTCGTTTTAAAACATCACACCTTGAAGAAATTTGTAGTTTGTTATCAAAACTTGAGGCTAAGTTTGGGACAAGAAAATCAACTCCTCAGCCACCATCAAAATGCTCTGGTCGTGCTTCACTCCGGATAATTAGACCGCATATTATTTTTACATCTTCTCATTCACTGTTGCAGGGAGACAAGAGACTTACCGAATCGCAATGAGGTCATCCACCAACTGTGAATTGAATTCAAAATTAGCCCTGTTCCCGGCTTTAAGATTGCAGACACAACGTCCACCGTCCTAGACTGTTTATCGAGTTTGAATGTAGCTGGATGCAAATTTGATTGACAATTGTCTGATCATCGTTAGCTTACATGCAAAGAAATTCGTTGCGTGTTTAAAGTATTGAGAGCTTCTGGACAAAGCCACGTTTTTCGCTGTGATTTCAGTATTGAAGCTACGAGTGATAGGGCGCCCGAAAACAAAGATCTTACAAACAACTGTGGAAACACATAATTAATCGTTTATCTATCTTGTTCTCTTTGTGAAGAAGTCAAGAAATCACCAGCTACCGTTGCAGGTTATGTTGATTGGTTTATAGCACCGCTCGCGGAAGTGCGGTTTTCGACAGTTCAGTTTGCGCCGTTGTCAAAGCAGTTTCTTTACCGGCGGTGGTAAGAATGGGAAAACGCAGATGGAAAGACGAGCGCGTCCTTTTGAGCATCAGAGGCAAGCGGTATGAAACGTACGAGCGAACGTTAGCGCGATTCCCCAACACGCTCCTTGGGAATTACGACAGGCGACAGAAACACTACCGACCTGAAACGGAGGAGTACGCGTTCGATTTTGAGATCAGCGAAAGCGCGTTCGGAGCGATACTATTTTACTATCAGTCATCAGGGATAATGTCACGACCGCTCGACGTCACGGAGGAAGAATTCGAAGACGCAATGCTCTTTTTCGAGATATTTAAGATGCACATGATTCGTGAAAATATCGACTTGCCACGCAACAAGCTGAGGCGGTGGCTGTGGATGGTTCTCGAGTATCCAGAGACGTCACTCACAGGTAAGATCATCGCGAACTTTTCATTCCTAATGATACTTGTATCCAGTGTGGTGTTCTGCGTCGAAACTGTTGACAGAAGGCCGAAGGAAATCGGACGACGAAACAACGTATGGTTCATACTCGAGAGCATTTTCATCGTCTGGTTCACTGTCGAGTACATCGCGCGGCTTATCGCTGCCCCGAGAAAAGTCGATTTCCTGTTCTCCTTACTAGGACTAATCGACCTAGCGGCAATCATCCCGTACTTTGCGACACTGATAATCGTTGATGATGCCTCGAACGCGCGGTCGTTCGCCATCATCAGAGCGTTTCGTCTAGTGCAAGCGTTTCGTATCATCAAGCTAACGCGGCACAGCAAAAGCCTGCAGTTAATGGGGAAGGCGCTGTTGTACTGTCGAGACCAAGTGGGCTCGCTCATGCTCTTCCTATCGATAAATGCACTTACTGGAGCGTCCTTGATGTACCACCTTGAAAGCAAGAGCAGTCCCGACTTCGACAGTATACCCTCGGCCGTCTGGTTTTGCATCATATCAATGACGACCGTGGGATACGGAGACATGGTGCCAGTTACGTACGCGGGAAAATTTGCCGGCGTTTTCTGTATCATCATGGGATCCATAACATTGTTCCACCTTTTCTTGCCAGTTTATCTGACGTACTTCTCTCTTTTCTATAATTCGAACAAACACATGAAGGCGAAGAACATATTATAAAGTGATCTTGGGGCCAAATGCGAAGTATGGCTGACGGTTTTTCATCACAGTAGTGAACTTTGTTGTTAAATTTTACTGGTAAGCCATTCTCAGCAAGACCACACTGCGTGTAATTTTTACACCGTATGCAAAGAGCCGCTTCTACCATTGTGTCACATGGTCTAGAGTTTTACAATCCAATATATTCTATGGCGATATGCTGGATTAAGCTGGGAACTTCTTGGACAGGTGATTGGATAACGCTACTAGCATGAGAACGGAATATGGATAACTTTATCATAACTGGCTCTTTTAGTCTAACAAGACCAAAGTTGTAAATATGCAATGTACACAAACCAGAGCACCTCTTACCCTTGTAGCTACGTTTGTAGATATTAAAGGCTGCTCATCGTTTCCAGCTGCAGATACTTCTTCTTCAAGATCCTGCTCTTGATACAAAGTTGTCTTAGATTTGCAGAAATTTATGTCTTTTATTTGTAAATATTTTGACGCATCGCTATTGAAAATATTTTATACATATGTATCACTGAACAACCACATGACCAAATTATTTGCCATTGTAAACAACTTATGACTTTGACTGGTTAATTTGGTTTCATCATTATCATCATCATCATCATCATCATTACCATCATCATCATCACCATCATCACCATCATCACTATCATCACCATCATCATTATCATCATAATCATGGTAATCAAGACAGTGACAAACCATAAAAACCTTTTTAAAATTCAGGTTGTATCTGGTTCGCTAATTAAAGAGGCTTCTAAAAAAGAAAAGGCAACAAGACCACATCAGTGAAGAGATAGAAGAAGGTATGCAACTTTAAAAGGAAGACCACAAGGGAGGGAATGAAGTTATTAGTAAGGTAGAAGGTTTGGCTTTGTCCAAGACTTGTTTGGTGGTATTCTGGTTTTGCTCGACAGTTTAAAGCTTGCTTTGTGTTTTGATGTGTGTAAGGTGCAAAACCACTTGATTTTCCGTGCAATGACGTGCCCTAGGACTCAAGGGAGTTCTTTGGAAGTTTCTGTACCCTGGAGATACTGGTATCAATCGACTGTCTCCACAACAAGGGAATCGGTTTGCGATTCAAGCATTCTTGCTCCGTTGGGACCTTTGTTTGCCGAGCTATACAAGGCTTGCTACGCGAATATAGACTCACACGCATTCGCTCGCTGAAGGTTCCTTCGCATGCGATAATTTCACTGCACTGCATAAAAGGCTAGGCCAAGAGAGATTGGGCAAACTGTCAGTAAGTTTACTGCCATAAACTTACTTCTGCATAAAATTTACATGTATATATATAAATATTTATATATATTTATCGCTCTATTTTGCGTCTTAGCTGTTTGCTTTTGTGTTTCTATGTTGGAGGCGGAGCTGCTCGATGTTCACGTGTAAGCTCAACTCATTCACATCCTTTCCAAGTTTCACTGCCTACTTCACGAACTCTATCTCACAAATCATCATTTATCCCAAGAACATGCAACTTATGGAACACCTTGCCTTCTTCTTGCAAACCTGAGTCCTACAACTTGCCATCTTTCAAGTCTAAGATCAATAAACTTGATCTTATCTCTCTATCCTCTTAGCTGTTCGCTTTCTTCTGCCTTCCTTTATTGGGGCTTTGTATAGGCCACCGTAGCCTCTCCTGAACATAACCCACTAAAAAAGAAAAAAAAATTCTTGCCAAGCTGATTTCTGCTTTACTGATTATGATAGTTCATATTTTAGCAAACCTGGCTTGATGCTGAAACCCAGTCATGCGTTTTCTGCTGTGTATTTTCTGGGTACTCGGCGTTGGTGTGAGTTTAAACATTTGAGCCCGAAGCTTTTATTTGCGAGTTACAGCATGTATCATAGTTTATGTTCATACCGAAACTGGTACTTTTTCAGAGGGACTTGATTGATTCGTTCGAATAAAAATTTCAAGGCCGTGCGTAGAACAGATGACATTGATAGAATTTTATAGCAAAAAGTGGAAAACTCAGATGAATATAATGATAATAAAAAAGTCCATTATCATCACCACTCGCAATCATCATCAATCACCATCATCATCAATAACTATCGGCATCAATCACCATCAGTATCAATCACCATCAGTGTCAATCATCATCAGCATCAATCATCATCAGCATCAATCACCATCAGCATTAATCAAAATCAGCATCAATCGCCATCAGCATCAATCACCAGCATCATCAATCACCAGTCACTTCATGAAACACCTTCATCATCAATCACCATCCCCATCAGGAATGAGTCACTTCTTGAATCACCATCATCATCAATCATCAGTTGCTCCACGAATCACCTTCATGATCAATAATGAGTCACTTCATGAATTACCATCATTATCAATAACAATCACCATCAATCACCATTCTCATCAATAATGAGTCACTTCATGAATCACCATCATTATCAATCACAATCACCATCAATCACCATTCTCATCAATAATGAGTCAATTCATGAAGCATCTTCATCATCAATCATCATCATATATCAATCATCAGTCACTTCATGCATCACTTTTATCATCAATAATGAATAACTTTATCAATCACCATCATCATCAATCATGAGTCACTTAACCAATCACTATCATCACCAATCACCGTCATCATCAATCATGAGTCACTTAATCAATCACCTTCTTCAGCAATCATAATCCCCATCAATCACCATCCTCATCAATAATGAGTCACTTCATTAATCACATTCATCATCTATTATCAGTCACTTCATGAATCACCATCATCACCAATCACTATCATCTTCACTCACCACCATCATCAGTCACTATCGTCATCAATCATCAATCACTTCATCAATCACCACCATTGTCAATGACCACCATTAATCACTTCATCAATCACCTTCATCATCAATTATCAGTCACTTTATCAACCATCATTATCACTAATCATCAGCAGTCATCACAACCATCATCATTATCATCATCATTGAGATCAGATCAAGTTTATTGAGCAGAAACAAGGAGCAGAAACATTCTCATGTTAAACTGAAATATTTGGCTTCAGTTGGCAATACGACCAGGGAAATGCAGAATCAGCTGCTAGAGGTATCATGAAACAGTAAGCCAGGTGTTTGTGTGAAGTGTTTACTTTATGGCGAAATCAATACACGGTAGTATGGTTAGCCCAATTATGTAAACACGTAAAAAAATACGACCTTATAATGAATAATTGAAGAAAACAGAGAACTGTGCTACTACTGTGTTGACATGAATTCGTGATGGTCCTGTGAATGGAAAGAGAGCAAGTCTTTTCTTGATACAATCAAACTTTGACTAAACTATTCTATCAGATTTGTACCTCATTGTCACCTTATGAAAATATTCATAGAATGGGTGCAGCACTTAGGCAAAGCGTCTTTGTCACAATCACTCGTCTTCATTGAGTGGCAAAGCAAAATAACATCTACAGATGAAACAACAGATGAATGTGAATTAGAAGAAATTAGCCCAAATTTCAATGCGAAATCGAAAAAGGACTCAGCGTGGATATGTGTTACAAATACCATGAATTGAATCATTGTATTCATAGTTACAATGTACAGAAAACCAAAGCTCAGAATTGAATGGCGGATTGAACGAAAAAATCCATAGATTCACATTACATACCGAGTGCTTTCCCTCTGGCAAAACACTAAAGCTGTGAGTGTACAGTTAAACCGAAGGAAGGTCAACTTTCGTGACTCAAAAACTTCAATTATAAAGCACATTCTGTTAAGAGACTTAAAGAAAGTAAGCAGCATATCATTAAAGCCTAAACCTGCCTCGTTTCAATATTAGCCAAATTTGACCAAACAATAAGACTGCGTTCTGAATGTTCTAGCATATAAACGTCACCTTCAACCTCTACATCAAGCTCTACATCAAGTGAAAAATTGTCGAAAAAGGTCTTTTTTAGCCTGTTAGACTAAGTATTTTTGCAAACTTCGTCTGTTCTCGATATTTGCTAGTCGCTACAGCAAAATGTATCCTAAAGGCAAGATTTTGCCACTTGCCAAAAAATCTCATGTTTTCAACATTTTCTTGATGTAATCAAAGCTCCAACTTTGTCCATATTGGCTACGTTTCCCAAAAATATAAGACTGTCGGCTTGTCATGTCAGTCGAAAATCGTCGTTTTCAAGTTTTACCAGACCTTATCGAGTGGGAATTTTACTAAAAATGAGCAAAATTTGGGCAAAAATAAAGCTGCCAGCTTCGGATTTCCTTTCATTGAGATTGTAGATTCTTTTTGCTTAGTTTTCATGTATTGCAAATAACAGCTAGAACGTAATAACTGAGAAACAATATACTTCTTGGACAAAATCCTCGCCCTGGAATCGGTATGAATGAAGTTGACTCACCTCATCCCAGGTAGAATTGAAAGTCAAATCCATGTTCAAAACACTGATAAAATCAAGTCCCTTGACCATTTAGCTTTTCTTCCATCCAATATTTCTAGTAATGCTTGTACTGCTCAAATGGGGATTTTTTAATGATGAAGGTGTCAGGATACCACAGTGGTACGATTCTTATCCATTGACCCAGCAGTCAATGGTTCGATTCCTACCTCAGCTAAAGTTTCACTTAGAGCGAGGAGAGTCGCCAGGTCTCTGTAATTCCAGGCGTAGGAATCACGAGGTGTGGTTAGATCGAGAGGAGGGACTTGGGTAAGGAAACAACCTCTCAGTATCCAAATCTCGGTAGATTCATATGTGAAAAAATGCTTTGAAATTTTGTTGCAGTAATTCATGATATTTAGCAAACCGAAGTTTGCACGAAATTGAAGGGGTTCTGTGACCGTTCGGATGACCAAAGCTAGCAAAGCACGTTGCTCAGACTGAGCAGAACCAGAAATCAGATGATTGTCAAACTCAATTTATCATTGAGGGAAGACATTGGCAGAAGAGCTTCAGGATATCAAAAATGAGTTCATTCGTAGGATTATGTATTAAGAATTCACGGGAAGAAATTAATTGCCATTATTACAAATACAATGAAAGAGGGTAGTCAATCTTGCTTCATGAGTTTTTCTGGTCCACTTTTATTATCACCTAAAATCGAAGTTGATGCTAAGATAATTATTGAGGCTCTTAAAAGTCACTAGCTAAAGCTATGTTATGAATAAATGTTACTCGAAACAAATGGATTAATCGGAAATTGTAATCAGAAAAAGATGGGAAAAGAGGATGTCGAGTTTCAGGTTTTCATCAGCAATATGCAGTCAAATGTCAGACAACATGGGGACAGTCAAATCTATAATGCACGGTGTAATTCAACTTAGAGGCTAGGCAAATGCTTCAGTTCTAGCTAGCATCACCATCAGTGGTAGCCAATATGACGTTAATGGTGAGATATCACAAGCGTGCTACTGCAAATAAACTGCTCTTACGCTAACTGGTATTGTCAAAATGGAACTCAGGGGGCGGTAGGAGGAGAACTTCTCCCCCCTTCGCTGCCTAGCAAACGTCTGATCAAGATTTTTGCTTTCTCTATAAAATAGATTGAGGTGGGACAGAATATTCTTCCAATGGAAGCAAAATGTGTAGGCGAAAGAAATCACTAGAATTTTAACAATGCCATTTATGTAAAGACTAAGTGTACACAAGAAAACCCGTACACCACAACGTTTACCGTACACCACAACAACCCAGCCCCCAAGGCAGCACGGGAATGGCAGCATTCGAGGCAGTGAGGTAAACATTTCTTTCCCCGACACCACTCTGGGGCTCTAGGGCTCTTTGTTAAGGAAAAAGCCAGCCCCTTTGAAATCTTCTGTTTCGTGTCTGGCTAAGATGGCAAAACTCTGGATAAAGCATTCAGCTTGAGGGTGTAAGAATTTAGATAAATAAATCGAAGATCATGATGATTACCGATTTAACTTCAGTGTATTGTTCCAGGCCGTATTCTCCCCTGCAAATAGAGAAGAATATTAGTATTATGCGATTAGATGCCGAGTTTGGGGCGGCAAGGAAATGACTGAAATTTTTATGGGTTAAGGGGGGCGGTTGTAAGAAGACTTGGGGTGGGTCCTTTGATAACTGCATAGACGATCTTGAATAGTTTTGGAAACTGTTGGAATGCATTTGAAACAGTCGACAATCAGATTTAACAGCATTTGATTATCAATTATCGTTTGTTACCATACCTTCGCATGTTTTAGGATGCAGTCATGCACTCTTGGAATGCAGCATCCAATTTCATGTCAGAAAATTTTGTCGGGTTACCCCTCTCCCCTATAAACTGTCGAACATACACCAATAACGGTGAATATTGAAAAGATTCGGCCACTTAAATGCACCGTAGTTCGTAGCTCTGATGTGCAGTAAAAGTGCGATTGAGCCATTTCAAGTTTCCCAATTTTACAAATATCATCCCATTATGGAGGACTCTAAACTACGGTAATCCGTGTTTTACAACAGTCAACGATGGTTTTCAATCAATAGTTGCAAATCAACATATAATGCACCAAGCTATTAGATTCGCTGCGCATTGGCGTGCCTTGGGGCTCAAGGGAATCTATCGGAAACATTTGCACCTTCAGGAATACTTTGTGATTGAACTACTTCTGCAGTAAGGGAATTAGTTAGGAATTCAAGGACTCTTGCTCCTTTGAAACCGTTGTTTGTCGAGTCATATGAAAAGACTTGCTGTCATGTTGGTTATAGTTAAAATTTGTACGCATTCGCTTGCTGAAAGTCCCCACGCTGTTCTTACTGAAAAAATTGCATAGACAGGGCTAGGCCAAGACAGATACGGCAAACAATCGGGAAGTGTACTTTCATGGACTATCTATGCAGAAACATATGTATTTATCGACTCAACTTAATTTGCATCCTGTCTAATTTGATTTGCATGAATTTACCAAATCGACTCTCATCATAAACAAGATAAAGAACAGAGCAACGTCCAGAGAAAAATGAGGACTAAAAAGTGACTTACAATTCCCTGCCACTTCCTGACATCTTGAATCCACCAAAAGGAGAATGACAGTTCAAAACGTCGTAGCAGTTAACCCTGGTGGGAAACAGGATAATTTTGCTTGTATTACAAGGAACTTCAATATCTTACCATAAAATTGTTACATTTTCAAGCGATTAAAATCGCATATGAGGCCGTCCTTGCGCAAGGCGTCGGATTCTTCCCTGATAACTTTTATCAAACCAAATCTTCTTCTCCAGGCCTTGTCCCGCTTAAGTAAGCTCCTCCCGTCTCTGGCACCTTCCTCCCTCAATCCTGCTTCATCCAGACGCAGCATGAGCTGTTTACATATTCTAACCAATTTCATTAACACTGAGATTTTTACAGCCGAATGCTCTTAATGCGTCTGAAGTTATTCACACATTCGCGCTTGGACCGACAACAAGGCATCGCTGGCTTGTGATGTTCCCCTTCACGGGGCGGGTTCAGTCAGATCAAACTCAACTCATTCGCGCATTATTAACCACCAGCAACTAGGAGAAAATGTTTCTCAGAGTTTTGAATATACCACGATTGACATCCAGACCCTTTTCGCTACATCTTGCATGTCAATATTCACTCACCTGGAAAACATCTCAGTGAATTTTTTGTGGATTCCTTAAGGGTACTGGTGGACCGCTGCATTCAGGCCGTCAATCAAAAAGCCCTCGGTCCCAACCCATTAGCGCTAGTAATAGTAATAGCTAGCTAGAAAAATAGCCAATACTTATGAAGGCTAACACTACCCTATCTAAACTATCAAGAAGCGAAGAAACAAAATTGCATCAGCTGCATTCTATCTCTTCCAACTTCTGGTCCTCATTTCGAATGCATCTTCACTTTTTGCAGCTTTTTATTGCTCTGGAAGTCGATTCCAAGCTAAGATGCCTCGAAATGAAATCGACTCGTTTCCATATTTATATGTCCTCGTTTTAGGTAGCAGGAGGATACTGTTTATCTCGGCCTTTTATAGAAGCACTCTTACATTGAAGAAATCCAACAGAGAGGAAGGGCTTCGAGAAGCAATGCAGTTTTACACCTCTAGCACATGGGTGTCCAAAGTCTGGCCAGCGGGCCAAATGTCAAATTTTATCCGACCCGCAACCTCGTGTCATAGAGTTTATAAGTAAAAAGATTGAAATTTAAAAGCAACTATGAAGCACAAAATGGCTTTTTAAAATTTGTCTGAATATATTGTTGCTCTATGTAAAAAAATCCAGGCAAGGTTGGCCCCTACAAATTTTAGCATATAAAATCTGGCTCCCTTTTTAAAAAGTTTGGACACCACTGCTCTAGCATAAACTTTGCAGATTTGCATCTGAATAATAAATTTCTCGTTTTTCCATTGAAGATTATGAAACACTTACCAGACTGTTCCTGCTCTCAGACTGTGAGCCACCTTCATTGCCTTGTTCAGATCTTTCGTTTGGACAGCCGAGGCTAGGCCATAACATGTTTTGTTAGCTCTTTCAATCAACTCGTCAATGTTCTTGAACTTCAAGATCTGCTGCACTGGTCCGAAAATCTGTGAAAAATCCCAAAAAGGAACACTTAAGAAAAAACTGCGTATGCTACGACGTATGTCCAACTGGAAAACGAGAAAGTCTTCAAACAAATTGGTTCATCAAAGAAAGAATTTCAGTAGAAAATCCAATTCAACGTCTAAATACCAAGTAAGTGAGCTTCAAAAGCCTTCATCTTAAATCGACGCTTAGTAATCCAGTTCAATGTAATTTCCTACCTCCTCCTTCGCAATGCGCATGTCATCAGTAACATCCGAGAAGACGGTTGGCTCAATAAAGTACCCCTTATCACCAACTCGCTTTCCACCGCAGTTCAGCTTTGCCCCTTGCTGTTTTCCACTTTCAATCAGATCAAGAATTTTCTCAAATTGCTCGTTGTCTACCTGTCGAAGATTCAAATACAGCAAAGTTTAGTCACATGCTTGATACGATCGTTAGAGATGCACTGTCATGAGCGAGAGAACTGAGAACTCCCCTAATTTACACTCTCTACCCCCAGCTTTATACTAGGAACCCACTGGTGGGACAGATAGATGGCATCATGAAACGGGGGTGTGCGTGCATTGAAGTCGGGACCTTATTGACTGCAGATACGTGCCAATAAGGAACACTGCACTTTAAAACCACACTTTTAACAGTTATGAAGTCCTTCAACGTATTCAACAACTTCGTCTCATTTCTTGCCTCCAGTGTGGCAAAAACCAGAGTTAGTCCCCCGAGTCTTGTTCTATGCAAAAGTATTTTTACAGGGTCGCTTTCCTAGCGTCAGGGGGCTCTACCAATCATGTTTACACCAAGACGTGCGAAAGAGGGAGATCCATGCAAATGTTTGGTTTCGTGCATGGACCAACAATCATCACTTGCCTCCCAATCCAAATGGCTACAAAGCCTGACAAGAAAGGAACTATACTCTTGTCGATGAAATACAGGGTCCTTTGATCTAATAAAAGCCAATTGCAAAATTGCAAAATAAAAATCCCACCTGGTTTGGCCAATTAAAAGAAAACTATTGACTAGTCCTAATAGTCTTATTGCGGACTTCATTCGACGCTTCATAAAATGAACAGTTTTGGCTGAGAGATTCCATTACGATGAAGTTATATTTTATTTTCTGTGCAATGTTATCTATCAGAGCACAGCTACCAAATCAGTGCTCTTCCTCGCGCCGAAACGTTCAGATGTCCTTCAATAAATCTCAAGCTTCACTACGTTATCGAAGCTCCTAGGTCCATGTGAGATAAATGGAAGGGTTCGTTATCCTTGGGGAGCGGGGGTCAGCAGTTTACATCTTGCTTCAACGTGAATGAGATGGGGAGAAACGAATCGACTGAAATACTGCTGGACTGTTCAGAGAAGACATAGGAAACTTCCAGAAGTCAGGAGAGTGACGAAATCGGAGATTTGAAGGAGCGAGGGTAGGCAAAAGGGCCAGAGAGCGAGGCTATCTAATAGCAAATGAAATCAGTCCCAAGCGCATTCCAGGGTAAAGAGAAAAGGACAGGCTAGCTGACGTGCTTAGCCCTGTATAGAGAAAAGTTATCGAAGGAATGAATTTCTAACCTGGGGTCCCTGCTGTACACTGTTGTCCATAGGGTTTCCAACTGTTCGTTTCTGTGCACGCAAGACGCTCTTTTTCACGAATTCGTCATACACTGATTCCTCAACGAACGTGCGACTACCCGCACAACAGCACTGCCCTTGGTTGAAGAACAGAGCGAAGTGGCTTATTTCAACTGCTTCGTCAATATCAGCATCGGCAAAAACGATGTTTGGGCTTTTGCCTCCGAGCTCAAGGGTGACGTTTTTCAGGTTGCTTTTGCCGGCGGCTTGGAGGATGATTTTGCCAACCTAATTTTGAAAAATAAAATTTTCATTTGAAACAAGTATGTGAAGGATCTAGAGAGCAGGGATCTCAAACTCAATTTGCCTGGGGGCCGCTGGAAGCAACATCAGGTATTCCGCACGAAAGGCTCTGATAAAAACATCCCAATGCTCTCAAATATCTTCATCTTTATTCTAAGACGCGGGCCAAAATTATCATCCTGAGGGGCCGCAAGTTTAAGACCCCTGGTCTAGATAGAGGCAAAGGCTTCAATTCTCAAAGCAATAAGATGCGAGATTTTATACGTGACACAGGATACATGAAGTGAAGTGTTATCCATCATCGATCATTATCATTATATGATCATTATATGCTTAAACTGTTCATATTCAATATCATGTCATATATGTTGTATATAAATTCATGTTTTCAATATCAATAATATGAAATTTGTTATCTGTTATGTTATGCTATTTTATGTTATGTTATGCTATGTTATGCCATGTTATGTCTTGCTATGTCTTGCTATGCTATATCATGTTATGTTACATGCTATTTCGTATGTACGGGCCAAAGGGACCTGTGGCCTTGGACATTGACACCAGCTGGTGGGAAAAACTCGCTGAAGCAGCAAGGAAAACGCGTTCTGAAAAACGGCTGTGAAAATCTCGAAACCAGATGGTTCGAAAGTCTGGCAAAAGAAGACAGTGACCCATCACAATTTTTCTGATTTTGAGACTCTGCTATGTTGTATATACTTTCAATCTTACGCATATATATATTCATCGTATTTGCTACAAGTTAAATGCTGATTGCTACCTTTGATATTTCAATTTTAATAAATGACATACTGATATATGACATGTGATTAAAAATACTATAATTCTTGCCATGCCTTCGAATGACATGACCATCATTTTTGCGTTTCACCTACCTCTGTTGATCCAGTAAAAGCGACTTTATCAATATTCATATGCTCTGAAATGGCAGCACCTGCAGTAGGGCCATATCCAGGAATGACATTGACAACGCCGGCTGGAAATCCTGCCTAGATTTATAAAAGAAATGAACCGATTTTAATCATAATCAATCAAAGGATCTGCAATGCCACTCGCGCTATTCTCCAAGGGATAAGCTATAGGACAGATATAAAGGATCTGAATTGGTCGAAATTAACCTTTTTTCAGCGGAATTAATGTCCAGCTAGTTTGGCTTGCGATGACATGTTCTGCTCAGCCATCTTTGGCACTCACAAAAGTAGCCAATTTGTCATTTCTGCATCCAGGACCACTCGTCGCTTTATTGATGTAGAACTTCCTTGGCTGTCACTAGAACTCCGTTGCACGTGATGGATTCTACTTAATAGCTTCTGCAGTCAGTTTGCTGTTACTGGGCAAGATATTTCCAGCAAAAGCCATCTCGGTTGCCATTTTGAGGCTAGCAATTGGGGCAAGCCTCGAAATCGTGACATATCCCAGTTAAGATTTTAGTCCATAGGACGAGGATTGATCAGTAGAAGTAGATTTGCTGATAGACCGTAGAATGGTAAAAGAGGGTTCGATAATTGAATTGAAAAAGCATAAGATGGTGATTAGAATATTCAAGTTTACCTCCTTGATGAGACTTGCAACGTATAACCCTGTCAATGGTGTCTGTTCGGCAAGCTTCATGACTACTGTATTGCCGCAGCAAAGAGCAGGACCAAGTTTCCATGCTTGCATAAGAAGAGGGAAGTTCCATGGGATGATCTGGCCAACAACACCCACCGGCTCAAGGCGAGTGTAGTTGAAGAAATCGCCATCTAGAGGAAATGATCATTTGGTATGATCAGCGTAGGTTGATGATGATGATGATGATGAAGACGATGATGGTAATGATTACAATGATGATGATGATGATGATGATGATGATGATGATGATGATGAAGACGATGAAGACGATGATAATAATGATGATGATGATGATGATGACGAAGACGATGATGGTAATGATCACAATGATAATGATAGTAAGCTATGATGATGATGATGATATTGATGATGATGATGATAATGATTATGATGAAGATATTTATGATGATGATAATGACAATGATGCTAATGAAGACGACGAGAATCGTGGTGATAATGATGACAATGGTTATGATGAGATAAATACGATGAGTTTGACTCAAACGACGAAGGTGATAAAAATTATGATGATGGACGATCATCGTTCATCGCAAATACATACCTGTTGGAATCGTTTTTCCGTGGATCTTATCTGCCCAACCGGCGTAGTACCTATAGCACTTGATGGTCAGAGACATGTCAATGTTTCTAGAATCGGAAAAAGGTTTGCCATTGTCCAGCGTCTCAAGTTTCTGCAAGCAAGAAAGGGTTTCAATTAGACTGATCAATAAGGTTCCTCAACTTTCGGAGAGAAAACTCGCACAAAAGCGTTGTTAAGTAATATGAATTCTTTGTAACTGTCTCCTATTCTTTGGTGTAGCAGTGGTAAACAGGATGTTCAGTTCGGACAACCAACTCCTCATATTTGGTAAGCATAGAGTTTTTAAGAAAGTATTCTAAACGTGTTTAGCAACAACTTGGCATTTCTATCGTAGCTTATCATGCAGTTTGAAGCAATATTGGTTGACAAACTGGCAGACGAATCAATGGATTTATGGGAAAAGAAGACTTCGTAAGAGGCAGAAATAAATGGAACAGGGGCGTAGGAAGTATCTAAAAAGTTGGGGGGGGGGGGGCAGGTCAAAAAGGGTGCGTTCTAAAACAATAGAGATGATCGGTGATAAAGAAGTATGATTACAGAGAATGAAAAGTTAATGAAAACAATGCTGAAAATCATCCTCATAGAAAGCCTTGATTACAAATATCGTTCTGGGTCTTACCTTAGATTGAGAATTGGGACAAAAGAATGGCCCTGAGAAAGGGCACTTTTTAATTTAGAAGGGGTAATTTTGCATAGTATGCTAAAAAAGTTGGAGAGTATGGCACTTTTGCCCCCCCTACATCTTTGAATGAGAAATGATAAAGAAAAGACGAGACTTGTTGACAAATATTGATACTGCCATAATGGGAAACGCTTGTAGTGATGAAAGGACACTTTGAATGAATCAAAAGCGATCTGTCGACTAAATATAGCAAATAATGTTTCCCTACCGCTAAGTAGTCAATATCTCTTTCGATGAGATCAGCAAGACGGTTCAAAAGCACTCCTCTTGCCGATGCATCCATTGTTCGCCATGTACTACCAAGCTTAAAGGCCTCTTGAGCTGCCTTGACGGCAAGATCAACATCTCCCTGAAATCGAGGCAAAGAATTTCATTTTGCAAGGAAAGTACGCGATTGCTACGAAACTGTCATGGATCCACAGAGTCAGAAATCCTTCATCTTTGCACCAAGGTTGAAATGACTTAGAAATTGAGTGTCACTTGAAACTGCTATATTACCGAAGGGGAGGCTACTTAAAATAAAGTATGTTTTAGATTGATCATTGCAAACGAAGTGCATTTCACATGAAGAAAGCCTTTCAGTTTTCCTACACGGCTAGATAAAAAGTTCGACTTGTTAGGAAGAATCCTCTTTAGAAGTTCCTTTCATACGGCAAAACATTACCAAAGCTTCTTCAGAGATGCATCAACTCGTATACCCCTCTTAACGTTTATAGAAGTATATAAAGACATCTTCTAGCCAGGGCTTGTAGAACTTTGCACATAATCTCAACCCCTCCGTGGGAATTACTGGCTACCCATAAACGATAAAATCAATGATATTAGCCTTAGTATCTAATGCCCTATACACGGGACAGCAATAGGATACCCGCTTTTAATGCTGTAGGTTTAGGAAGATACCAAGTCGAACCACTAGAAAATTGGCAGCGTGGTACATATCCTCTCCAGGGCTGCCACCAGAGGGAAAAATTTCACGTCTGTGACCAATCGTTGCCAAACGCAAGCTTATACAGCTTATATATGAATTGATAATCTAGCCCCCCTTATTGGAGCACTTAGTCCCCTGCCGGGGAACTTAACGTACGGTCAGGCAAATCTTGGCGACGCCCCTACTCATATCATAAACTCAGTGTTGACAGACGGCCAGCCCCCAACAGTGTCATTTACTATGTTGGTACAGTCGTGTCACCCAAACGCTAGAGAAGGGCGTTGCTGAGTCATTTACCAAAGGGGCGAAGGAGAGAGCCTCTTCTTGTCTGAGTCTCACCTTGGAATCACTATTTATTCTGTTAAAGATATGCTTTTCAACAAACCTTGTCACCTTCTTGCACATCGCAGATCTTTTCTCCAGTGGCAGGATTGACTGTTGGGAAAACTTTTCCACTCACCGAGTTTCGGAATTCATTGTTGATGAAGATCTAGACGAACAAAACAAGGCTAAGGAGGGTTGGAATATCAACAAGAATCCAGTTAAAGCCGGATTTCTATTGAAGGAAGGTAATAAAATGCGACTGAAGTGTCGGAACACTACTTTCTCTTCTCTGCCCGTTTTTGTATGCACATATAGTACAGAGGTAATTTTTGTTGAACAATGTCTTGGTCCTTCATTACGACTTGAGCATGTCATACGTATAGTACGTATGTATGTCTATACGTATAGAGAATCGTGTCTCAGTCAACATTTCCACAAGGTAGAAGAGTGATGACGTAGTTAGTTGCTCTATTGGCGAAGATGATCACATGGTTCGCCTCCATTCATGATCCCCTTGACTTCCAAGCCTCATTCTGACAGTTAGCCTCAAGGTGGATCTCAACCATTAACCATTGGGTACACGTAAAATACAATTATGGAACGTCTCGCCTTCTTCCTGTTTTCCTGAGTCTTACAACTTGCCATCTTTCAAATCTAAGACCAATAAACTTGATCTGATCTCTCTCCCCTCTTAGCCTTTCGCTTTCTTCTTCCTTCCTTTGCTGGGGCTTTGTATAGGCCGCCATGGCCTTTCCTCAACACAATTCACTAAAAACAAATTGTGCGAAGTCTGTACTAAGTTTGTTTTCGCTGTGTGTCAAGTTGAATTTTCTAATACAGCTGCAATTATAATATCTTACCTGAGTGTACTTCACTTCAGTACTTCCTCCTTAAAGGAAAAAGGTACGATTTAATTGTATTACACTTCATAATCTCTTCATAATGTAGCAAACAGCTCATTTAGCGGTCACTTATGGTCGCCGTGTGGCTGGCAACAATAAAGGAAGGCTTTTGTTCACTTTGGAAGTACTGTATCACTGCTTAGCACTCCACACTTTGGCCGAGAAGCACCCAGCAGTACAGGCTGGAATGCCCGTTATTTATAGCATTCACTGAATGCGCAGCTGTGTTGAAAAGTAACATTTAAACCTTTGCTCGAAACGAGGATTGGAGAACACATTTTTAGAGAAGTAGCAGTGGCTAAACGTGCGGACTCATAACGCAGGGGTTGTGAGTTCGAATCCTGCACGTGCCACAACAAAGGCGCCGTTGGCGAGGAAGGCAACGGGAAGCCACCACATAAATTCAACTTCCCTAGAAAAAAACTTGAAGTCGAGCATGCAAAGCAATTTTTTCCATCCTTAGCCAGGGAATTGTCAAGTAGGGGGGGGGGGGGCAGTTCCTGTTATCGTCGCTATCTCCCTTCGCTTCACGCCAGGTACCTATTTGCCGTTGATTGGACAGACAGAGGACATCTAGAAATGTGAACAATTTGCCTGGAACTCTGAACATCGACCCAGAACATAATGTTTAACCATTAGGCCGACTCCTTACACAGATGTGCTACCCAATGCTAGCTGGACTGCTATGGGTGTCGCCTACTGCATTAAAAACGGAGGGAGCTATAGCCCCGAAAAAGCAAGCCTTCTAAATATGCAAAAATTACCATGATCACTATTTTCTTTATCATTATCATCATAATCACCATTATTACTATCATCATCATCGTCAACTTATGCTTGCCACATAGCAG
Source organism: Pseudorhiza aurosa (assembly GCA_964026355.1). Taxonomy (NCBI): domain Eukaryota; kingdom Metazoa; phylum Cnidaria; class Scyphozoa; order Rhizostomeae; family Lychnorhizidae; genus Pseudorhiza; species Pseudorhiza aurosa. The sequence continues at coordinate 2,320,547 of OZ032122.1, forward strand.
ATCACGTGATTGGACCCTGGCTGTTCGCCCGAGAAACCAACAACCTTCGACTAAAAATGTCCTCTTCAGCGTGCCAGCTGGCACAATGATATGCCTCACGTTTCTCATTAACGATAAAAGCAGGCAATATCTCATTGAAGAGGGATTGTTTTGGGGGAGATTGCATTGAACTGAGATAATTGCATCACAGGGGCAGCTTTGATACCCTTGGTCACCCGGGATTCTAGAATCGCTAAAGATGTGCTTTAACGCATTCACGTTTATGGAATATAATTCTTCCCACTTGACACTTCACGTTGGCAAATAGGCCCTGCAAATGGAGTCCATTGCAAGAAAGCTACAACGCATCTAAAGATGATTGTAGAAGAAGCAAATATCACGCGGACAGGAAAGCGAGTAGCTACAACATGTGATAGGAGGCAAACAATTTCACGAAGTATTTCATTGAAGATGATCTGTGGAAACTGCTAGTGCGATGATACTGTGGAATGTGTTCTTTACTGGCGAACTTTATGGGCAGGAATCTCTGCCAATGCATAGAGTACAACAGCACAGGACACGTTTTCGTTTTTGATTGGGATTTCCTGGTTCAAATGGCCTAAATTGCAATATATTGTTTAATGCTAAAAATGTGACATGCTTACATACATACTCGAGACGAGCTATCGCACTAGATTACCTGACATGTTGCAGCGTTTGAAGAGTCTTGTGCAAACAACGAAGAGAAATCGCCTGCCAAAAACGTCCTCCGCTCGTTCTGCAATGCAAGTAAACAAGTGAGCTAGTCATGCAACGCACAGGTTAACAAAGCAATCTTGTGATGAGAATAGACCGCATGGGACTACCATCAATGAAGCGAGAAAGGAATGCCAGCGTATGATTTCGAGCAGATGCGCGCGTTTGCGTTTGGCTTTGCATTCAGCAGAATATGTCAATTCAAAAGAAACACCGCCTTCGCTTTCTTTCGCTTCTCCCTTGAAAGGGTTGCCGTAAACTGCGTCGTACTTTCCCTCATAAACCACGCTGTTTCATCCAGCTCCTTAAGGCCACCCATTTTTTTTCTTAGTGGGTTATGTTGAGGAAAGGCTATGGTGGCCTATACAAAGCCCCAACATAGGAGGAAAGAAGAAAGCGAGCAGCTAAGAGGATAGAGAGATAAGATCAAGTTTATTGATCTTAGATTTGAAAGATGGCAAGTGGTAGGACCCAGGAAAGCAAGAAGAAGGCAAGACGTTCCATAAATTGCATGCTCTTGGGATGAATGATGATTTGTGAGATAGAGTTCGTGAAGTAGGCAGTGAAACTTGGAAAGGGTGTGAATGAGTTGAGCTTCTGGTGGTCCTCACACGCCTCAGAGGAACTGGAATAATATCCCATGACCATAGATGAAGTAGATCAAGCCTTCTAATTTATCCAAGGTTGGGAATAGCTTCAGAAGTTTGTGAATTCAAGAGACACGAAGGAATCTTCGATACCTGGAAAGAGCACACAGTGTTGAGGCCTTCTAAAAACCTTCATTGAATGTTCTATTTGCATGTGTTAAGAAATACACTAGAATATACTAGAATGAGGTTGTCCGCAATGAACATGTTCAGCCATTTCTATGACTTTGGATTCTTAGGGCAGTGGGCACAAAAACTGAATTTATTCAAACAGTCGATATGAGCGAGCATCAAGGGAAAAGACCTTGTAGGAAAGACTAATCCAAGCACCCCCCTTGAAAAGTGAGGGGGCTGGTTCCTCTTCAACGAACATAACCCTTCGAGGGGTGGTCGAGGGAACTTAAAACGACACAGGGGGCTTTTGGTCCCTCCCTCACTTTTTTGCTAACAATATAGGTAATGCTTACGCTACGAAATGGGGTAAAACGCACCTCCAACGGCAATGGAGTATTTATGGCTGCTAGCATTTTGCTGCTAGGATGATTATACAACGAAAGTCATGTTTAGACTTAGTGTAGTTAAGACAACCCTGTTCTGATGCTGTTTAATGGCTGCGCAAAGGGAAATTGGTAAGAGTGGTCAGAGCAAGTCCCCGTGCGTACAATCCCGGTTCGCGACGCCGTTGTGCACGCTTCCGTCGCCCTCTGTCACTGTCCACCCAGGAGAAAATGGGCACCTGGTGCAAAGCTGTGGCTGAAATATGGGGGGGGGGGGGAAGGAACTGGTCACCCTGCCTCACAAGGCCGTGGCTCAGGATGCCACCCCTCTAACAAAGTGCTCCCAAGGCGATGAAAAGAATTGACCACCCCAATACTCCACAAGGCCATGGCTCAGGATGAACTAAATAATTTCCTCTTTCATCTTTTATTTTACTTTACTGAACACACGTTTATAACAGCTTTAAGTAGTTGATATGTTTATCTAGTTTAAGTATTCGTATATTATTATTATCATCATTGTTTGAAGAGCAAGCTTATCTTTCGAAATGGCACCGGGGAGCTTTCTTGAATAAGCAAACCTCGAATAGAAATGGAATTTCTATCCTTACAGGACATCGTTACTATCTTTTCTCGACCGCATGCTACCTGAACAAGAGAGAAATAAACTGACATGGGAGGTAAAGCCATGAAACATGGATCCCGGTAGCTTTTTTCCTACCGCCGTACTGATCAGCTTTGCAAAGACACCGTCGAAAATAAAGACAACATTCTATCATGAAAAGCAAAGAGATGCCTGCCTGTGGCTCACGTCGTCGAGCAAACATTCTTGAAATGAAAGATGCGTTGCTTAGCGAATAGCAGATAGTGAAAAGGCAGACCATGAACTGAGATTTCGCTTTGAGTGATGATGTTGGCTAGCTGTCTGTAATTGTAAGAGCAGGAATCAGCTGTGTGTTCACTTTCAAAGGAAGCAAATGGAAACTGCTCGGTTTAGTCTGCTCTCGGTGGCAGTTAGAGCATGCGAAAAGTCCGCAAAAAATTCATTGTGGATGGTGTAATGATCACGTTCTGATTCTAAGGGACTAGTTACCAGGACTAGAGGATTGTAGAGAATGAGTCGGTCTGGTAGCGTGATGCAGGTCGAGATTACTAAAGCGTTATGTTCTGTGGAGACTTAGTTGTTTCTATTTGTTGCTCCTACTCCACAAGCGTTAGTACGAAATATCATAGATGGTACATTCAGCTAAAAGAAATTTCATTAAGACACCACCCATTCAAACATGCGTCAAGCTTGACCAAAATAAGTGATGCAGCCATGCATTTATTGGATAGTATGATTTTTTGCAATTTTTTACCGTTCCTTAAAATAGCACCATTTCACAAATTTGTAGCTGAGAAGCAGTCATATTAGGGAGGGAGGGTTCAATGTATTGATGGGATTCATGAAGGGGGGCCTTTTCAATGGCGAACCTCGTGAGTACCTGCACCGAGCAGGAAAACTAAATCCTTCGTCACTCTCTTACCAGTTTGACGAGCGAGACATGATTAGACATGATGAGACACGATGTACTGATAGCTGCATTCAATGCACCTTTGCAGACAATGTCATCAAATGATCAATGCTGCATTCATGGTCATATTTAACAGAAAGGAACCCAGTTGTTGTTAGTGAGATAATTTCCTATTAAAATAAACAACTTACCATTTGTGTTCATAGTGACTGGTAAGTAAGTAAACACCGAGTCCTGAGGAAAAGATAGGCATGCGAAATGGTCCATTACTGTAAACAGCCGGACAGCGTGGATATTTGTTTGCCATAGACCAAGGCTTTCTCTGGCGAGGTGATCAGTTTACGATCACTTCCCAGATGCACGAGGAGCCAAGGTAACAAGTAACAATGCATCGGAATTTAATACAGATGAACATCAATAGGAAATAATGCATTTTTGGTGTCTAGTTCTTCGTGGGAAGAGACGCCGATTCAATAATATGATGAACTTGGCCGTACAATTTTACCACCGATTTCAAAGTCGAAGTTGGAACTTTTCAACCGAAGATGGTGACAGTGCTCCAATTTCAGTTTGAACCAAGAAACTCACAATTCCTTCCATGTAGTGAAGCAAGAAACTCACAGGACCATATCATTCTCCATCACCTTCGAGGATAAATGACTGCATCCATCATGATAAATTCTTACTTTACCATCTAATGCTAGGCCGCTGTCACGATGACATGATTTTTAAACATGAATGACTTACAGTGGCTTTAGCAGGGCACGACTAAGAGATGAATTCACTGTCTAAAAACCGGAAATTAATATACAAAATTGATACTAGTTAGGTTAACTACTTCGTCGACTACTTCAGGTCTGGTCGGCATGCTTGCTTTCTATCCTTAAAATCATTAAAATCATTAAAATTATGGTTCTATTAGTAAAAAATCACAGCCATAGTTATCTTCTTTGAGTCCCTCCGAGTTTATGAGTTTTTCTGTCCAACCTTGATTATAACCTGGAAACGAATTAAGGACATCTTCAATAAAACGAATTCACCTAAATGCACAGATGCTAAAGACAAGGGCATATCGTCTTCTATTCATAGTAAACACCTTTTTATACTTAATTCTTAAGGCACGGAGAAACTAGGCTTATCGAGTGGTGGCCTAGTGCTATATCAAGAAGTGGCTATACCTCAAGATTCATACGCCTGGGAAAACAGACAGCTGGGCATTTCTTCCGTCAAAATGAAATTCCGTCATGAGGTGGTTTTCGTAGCATTGGCAGTAGGTTCAGGGGTCTGACAATGAGCAATCCTCACACCTGGTAAAAAAAGCCCCGGGCGATGCCCCCAAATAAAGAGACACAGTTCGAGACACATTTGCTAGAAATGGGACGTTTTGCACGGTTGTGATTTCGCCACCCCCCTCCGATTTCGGTATCCATTGAAATTCTATGTCTACTTTGGGCGGGAGGGGGGGGGGCAGAAATGGCTCAATCAATAGAGACAGAAAAGCCTAGAGTTTGAGAATCAAAATACACAAGTAAGGAAAGTTAAAAGAAGACACTCACCGATTTCGTTTCAGAATATTGTTCCAAGCCATACTCTCCCCTAAGCGATGGAAAATAGTCGAAAGATGTTACGAGGGGAAGCTATCGAGTGAGGATTAGGGATTTTGAATCAAACAATTACTAGTAACGATTGATAACTGATGAAGATGAAACCAGCGAAAACATATCTCATCAACTGTCGGATTGATTAACTGATCGATTGATAAGTGATCGACTGATTGTTTCTAAACGACTAATTGATTAACTGATCGATTGATAAGTGATCGACTGATTGCTTCTAAACGACTAATTGATTGGCTGATTGACTGATCAACAGTTGATTCACTGATAGGTGATAGGCGATTGATTCATATGTGATTGGCTGATTAATAGCCGTTTCTGAATGACTGACTGACTGACTGACTGACTGACTGATCGATCGTCTGATCAAACGATTAATTTAGGAATGGGAAGATTCATGAAAAAATTCCAGGTCTTTTGTGATTGAAACAAAATTTTTTCAACTTACAGCTCTCTTCCACTGCCAGACATCTTGAATCCGCCAAAAGGCGACTGAGAGTGCAATACATCATAGCAGTTAACCCTGGTAGATAAAAAACGACATAGCGCTAAAAACGTTTCGACCGAAGATCCTACGAGTTCAATAAAACCCTCTTTATACATGCAAAATGGGCCTAACAACCGATTCTCGAGATTTTGTCGAATCTGTTTTAGAAACAGGCAATCGTTGAGTCAATACCCGAGACAGGAAATCTACCTGCCTTTAGTCAAAAACAAGTAAGGCAAATCAATGTCATTAAGCTTATCTACCAAGCATCTGAGGTTTAACAACAGAGAACTGAGATGATTTATTTTAGTGAGTTATGTTGGGGAAAAGTGTTCTACTTGTCCACTGCTACGTTCCTCTTAGCTTACCCCATGCTACTTGCTCTCTCCTAATCAACCCTCACACACGTCCCCTCCTACTTTTCTCTCGAATTTCCTCCATGCCCATTTGCATTCTCCGGCTTGCCCCCTCTACTTGCCCCCATCTACTTGCTCCCGTCTACTTGCCCCCTCTACTTGCCAATCGACACTCACCAAACAGTTCCAGCACGAACGCTGTGAGCCACTTTGATTGCCCTGTTGAGATCGTTCGTCTGCACTGCTGCAGCCAGTCCATACATCGTTTTGTTGGCCCTTTCAATTACTTCATCGACCGTTTTGAACTTGATTATTTGCTGCACTGGTCCGAAAATCTACAACCGCAAAATAGAATCACTGCAAAAAGCTCCAATCCTAGCCAATGTGAGACTTTGAACTAAAAATAGCTTGCTCGAATTGAAAGTTGAATGTCATGCTCGTTATTTATAAGGTCGCATCAGAGGCAGAGCAGTAAAATGAGAAACGACAACAGAAATGTGATTCAATGTAGGCAAAACGTGTCTCGAACTAGTGCCTTAAGGAAACGCAGTAGTTGACAAGCTAATCGGCAAAGATTGGTACGAATTGTCTTAACCATGAATTTCACGGCCGTTCCCAAAAATGTCATCCCAAGGCGTCACATTCGGCCTAGCACCAGCCCATGGCCCTTTCCTGTAGTGCTTGGGCTGATGACCTTCTCGATGCTCTAAATGGGTACAATATCTTTAGCACCCTAGGTTTTCGAAGTGGCTATTGGCAGGTGAATTTGAGCCAACAAGATAGAGAAAACTATCTTTATGAATCGCTCTCATTCAGAGGAAGCTTCTTGTGGAACAGTCTTAACGATGAAATAAAGGAGCTACCGACAGCTGCAAGCTTTAAAACAAAGATCAAAACATGGATGGGTACAAAATGCAATTGCAAAATTTGCAAATAGCAAACCATCACGTTCTGTAGCCTTGTTTATTTATTATTTTTCTTTAGACATGATTGTAAATTATATTGTGAATAGTTGGTTTTAATTAGTTTTCATTCCTCAAATTATGTAAACACCAACTTTAAATAATGATTATGATTATGATTATGACACCGAAGGGTCCGCATGAATTCCTCCGCATGCCATATGGGTTGTCTACTGCCCCAGCAACTTTTTCCACCCTACAAAGTCTGGTATGGTCTTGGTAGGTTACGAAATGAGCTCTCTACCATAGGATCCAATCCACAGAAAAATACGCATCTTCCAAACGTTAATACGATAATCGACAACGTTAGATGAATAAGTAAAGCAGATGCATTATGAGAACGCATAGTTCCATTCTTGCTATTTCAAAGTCTTGCCACATCACCAAAATGCACCTCACTTATTCAGCAGGACGTCGAGTCAAGCCCAGTTAACATGACTGATATACAAAGATTAATAGACATACAGCTATGAAACACAATCACACACGACTATTCAATTTGCAAGGCCCAAAGCTCACCTCCTCCTTCGCAATTCTCATCTCATCAGAAACATCAGCAAACACGGTGGGTGCAACGAAGTAGCCCTGATCACCATACTGTGCTCCTCCGCATTTCAAAGATGCGCCTTCCTTTCGACCACTCTCGATGAGCTCCAGAACCTTGTCAAGCTGGCTTCGGTCAACCTGGAAAACAAAAAAAAGGAAATCCAATACAACAATATAGTGCATCAAGAAATGATTGACATGTAGCATTTGGGGGCAATGCAAACAAGATTCTCAATTTCCTTACCCCCTTGGTCACCCTGTAACCTGATTACATCAACCTCATTATCATTATGAAGCCTCCTTTCCATATACGTCAGTTAATGTCAATTATCGTTTAATTAATGAAGGTCACGTAGAGCAGGGGTCTCAAAATGGCGGCCCGCGGGCCAACTGTGTCCCGCAGGATGATAATTTTGGCCCGCGTCTTAGAATAAAAATGAAGATGTTTGAGAGCATTGGGATGTTTTTATCAGAGCCATTCTTGTGGAAAACCTGATGCGGCCCGGGCTCACCCAGACTCTGCCTCCAGCGGCCTCCAGGTAAATTGAGTTTGAGATCCCTGACGTACACTATAAATGTCATGTGATATATTTAGATAGAGGCTTTCTTCGTCGTCAGTCTTGACGTAATCAATTACAAGGACGCAGAGAAATACGTCGCCTCCATGAGCTAGTCTCCTACCACAACCGTGATTGCCCGCCTAGCCCTATCTATTGTTGGCAATAAATGTTTTCCGTCTACACACAATGCCTACAGGTGCAATGTGCTGAGTGCTGAGTAGGCAAGCGGAGAAAGCCATCTTCAAAACAATTGGTACGACACGTGCCAAGCTTCCAGCACTCCACCTGCAAATGGACTCTAACAGAGAGGCAGCAAAATATTGTTCACATCATGATAACTCCTTCTTCAATGGGTTCTTTCCTGCACCCTATCCGACCGAAGATGCAGAGGGGCAGAGGATCTCATAATTAAACAGGAAGGCCAGAGACAGCGTAATTGCGTTATTGAGATCACTCTGAAAATTTAATTTCTAATACATCTTCAATGGCACAGCAGCACTTTACAGATTGTTGCTGTAACAGATTGGGTTGAATAAGTGAGCTCATATTGCAGGAACGGTGGATTCCAATTCTGTGCATCCGACCACTGAAACAATATTGGCAATTGTGGCAACTGAAGACCAACCCAAAACATGTTGCTTCCCTTAGCAAGACCCCGCACCTCATCTCTGGCTTGAGCTAAGCTCCAAATCGAGTATGCTGTACAAGGTTTCTTTATGAAACACATGTACGCATATCAGCAAAAGAGTTGGCCACCTAATAGACAACAGATCACTTCAGTAAGAGAGATACCATCAGATACAAACATCCTAATCATAGAGTCTATACTTAGCCATCTCGATTTCCCACCTTGCAATGATTAGCTATGGACAATACCCCCGGTTTCTCTTATGTTTATACTACATTATATATATATTTATATATTTATATATATATATGTATATATATATATATATGTATATATAAATATATATATATTTATACATATGAATATACATATATATAAATATATATATATATATATATATATATATACATATATATATTTGTGGTGCCATGGCCTAGTGGTTAAGCATGCGGACTCTCAACACAGGGGTTGTCAGTTCGATTCCTCCATGTGTCACTTTTAAAACGACGGGAAACCACCTCATTAATTCCACTTCCCTAGAAAAAACTCAGCACCCTGTCTCTGGTTTCTGCTCCGCTCGAAATCGAGAATGCAACGCAGTTGTATTTGCATGTAAATATATCTAGATATTAAGTTGCGTACCACGTGGGTGGAAGGAAACATAGGCGCATTTTCTGATTCAAACTCTATAAGTTTCCAGGTAGGCATATCCCATCGCACCTCCACTACCTTCCCTTGTCCCTAGCCACGCTGGTCACAGGTAAGCCCCTGTCCCTCTGTTCCCCATGTCCCTCTACGACGAATTGATCTAAATCAACAACAGTCAAATCAAACCTGTGGTCCTTGAGTCGTGGCTGTATCCAATGGCTTTCCAAGAACCCTCTTCCCTGCTCTCTCGGTGCTTTTCTCCACGAATTCATCATAAATCGACTCCTCGACGAACGTGCGGCTTCCCGCGCAGCAACACTGGCCTTGGTTGAAGAACAAAGCGAAATGGCTCAACTCAACAGCCTCGTCGACGTTCACGTCCCCAAAGACAATGTTTGGGCTCTTGCCTCCGAGTTCGAGGGTAACGTTCTTTAAGTTCGAGCGACCGGAGGCTTGCTGCACCAGCTTTCCTACCTGGCAAAAGATAAAAGCATCAACTTGGATGAGCCTTGGTTTCTGCCGAGAAAAATGCATCCAGGTGTGGGGATGCTTAGTTGTTTGACCGCTCCATTATTGAGCCAACGGTCAGTGGTTCGAAACCGTTCTCGAGCTTGAACTTCCTAAAGATACTTTTTGAAACGTGATCATCATCATCATCATCATCATCATAATCATCATAATCATCATCATCATCATCATCATCATCATCATCATCATCATCATCATCATCATCATCATCATTATCATCATCATCAAAACCTTGGCCTTTGAAGCCGTGGGTGCACCCAATTAGACACCGCCGCTCTCCACGCCTCCCGATCCCTTGCCATCTCCTTCAACTCTTCCCCGCGCCTGCCTGTCTATCCTTTCAAGTTCTTAAACCAATTCCCTGTGGCAAATGTCATTACAAAATCTCACCTCGGTTGAGCCTGTGAATGCAACTTTGTCAATGTTCATGTGTTCCGCGATAGCAGCTCCGGCCGTTGGTCCGTATCCGGTAATGATGTTTACGACGCCGGGCGGGAATCCGGCCTGTTGCAGAAGAAAACAATCTTGTTTAATTCACCAACGAAAAATACCAAGGTATGCAAATGCTGGTTTGGTATCACGAATAATCCATGAGATATATGAATAAGCATATACCTTGTTGGTCCGATCAAAGAGTCCGTGTTTTGATAGATTTCTTGCAGCGAGACGAAATTCCAGGGCTTTATAGAAGGTATTTACGTAGATGAAGGGATCAGAAAAGAGGGATTAAGCTGGGGACAATAATTTTATTATGATATTCAGGAGACAATTCCATGAAATAGTGCAAATCAATTTTCTGTCGTCCGTGGCATAAATAAAGCAGTCTCTTATCAATGCTAAACGCCTCACGATGCTTTCAAGAAGCCAAGCTGTGGAGATCCATCCCACGACATTATTACAATCCACTTGGCCGCATCACACTTTACACATCACAGAGCTTGCTGCTGCATTTGGGGTTCATGAATCGAGGCCTTATCAATGGCGAACCTCGCGAGTACTTGCACCGAATGGGGAAACTAAGTCCTTCATGTATTTATAATATTTGATCTTACCCGTAACATTTGGCTAATAAAATACAAATTGGGCTCTTGTGGTGGTGGGGAGAGGGTTGGGTGAAGTTTGTCTAAACAGGCAACCAAACCATTTAATACACTGCTCTGATCCCTCACCGTGCTTCCACAGATGAAGATGTGGATGGCCATGAAGGTAAAGAAAACGAAGTAGGAGCAACCCTTTAACCAGAAATGGAGAGAGCGGAGGATTTTCAATTCGACTTGACTTCGCAGGGATGTAACCAGATGTATTTTTGTTGCAATTAAAAAGTAGATACTCGCAAAAACAACACAAATGCAGTCATTCTAGAAGTGAGGACAGAAACAGGGTGCAAATCGTTCTCATTCCAGGGAGCAAAGATTTCTAATAACCTACCCAATAGCTTGCAAACGGAAAAATCATTTTTGAGATTTAAAGCATCCAGCAAGGACACAAACTTCGATTTTTAGCGATTTCTGTATTTAATTTTGAACCCTGTACACTTTTCAGCTTTAACCTCGATCTTTTGAAATTTTGAACCTTTCACTTTACAAACTTTAATTTCAACAGGACATTTAGTGATAGCCGTAACATCGTTACTAAAAAGGCTATCCTGTATTAATATGGTAGATTATTACTACATGTCATCATTATGTTATAACGAACATTGGACAAAAGATGGGGGATACTGACTTAAGGATACAAACCTCTCGAACCAAATTAGCAACGTAGAGACCAGTCAAGGGTGTCTGTTCTGCTAGCTTCATAACGACAACGTTTCCGGTCGCCAACGCAGGGCCAAGTTTCCATGCTTGCATCACAAGTGGGAAATTCCAAGGGATGATTTGACCGACAACGCCAATCGGTTCATGGCGGGTGTAATTGAAGAAATCTCCATCTGCAATAATGCGAAGGTATGATAGCTATTGTAATACACTTGGCTAGGGAGGGTTGCATTTCAGCGCTGGTTAATTTTCAAATGGCTCGACATAAAACAAAGATTCTTATCACAATATACATAAACGAAAGCAGGGGTACCGGAGCCAATAAAGGGCAAGGGGGGGGGTTTAGAAAGGGCATGTTCAGAGGCTTGATCAGCGCATACAAGTGTATTCCAATATTCAAAGTTTTCTTTCCTCTTTGAATAAAAAATGACTGCATTTAATATAATCATTTTCTTGAAAAAGACACATTCTCCCCCTCTGCCCCTCCCAGTGAAGGGCACCCCTCATGTGTAATAGGACTATCCTTCACTGTTAAATTAGCCTCGTTTTCGTTTGTAAATAGCTTTTGTTTGCTTGATACATAGAGCTGATTTTTGAATATGATCAATCAGTGTGTGTTAAACCTAACAGGTAAACTTGGGCGCTTTAACCCTGTTACACATGCCCCCCTCCGACGCCCCTGTACAAAAGGAAACACATGCCTGGAAACTGAAAGATTGAAAACTTGATTAAAATAACTAAAGAATATCAAAATGAAACGGAAGTTGAAATCTTGACCAATCTTTTAAACAACCAAGGGAAGTTGCCTTCTTTGATTCGGCTGGGCAGTTACTCTCGCTCTTAGCTCCAAGGAAAGGAAAACTTTTCTGCCTATCCCCTGATCTTTCCTTTGGTAACCTCAAGTCACAAGATTTATTCACTAAACGAATTCTTCTTTTTCTCCAATTTATCTGCTAAATTTGCGGAAGTCTGAATACCTTCGCTTAGCAGTCAAAATGGTAATCAAATATAGACATAATTTTAATTCGGTTTGGCAAGACAATGCCACTCCGGCAACTCCTGCGACGCTGTTGGTGCCCAAGCGGTATCGACAATCATCGTTCCCTTGGATCCACTGGCCACGTGGAGAGGGAGGGCTTGCTAACTGGACAACAGATCGTCTTCCACACACCCTGTCTAGGCTATGTAGCTCCGCTGGAGAGGACACTCCAGCGCAACTCCATGGTCTCCTGCAGACGGCAGGATGCCAACGAGTCTCATCGTGAAAAGGACCATGGCACAATTTGATAAGCACAACATGCCAGTATCTTTCTATCTACTTAGCCTGCGTTGACACTGTACCATATCATTTTTTGATCCGATACAGAAGTGTTACGGATCAGCCGTGCGTTTACACTAGATAAAATGATCCGATACAACTTTGTACCTGCTATCAGGTACAGTTTCGTATCTGCTAGGAAAGAGGAACAGTTTTGTACCTGCACTGCTCCGAAACTGTACCGGTACAGTGTAAACGCGAGGGAAAAGGTACACTTTTGTATCGGATAAAAAGCAATCCGGTACAGTGCAAACGCAGCCTTAGTTATGGTCTTATTGAGGGAATGGTTCACGAATATAGTTAACAAGTGCGGCTACTATAAATAATTCGCTTAGTGCAACACTGCAATAGGAAATGATAAAACATACCAACTGGGATGGTCTTTCCGTGCACCTTGTCGGCCCAACCGGCAAAGTATCTTAACACTTTGATGCTCAGATACAAATCAACGTTCATAGAATCCATGAACGGCTTTCCGTTGTCCAACGATTCCAAACTCTATGAGCACAAAACACGAGGCATGAAATGCAGGTTGGGCGGAATTTCATGACGGCACTGAACCATTAACTTCAACGCAGAAGTGTGAGAGCTCCCATAGACACCCCCTTGATTTTTATTCTGCAAATAGTCTTTTACGTTATGTAAGCAGAAGGAGCGAGTTAGAGGGCTGGAAAAGGAGATAGGGCGTAGAGTGGTGAAAAAGAATCAGTCATCGTTGAACCAAGGTAACAGAAGGAAGGTACGAGACAAGAACGAAAGAGATAGAAAGAAGGGCGTTTCTTGATTGCATATATAGCAATAATGCCTTGAATTTGCTATCTATGTAAAACTGCTCTTTTTCTAGCGATTGCAGAATAAAGTAAATCACTTTTGTCAATCAACAGACGATGAAAGATTTACTGTAACAAGTGTCGGGTGAACAGTGTTTTTCAATTATCTCTCCTTCGACGTGTTTGATACAAGTGTGACACTGCATTTTAAAGAATTTGCAGCAAAATGCATGATATTTTTGAGTGATTTTTAACGAAGCTGCTTACAGCGAGGTATTCCTTGTCATTCTCTATGAGATCAGCCAGCCGATTCAACAGTCTCCCTCGTTCAGATGAGTCCATTGTCCTCCAAGGACTCCCAAGTTGAAATGCATCCTGGGCTGCCTTGACAGCTATCTCCACATCGGCCTAGAATCGAAACGCACAGTGATACCAAGATTAAAACGCTCTTTGAGATCAGAGAAGGTGGACGTGGTTATCTGAAGTTGCCACCTCCTTGCTTCAATGCTACTTGACATCTTGTGTAGATATGAACGTGTATAGATATGATATATAAGATATCATCCGACATCTATAAGCTGTTCAAATGTCCTGCAGATGGCGCATGCTGCGAATTTTCACCGAACCAGGTCATGAATGAGATGGGCCAGGTGAAACGTTCGAGGGACACGATTGAGACACCTCGCGGCCCCCCACGCCTGGTGCTTCAGGGGGCCATCGGCTCTCCTTACTCGAACCGAAAGCTGAAAGCGAAGCTCGGGGCGAAACTAAAGCCGCTGATCCTAGGTTAAGCGAGCAAGAGCATTACCACTAAGCTATCCTCGCATTAAGACCATTTCCTGCTTCAAAATGAAATTCCACTACACATAATTCACTTATTGTCAACTTCCATCCCAGTTAATTTCATGGCAGAACCATACAACATTGAGAATAAAGGACTCTGCTCCAATAAACATCTCTTTATCGGTGAACTCATGCCCTGACCAATGTCGGACGAAAAGATCTTCGGTGTAACGATATCAGATTCCCGTTCTTTCCTGTATTTTGAAGTGTTTTGAAACATGAATTCACAAGCAATCTCTAATCCCCCATGCGGATAAACACGAAAGGACGCTGAATCCTTACCTTATCTCCTTCGGCAACATGACAAATTACTTCACCAGTGGATGGATCAATCGTTGGGAAAGATTTCCCACTCACTGAGTCCCTAAACTCATTGTTGATAAATATCTGTCGAAAATGGAACGAGAAATTCCGCTATTACATAACGCTTTATTCTATGCTGATAATACGTAGATTGAATTCAGGTAGGCGACGCTGCTTTAAACAAGTAGTCTTAAATCTTTATAGTTCACGGGCAACTTTCATCTCATGGTTGCTTTATCAATCGAAGATTTTGCCTGTCTCTGACAACATCGCCATCCCTCTGAATTCCATTATCTCCAATGACATTGAACGAGTTTACATAATCGAAGGGTCACTGACAGGCTATTTCAACCAATGTTTCGCAGTTTCGCATTTAGTGCCGTGTAATGGGTTAATGTCCTTGTCCTCGTCATGAACAAATGCCGTTGAGAAAGTTCGCTCATCGCTTTGAACCATTCTTAAACTACCAGACTTTATCCTAGGCCATTTGAGTTTACCTAGCAGAATGCCAACGCACGCAAAACTAAACCCATGCAAGCTATTTTTCTCATTGAGACAATGCTGAAGAGAGAGCCGTTGATATCTGGCACTTAAAATTCGACGTTCGGCGCTGTCCAACTACACAAATAATTAAAAAGTACCTGATTGAAGTGAACTTTTGGGGTGGCAACAATCCTTGATGCAGCCGCTTGACTTGAAAATCTTGCAAAGCTCAAGGCTAAAACGGGAATTAGAAGCTAATCTAATTTATCTATTGAATCTACATGGGTTGACGAAGACGACATTGACACGCGGGTAATTGGAGGGGGGAGTAAAATAACACCCAAGGACAATTTGAAGAAAAATTCGAGGGATTTCAGTTAAGAAAACAAGATTTCTCTCATTTCCTTTAGGCCAACTACCCAAACTGCTTCACAGCTACCATGTATGAATGGTGCTGATTATGTGGTGATGATTATGTGGCGTCAATGATGACGATGTTGATAATGACAATGATGGTGATAATTATTATCATAACCATGATCAAACCTGGTTCATGCTAAGACTGCGTTTAAGTGGACATATCTTACGGGTTTGATTCAAATTGACAAGATAAATGCAATCAAAGCTTCACTCCTGCTTAACTTGAAATTGAAATATGAAATAATTTACTGCTCCTTTTTTTGGGGAAGAAGGCAAGTGCAGATGGGCCTCCAGAATTGACGAAAAAGGATCATAAATTTTAATCACACTGTTTACGTTTGTAAAGAATTCAAAGCAAGAGGATATATTGAGCCTAAAGAAAGACAACATTGGGTGTGTAAAGTTTGTATGAACCGAAGCATATTCTCAGCCCTTTTTGAAAAGCTCAAGTCTGATGGACAATATTTTTCGATGTTTTCGCATGTCACTTTAGACCACTCCCTTCTTATAACATCCTTTTCTCGTTGTTCCTTTCTTCTGAGTAAATTATGTCGAGGAAAGGCCATGGCGACCTATAAAAACCCCTAACAATCGAAGGAAGAAAAAATTGAACGGCTAAGAGGAGAGGGAGATCAGGTCACGTCTACGTACTCAAGACTAATTTCAATTTATCGTTGATGACAATTCCTCGTAATTTCTTTTTGGCTCAAATGAAAATTCTTAACTCTTATGTCTTTTCCTTGCGGTCTTTGTGGTTTTTGTCAAATAGAACAGGAAAGCTTCACACCTTTCCAAAAATTTTCTTCTTCTAGTATGGAAAGAGGTTTAGCCATATTTTTCTCGTACAGATCTCAGACTGATCTTTTTCAACGATGAAAGCAGTGCTACTAGAAACTTCGAAAGACCTTTTGCTGCTCGGTTTCCGAGGAAAACAATGTCAAACTTGCATTTGAAGCTGTTGAAAATCACATTGACGAATAATGAATCTCTCAAACTCTTGGTGTTTTTGTCTAAACGCTAGAGACAAAATTTCTAGATATGCGGGTTTATCTTTTTCCAGAGTTGGAGTGTGTTTATCGCGGTACACTGGTCATTCCCACTTGGCGTTCGAGTTCAACCAACAATATAAACGTATTAAGGCTGCGTTTACACTGTACCGGTACAATTTCGGGGCAGTGCAGGTAAAAACCCGTTCCTCTTTCTTAGCAGGTACAAAACTATATCTAATAGCAGGTACAAAGCTGTACCGGATCACTGTATCTAGTGTAAACGTACGGCTGATCCGTAACACTTTTGTATCGGATCAAAAAGTGACCTGGTGCAGTTTAAACGCAGCCTGAATCGCCCTTTAACTCCTCGTGTGAACCGGGCTTTGATGACACTGGTCATGTTTGCATCGATGACATCAAAGTTCAAGTTCGACTTCACAATTTAAAATTCCAAACTTTACCAGTTTCAATATTATCTGCGAATTCCAAAATAGCAAAAAATTTGCAATAGGAACAAGAAAGGAGTGAACCGAAAGAAAACGATTATATAATAACGAGATTTGTAAATTTTAAGTTGAAAAATTGATGATGTTTGCATTGATGACGATGATAATGAAAGCGATGGTGATGACGATAGCGATGATTTTGATGAAGATATTTGGTCATTCAATTAGCATCAGTTTTGCATTCTGAGAAACTTTACGAAACTGTGACGGACCCCAGATGCTCCGTTTCTGTGTAAACGGGGTCTGGATGTCTCTTTTTAATATCTGCATTGCAAGATTTCTGATAGAGAGCCTTTAAATAGGATTACCAATTTGGCAAACATCTTAATTGAGACTGAGAAGCAGAAATTCCGTTCCGCTTCCAAATATTAAAAGCCATCTCGCATGAAACTCCAAACAAGATTTCCTTATAGCCGTCTACGAATAAGCTTTTGTTTGATCACCTGGCCAGTCTTGAGACTGAGTAAATGTGTCACTTATCAATGATACGTGACAGATAGTTCCATTCAATCGATATTTTTCATGAAAAAAAATTGAGTCGCATACTCGACGAGCGTCGCAGAAACCAGAGACAGGGCTCTGAGTCTTTTTTCCAGAGAAGTGGACTTTATGAGGTGGTTTCCCGTTTCCTTCTCACCAATGGTGTTTAGCATTCTCGATTTCGAGCGTAGCAGAAGCCAGCGACAGGGCTCTGAGTTTTTTTCCAGAGAAGTGGACTTTATGAGATGGTTTCCCGTTTCCTTCTCACCAATGGTGTTTAGCATTCTCGATTTCGAGCGTAGCAGAAACCAGACACAGGACCCTTAGATTTTTCTAGGGAAGTGGATTTAACGAGGTGGTTTTCCGTTGCCTTCCTCATCAATGGTGTTTTTATTGAGACGCGTTTAGGATTCGAACTCACAACCCCTACACCACGGCACCCCGATATCTTTCATAGCTTCAGAACAGAAGCAAAAACGAAACCAATGTTTGGTTTAGCTTTATAAACTTGAGAAATTAAGACTTCTGAATTAATTATTAATAGAAGCGAAGGTATGAACTACATATGCCAACACGACTTCATCTGAATCTGTTTACCCACCTCTCTCGGTTGAAGAACAGTGCAAAACGTATGGCTGAATGGACATAGTCAAGAAATGATCTTTCAAAAAGTGATAGAATGATCAGGCTGTTCGAGTTCACAAACAGTCCACAGATTGCACAATACAAGAAAATGCGACACGACGCATCGGTTTCACTTAAAACTGAGAATGTTATGCGACATCGGGCTTTGCAGATACGATTCCGACTTGAAAACGAATGGAAAATAGGAAAATGGTGATAAAACAACCCGTGAAACTCGATTTCTCAGCCCGGTTCATCCACGTGTTGATGTTTACACGACAAAGTTGCACTAGTTCAGGCCTAAACACAACTAAAGAAGAGAGTTTCGAACCAACTCAGTTGTTTGAAAAACGAAAACTCGACTCGTTCGATGTAGTGAAAAGATGATTCTTACCCGGCAGAGACTTCGCACAGTTGAGGAACTTCCTAGCAGCCGAATTCATGTTGCCGTAATTAAGACTACTAGAGATATGCGAGGAGCGGTACTTATGCGACTGGCTATGCAAATAAACGGATGAAAGCTTCACGCGTGATTACTTCCGTCAGGGGGATTCAATGACAATATGGGCCGTCCCACGGGAAAATTGAAGACAATGGGGGGTGAGGGGTTTTGAAACAGTATCCTGGGAAAGCAGATTCATCCCTTGTTAGTGTGCGATGCTTATTTGGACTCTCTTGTTACTTCCACGTGGCATCCGAGGATAGGAACTATGCTTACCCTCGAGTACTATTCCGGGCTTCTTCTCGACGTCACCGCACCTCGTGATTCCTACGCTGTGAATTACCAAAAATTATCCCATACCGTGTTTACCTTCGGTTGAGGTTCACCTCGAAACCCAAAAAACATGGCTCTGCGATCAAGCACTGCACCCCAGTCACCATGCTATGCTTCCACTGTGCCCTAACACGGCGCTTAATGGCAATGGGCAACCACAGACCAGTTGCGGCAAGGCTAGCTACGATCCCAGATGTCGCTTTAAGGGCGAATATGTATTTGGGATCTTCGCTGTCGACAAGTGGCCCTGACCGGTAGAAATGGTTGCATTCTTGCCGCTTCTGCTGCCAGTAAACTTTATCAGATCCAAAGGACACCGAGACAAAAGTACATTTAACATTTACATATTGTCTGCTTCACGACATCAACGTCTGGGAGAGACAAGCTGGCGACCGTTCGCTGTGGTGCGAAAAGGTGACTTAAGGCTATCAGACCAGCGAAGCCCAAAGAATGGAGGTTGCTGCCACCGAAAAGTGTTCCCTTCGGAAAAGAAGACGTGCAGACGAGGGGAAGAAGTGTGCCCTCCCCTGTGACAACTGTAGACGGTGTTGCCGTGCCGCCATTGGACTTTCCAGCCACATGACACTGTCCTCGGACCAGACCTATGCATGTACGGTGTATTCTCTGAAGAATTAACAACACGTAAAATAATAAACTAAAACTGTCTACTCCATGCAAAATATCTACTGACAGTTATATACAGAGGAAAATGCATTGGCAAGCTAAAAACGTTGCAAAAACATTATTACAAAATGGCTAGAAACTCTCAACATTCTATGGTCTATAAAATCTTAAGTTTACAAACATATTGTGAACCGTCAACAATAAGATGGATACAAAAACTGTTGCAACAGCGAACACAAAACTAACATACGTTTTTTGCGTTGAATCGTAGGCTCAATGCCTAAGAGAATCACACGTGATCGTAACATCTGCGCAGATTGGGAGAGATAGAGAGAGAGAGAGAGAGAGAGAGAGAGAGAGAGAGAGAGAGAGAGAGAGAGATAGAGAGATAGAGAGAGAGAGAGAGAGATAGAGAGAGAGAGAGAGAGAGAGAGAGAGAGAGAGAGAGAGAGAGAGAGATAGAGAGATAGAGAGAGAGAGAGAGAGAGAGAGAGATAGAGAGAGAGAGAGAGAGAGAGAGAGAGAGAGAGAGAGACTCGGACAATCACGGTGCAAGAGGAAATAGCCCGGACTTGCAGTCAATGGAACTGGATTCTTTTTCAGAAAAAGAAAATGCAGGTGCCACGAATAAGGGACCATTGATTATTCATGCCTCAGGTTGGGACTGAAGAAAAATGTCTATTTGGGTAAATTTTCTGTTACCCAACGTTGTGAACTACAAAAATAATATTTACCCAACCAATGTAGAGCTATTAAAATATGCTACCCAACCCTTGAAAGACAAAAAACTTATTTACCTAACCTGAAGGCTGCCTGAAAAGTCATTCACCCAACCTATTTCTCTTCGGCCCAACCCGAGGCATGAATAATGAACTTAGTGTCACTCAAAATCTAAGCGAATTACTGAATGAACGAAAAATGAAAATACAAGATGCAAAAGGAAGGGAAGGGTCGAGTAGCAAGAGAGGGAGGGAAGGGTTACCGGTGATGAGTCAATGTCCGTCGCCTTGACCTAAGCTGCAAACGTGCTACTCAAAAGTCCATCGCCTACGTTTCATCTGTGATATAAAGCGCTTCCGTGTTTCCAGTGAACTTCACGATGGGCGACCAGCCGATGCCAAGATATAGATAATATGAAATGCTGCTCAACGTATCTTCCCGGAAAGTTCATATGATCTATAAAGTGTCAAACGAACAGCTTTAATCCTTTTCTTCTGCTTGTTTGCCCAATCTTCAGACAAATTCAAACATCCTGTGAGTCTAAGTCCACATGGAAACTATCCACTCCTACCCTAAAGCCTTTATGAAATCTAACGCAATTCTGCGCTTGTATATTCTGGCGATAAATATCCCATCAGACAATCCTTTTGACGTGGGCCAGAAAGTGTTTGATGAATAAATTCACAAAAACTTTCAAAAAATTTCGAAAGATTGTTCACTTTGGATTAACTCCTGTTTGGTTATTCTGCAACTGGATATCTCTAAGCCATCAATACTGTGGTAGCAGTTTGAATCGGGGGAGAGACAGCAAAGAGCAATGACTGACCAGCTCCCATCTGAAATCCTTGCCATGTGCACTGGCTCAGGACTCAGAAGATATTCTTGTCATATTCTGTTAAGGGGAGAAATAATCTTAAATGCTATATAAGCATCGTTCGGGTTTGACCAGCCATAGAGCTCAGATACGTCCGGTAGATCCTATTGTCGATAAAAATAACTCAGCACCCAGCGACTAACAGCATGCCGTACGCCGAAAACAACTATCTATGACGCATAAAAACATGATTTTTGAAACCAAGTTTCAACTGCACCAGTCGAACCAGAATTACAGTCAACTCTGTCTAATTCGAATTCGTGTAATTCGAACTGCTAATTCGAACAAAATTTTCTGGTCCCTTGAAAATCTCCTAACAAAAAAACATTTGTAATTCCAACCTCTGTAATTCAAACTTTGTAATTCGAACATTTTAACGATCCCACATAGAATGCAAGTTAGACAGCGTTGACTGTAGTACCTAATAATGAGTGTGTATAAGTATACATGTCTTCTTGCTTAAGTTCCACACAAGATATTCGCAAATTACAAGAAATCTAGGCCGGCTAGAAAATTCAACCGTGATTTGTTTGTTCATACAGTGTACACTATACTACGTTTGCATGGAAGCTGGGCGAATCAAATCACTTGGGGTATTACCCAGTTCCTGAGAGGGTGTAGCACAGCCACCGGGGTGTGACTCAATTGTTGGGGGGGGGGGGGGTGTGAGGAAAGGGTATTGCCGGCACCAGCCTTAAGCACAGATTAATGTGGAGGGTTGGCAATGGGAGGGTAGAGGGTGGAGGGTGGAGACTGGAGGGTGGAGGTTGGAGGGTGGAAAGCAACCGTTTGGAAAACAGGAAGCCTCAGTACCAGACTAGACAATATGCGGTGGTAGGTCTCCAGATCCGTGACCCCGCCTAAGTGGGGTTCTACCCACGAGAAGTGGACAGGAACTGCCCAACAACTTGATAACAAAAATTCTTCAGTTGTGACTTAGCGCCATTTATAAAGGAACGAATGATAACCCTTAACAGCTTTGACCCCCATTTGAGCTAACCAAAGAACAGCTAGAAATGCTTGCCTCAAAGCACTCGCCTCAAGAGTTTGGAAAAATCTCCTTAATACTAATACGCTGAAGAATCAATACGCTTTTAAAGCTACGAAAATAGATAGCGAAGGAAAGCTTATAGTTTTGCTGTAACCTAGATTAAAAGTCTCACACCGGAGCTCCGGGGGTCGCCTGCAGCTCTTGGGATGATAGATGGAGGCTGGTAAGACTATATATAAGTTAATTGTAAAATGCTGTCAGCAAAATTAGCATTAACTATAACATTCAACCCTTTCTTTACTAACGAAAATTTTTGGGCTGTTGTTTGATATACCTTCAAGGGAATTAAATGGCCTCAAGTAACGGGTGGACAAGTTAGGCGGACGTGTTCAGAAGAACCCTTCACGTTCGTTAATGTCCCGTTCGTCTTCAGGGCTATTGTGTTTTCTTTTGCGTGGAATTGCTGAGGTAACTTGAATTTTAGACCCTTGAAGAAGATGATTTCTTTGCTTGAAAACAGCTGGATTCGAAGGTGCATCGCAGCGGTCCTACATGTGACGTGCAATTTGATCAAGCAATCACCGTGAAATTTCTGTTCTTGTTGAACGATATATTTTGCACAAGGCCTCTCTACGGACTTTCGACGTAGCTAAATTCTGTAGGTAAGAAAACAACAGGAGATGAGGTGCGACTGACATTTGACATATCTGGGTTAGTAATATAGGTCTATAAGCAGGGTGGATTGAACCAGGTAACGAGATTAATGGCGAAAAAAATTCGTAGGAAAGAATGGAAGGGGAGAGGCAATGCAAGGACGAAAAAAGGGATTCATAGGTGATGGAATAAATCATGGATCAAGGGTAAAAAATGAGGGAAGAATGGGAGCAACAAAAGAATAAGAAAATGAATGAACGAATGAATGAATGAACAATTGAATGGATGGATGAATGAATGAATGAACGAATGAATGGATGGATGAATGAACAATTGAATGAATGAATGAACGATTGAATGGATGGATGAATGAATGAATGAATGAACGAATGAATGGATAAAAGATTGAATGAATGAACGATTGGTTGAATGAATGAATGAACGATTGAATGAATGAACGAATAAATGAATAAAATATTGCATGAATTAATAAAGGATTGAATGAATGAACAAATGATTGAATGAATGATTGTATGAATGAACAAATGATTGAATGAACGAATTAATGAGCGAATGATGACCACATTAAAGAGTTAATGCAAGAAAAATCTTATGTATGGATGAATGCACGAGTGAGGATGGGGTAAACAAATAAGAATTAGCAGAGAGGCTGAAATGGACGAAAGGAAAGAACAAGAAAGACGTTCTTAGCAAGGTTCCTTCTACTGAAACTCGATCTCCTCTTGCGTTGATCCCTCCCGACGGGGTTGCTTGTGTGAATAAGCGCTCATTTCCTCTGCACCAATTCTAGTCTTGAACCGGAGACTGCCCTATTTGTACAGGAAGGTCTCCTTCTTGCAACTATCCCTCCCGTGTACCTGGGTTTAAGAAGGTTGCCGTGAAAGAAACACCCCCTCCCAGGCTGCCTTCGCACAGCGATAAAAAATCTTTGCTAAAATCTGACTCTCTTCAAAATGACACTTAACATAACATAACATAACGTAACATAACGTAACATAACGTAACATAACATAAAATGACATAACACATTATAACGTAACATCACATAACATAACGTGACGTAACATAAAATGACAGAACACAAAATAACGTAACGTAACATAACATAACGTAGCATAGTATAACATAAAACAGCATAACACAACATAACATGACGTAACGTAACATAACAAATTATTTTGAGGCTAAAAGCCTTTAACAGTTCAATTCAATGATCAATCCGTGGTGTATTGTCCCATTACAACATAGTTCCGGGATCAGTAGCTTTAGGCGATGGATCAGCTGAAAGGGCAAGATTGAAGATACACGAAGCTTGCATCTCGATGCAGGGTCATTGGGGTCCTAAAAGGAGGTAAGTTGCAACTGATGGTATCATGCCGGAGTACGATATCCTCATCATCATCATCATCAGCATGGGTCAGGTTCCTTCGTCGATCCTGCCCGAATTTGCATAGCCACACCGAGCCTTCCAGATTTTCCGGTCTCTCATGGTATTCGGGAGATCCTCGACAGCCGAGTTCGTGCCTTCGACAAGTACGTCGATGTATGATTTGCGAGGCCGACCTTGACGAGCTCTCCCATGGGTTGGCCTCGACAGAACCAGTTTGCTGCATGGTTGTTGTTCAGCGCGAGCACAATGGCCAGCGAACATCCAGCGTTTGTCTCTGGCTACTTCACGATATCCTGGTAGTTTGCTAATATTTGTACGAAAACAATGGAGTGCAAGTAACAAATAGAGCTACCGAGTATACATTTAGAAACGAACTTAACCTTTGATTGAATATATGAATGGAACGTTTTCATATTCGTGATACGAGGACGTGTTACTTTGCAATGAGTACTTTTTCGTTGGCACGGGTGGAGCTGTCCCTGCTCTTTTGTCGTCGTTAAAAACATCGTTATTATCAACAGAAGTTGAATGCATTCTAAGGTATTCACCACCTTCAGCTCCGTAATGGCATTCTGTGAAATAAAGACACGATTTGTGAAGAATGCAGAAGCTTCATGAATTCATCTGAACCAGGACTCATCGCTTGCATATCTCATGTTCAGTGACATTAATCACAATCAATTAATAATAATAATAATTATTATTATAATTTCAATTATTTTAGGACCATAACCCATTCAGCAGTGCTAGTTCAAAAGGGGCCGTCCATCTACAAACAAACTAATTTACTAACTGACTAATCCAAAACATGGCGATATATAAAATTAAGATACAAATGTTCATTACTAATAGAAATCCAAAGCAAGGTAAAGCAAGAAAAGCTTTATTCGTGATTAAGGAGAATTCAAGATGGATTCAGTGTTTAATGCATTGAGAACACGACAATAAAAACCACGTAGTAGAATCCTCCCTAGAATTTGTGAGTTAGCGAAATCGAATTTCCTCAACGTGCCATTTTCATTTCATAAGTCAAATGGGCGCGTGGTACCGTAAACGTCTGAGCAGACTAATGGTACACTTCGCAGCCGTGTGATCGACGTGGCAGCCAGAGATGAAAACGACCAAATTTCTGTCGCTCAAACCATTGAAAAGCAGGGATCCACAAGAGTAATTACCATGCCATGTCGTAGTACAAAAACACGAAACTAAAACCAGAAATTCCCAATGTTTCGTTAAACTCCCAAAATGAAAACTGAATATGCGCGCAAGTCCTTCCGTTTCATGGATGCTAAAATCTATAACGATCTGCCTATTGAAATCAGAAAGGCTGAATCTTTCAGTTATTACGTTACACTTCTTAAGAAATATTTTAGTGGAATAGTTCATAAATTTAAATTTTAATGTATTATCGTCAGTCAATTGATATCAATGTAAGTTTTTAGAGATTTTGATGGTAGGTTAGGTATTTCCTTTCTCCTTTCTCTCTTTTATTTAAGCAGGACACACATTCATAACAGTGGAGGTTAGCAACAGCTACGGTGCTAAGGTCTTCCTATACGTAAAACTTGCCATCCCTGAGGTAGGTTTGCACGTGAGAATCACACTCGCGTATGCGAGGGGTCGCAATCATCATTAGGACATTAAGAAGGTGCGATTATCCAGCATTGACCTCGTCCTTCCTCTAGATGTGGCCACATCCAGTGATTAGTACGTCTAGGCTTACACATAATCGGGGTCTATCCTCACACAAAGTGGCCGTCGAGCTCGAGCTTGGGTTCGAACCATTGATCAGAAGGTCTGTTAGCAGTTGGCTTACCCCCGAGCTGGTCTCTCACCCCAAGGCCAAAATTAAAGCAATTAAGAAGTCGGGCAGTCAGTGAGTCTTACTTCTCTTTCCAACTCGAGACTGGATTAGCCCCTACGTAAGTAGCGAACAATATACTTTTATCATCATTACCATTAACAAATACTTATATAGGATCATCCTACAGTCATATCATATTTACGTTAGGTTAGCATATGTACTGCTATCACAGAAGTCTTGAAAGAATGAACAGTTAACAAAACAATGCCACAAAACGTAGCCTAAAATTTGACATGGAAAATGGAATCAATAAACTAATCAAGCAATCGATCAATCAATCAATCGATCAACCAATCAATCAATCCATGTATCACCCAATCAGTCAACCAATCAATCCATCAATCAATCAATCCATCAATAAATCAAGCAATCCATCCATCAACCAATTAATCAATTAATCAATCTATCACTCAATCAACAAATCATTTCACCAATTAATCAATCGATCCGTCAATCAATAAATCCATTAATCATTCAATCTACCAATCAATCAATAAGTAACATAACCAATAAGAACGAGGAGGTTTAGCATAATTATCCCCACGAATGATTTACCAATTCTGACAAACCACATACTGGCATAATATATTTGAGATGACTTCTTTTTTTCTAAATTATTTCTATTGCTACAAGCCAGCCAAATACCAGCTATCTTTTTAGCGAGATTTATGTTGGTAGCATTTAAAATATTTAACAAAAAGAATGAAGGTTAAAAAAATATTATCATTATAATCATCATAATCCATACCACTTATTTTATCTTCTGTTCCAGAAATAAACCATTGTCGAACCCAGAACTTCCTCCTTATGAACTGGTATTTACTTAATGATATGACTTCTTTCATTTTTCAATATTCTTTCTGTTGTTAGTTGCTGTAAGCCGATCAAATACAAGTTACCTTTTAATGAGATTTGTATTTGTAGCATTTTAAGTATTTAACAAAAGAACGACGTTTAAAAAACTATTACTATTATCATGAATGTAACGCACAAATGAAGAGACATTTGGAATCAATGCCCAAGATATCGGGTCACATCTAGCATCCTTAGAGATCAAAAAGCCGCCTGATGTTTCTTGCCATGCCTAGAAGGGTTGGCTTCTGGATTTACTCAACGCTTGTTGCTACACCTATGCATTTCCTTCAGACAAGGTTCAAGTCTGCTTGTCACAGTGCCAAGGGTACCAATGACTGTTGGGAAGAGCTGTTTTGATACATTCCAGCGTTTCTGACTTCTCTGGCTAAGGTCTTGGCACTTAATGACCTTGTAGTTATCATGATTTGTGCTTTGCTTGTAATGCTGCACAGTTCTGGACAGAGTGCCAAGGTCAGTTCATGACCCTGACGAAGCATCAGCGCGTTTGATGGACCACGTTCTTCTCAGGAGGTGACCGCTTCCGAGAAGCGAAATCTTCTGCCATTCCTCAATCTATTTGTGGCCAGGAAATTGACTTACGCATATCTCAATACCCTTCTTGATGAGTCCAAGTGCTCCCATCTCAATTAGAACTGTATCTTCATTTCCCAAAGCCTTTATACTTCAATTTCAAGACCTTTTTACTTGGACAGTTTCTCTATTTCTTTAGTCAACTCTTGGATCGTTTCTTGCAGAAGGTATACTCATGTCATAGTCAATCTAACTCCAAAATCTTGTTTTTAGCCAAGGGAGTGCTCTCTCTTCGATTAGTTAGCCTATTGAGAGAGCTCATCCTTTAAGAAATTCCCTGCATACCAACTTCCCTCATACTTTTGCTATTTTTTCTTGTCTTCACCTACCAATTGCATTTTAATTTTAATTGCATTTTAATTTTAATTGCATTTTAATTTTAATTGCATTTGAATCTTAATTGCATTTTAATTTTAATTGCATTTGAATCTTAATTGCATTTTAATTCTAATTGCATTTTCCACATCTATCTCGTTTCGTTGTTAGCATTAACGTTTTTTATTTAAACTTAGTTTATTCATGTTTAAATTGCTTGCATGTAGTGGAAATTTAAAATAAAACTGAACTGAACTGAAGTCAACCATAATGCAATTATTTTCTTTCTTGTCTTTGACAATTGTCGCAGGTACGTCAGCTTTCGTCTCTTTGTCAGCTGATAATCTAATAGAATGGTGCCTAGAGAACTTCTGCTTACCTATGATGCTATGGTTCTCATAATCTGGCAAGTTTGGCAGTGGCCTTGAACTCATCGAGTAACCTAGAAATGAAAAAAAGCAAGTGATACTGACTGATTAAATCTCATCAATGAGTCACACATATTGATGTAAAGATGATATATTTCGTTGCATTTTCATGGTGTTAATCTACGTGGCACCATGGTTAAGCGAGAGGACTTATAACAAAATGGTTGTGAGTTCGATTCCTCCGTGTGTTACAATGAAAACGCCATTGGCGAGGAAGACAATGAGAAACCACGTCATGAAGTCCACTTCCCTAGAAAAAGCTCAGAGCCCTGTAGCTGGTTTCTGCTACACTCGAAATCGAGAATGCTAAAAAAAATTGGCGAGGAAGACGATGAAAACCACCTCATAAAATCGACATCCCTAGGAGAAACTCGGAGCCTAGTCTCTGCTTTCTGCTAAGCTGCAAATGGAGAATGCTAAACGCCATTGGCGAGGTAGGAAATGAGAAACCACTTCATAAAGTCCACCTCTCTAGAAAAAACTCGGAGCCCTGTCGCTGCTTTCAGCTACGCTCCAAATCGAGAATGCCAAACACCATTGGTGAGGAAGGCAACGAGAAACCACCTCATAAAATCCGCTTCCCTAGAAGAAACCCAGAGCCCTGTCTCTGCCTTCTGCTAAGCTCGAAATCGAGAATGCTAAACGCCATTGGTGAGGAAGGCAACGAGAAACCACCTCATAAAATCCACTTCTCTAAAAAGCACTGAGAGGCCTGTCTCTGGTTTCTGCGACGTTTGAAATCGAGATGCGACGCAGCAGTAAATCACGCAAAAATCGAAGACATTAAAATAGTTGAAGATTTAGCCTACCAGGCAATGAATTGGCTTTCCTGGACTTCATCTTTTGATAAGGCCGCTGTTGATCGAAATCTGGCGAAGAAAACTGTCGTCCCGGACCCGGTAATATTGGGTCGGATGGACTTTCAGGGGCCAGATCATCACCCTCTGCGAAACTGGGATGGCCATTTCGGTGTGAGCAGGGCTTCTCTTGCACGCTCTCTAGAACAGAAATGATGCACTTGAGGATGTTGCTAAATCTTTAATCCATGAAAAATTCCCTTTGCATTTAAAAATCTTGATTGAAAGTGTATTGAGAAGTACAATGTCTGAGTCAGTGCTCGAATTGATGGTTTCAGCCTAGGTTTCATAGGAACAAATGAATGGGTGATCATACGGGGACTAGCTCAATCACAGACAGATGTACCCTCATCACGTCTAAGGGGCAGAAATACCCTTGAGTCGATTAGCTTCCATCCACAGCGAGATTGTCATACTCCCCATCAATCACTTTACGTGCCACTCATACACATGCTGGCGATGAGACCAGCTTTCTTGAAAATGTCATTTAGGCCCATCTTAACATTATCTAGTTTTGGATGTGTCTAGATTATGGATTGTCGAAACCTTAGTATTGGGGATTGCCTACACTGGCGTGTCATCGGATTTCTCAGTGAATATTGAGCAAGATAAATGCATCTTTCTGTGATTGTGACTCTTGTAATCGTCATGGCATTGGCTATAAAGTTTGATTTTAAGCTGCGCTTTCCATCTCATGACATTCCATCGATTCAAGACCCAAGAAAAAATTGGAAAATGACCAGTCGGTCCTCTCGCCGGTTAAAAAGCAAGATGAAAAATTAGCCACCATGCCACATGAATGGCATGGCAATGAAACGTACATGGCAGTGAAAAGCGGCAAAATGATTTGATCGTGCTCACGATCTTTCCACCCCACACTCATCAGAGTACGTCACCTCGGATAATGAGCGTGGGATGAATACTGTGATAAGTGTCGGACGAAAAGCTTAGGGGTGAGCAGATCACGTTACTACTTGTCTTTGAAATTTTGACGCTTGGTATACTAAACGATCTATACGCGAACATGATTTGCATATGGAAATCATGGCTACCACTCTTGATCAGCGGTTTCTACCCACTGCGCATGCGAATTCTGCCTACATGATACCTACAGACATTTTCAGATTTGCGGTACTTATAAATCAATCTTCCCTAAAACATCCCTACGAAATTGCATGAAAAATATAAAAATATACTTATACTACAATTTATGTGCAAATAGTCATTAGAAAAGCAACAACAAGTAACACGAATTGACAAGAAGTACTGTAATAGATAAAGAGATTATAGCAGATGCAAGCATTAAGCAACTTAAGTTTGGATTGAATTCTCTATGCCCAGGAAAACAACAGAGCAAACTGGGAATTTTCATTGTTGAGTCGGATACTATTTTAGAAGATCTTCAAAATGTAATGACAGATCTCGTTAAAGCGTTAGCTTATCTTTCCTGTTTGAAATATCGGGTGAAATTTTGAATATGGAGGTTTATCCATTTTTCTCAAATATTTGGAAGTTAACTAATATGCTGTCACAACAGGTATCATATGACTCACGAGGGGCATGGCTCCAACTGCGAAGTTAAAATACGGGCACAAAATATAGCATGTTTATATGATGTTATATGAGGTGCAATGACAGCTGAATCCAATTTTTTCAATTTATTTCAATTTTTTCGCAGTTGCCTGAACCTAGGATAGAACGTACCTAAATTTTGAAAAATCTACCTACATCGTATATTTCATCCCGTGGGCTTTCCCCACTGCCTACGAGTCCTAAAATATCCTTACTGCAGGCTGGAATCCCTATGAGTGGCAGTCAGCCTTGATAGAAATCGTCTTCGTTGAATAACGGACAGATGGAGATGCAACTCCATGCACAGCCAAGCTATCAGAGTTGCAGACGGTCCTTCATCCGAATCGATTGATTATGGCCCCGTCTACACGGTGCCGGATATCTGTACCAGTTTTCAAATAAATCTGCGTCCACACCATGAACGTTTTCAAAAATATCCCCGCCCACACGGAAACGCAAAACCAAATGAAAACGCCCAAAATTCTGCTATGAGCATGCGTAGACTACGTGGTAGTAATCGCAAGAAGACAGTTACCCCTGTACATACTTCTCTTACAATTTTTGATACGCACTGGCGGGACAAACCAAATGCGTTGGCAGTTTCACGCAGTCTTCCTTCGTCACTCAGGTAGTAAAGAGTGCATGCCACATTATTCATAACATCAACTGGCGATCTCATTACTGCCTGCTTCCCTTCAATGTGCAAACGAAGAAGTTCAGCCAGAGTCAAGAGTGAGACCCTGGACATCCTGAAATTTTCGCTCTCCTACGCCACTCTTCTACAATATCTTTTTCATCAATGAATTTGTCCCACCACGCGCTTGTACGTCCTGGCCTTATCCAGAATCTTCTTCGATTGTATGGGTTGTATCGATGGGGTCGTCCCACTTCGGAAGCGCGATGAATTTGGTTTGTTAAATCTAAAGAGCGCATGAGATTTTGGCTTCTTCCAATTGAAATATTTCGAAGATTAAATAATGGAATTTTTAGCTGCAAGCAAGCAAGCAAGCAATCAGACTTGACAAAAGTGATACCATCAGAGGAATTACTTTGTTGTCCATGTTGGACTGAAATTGTGACGTTAACGTTTTCAAAAACTTCCGTTTTCGGCGTCCGCACGAGAACACGAAAACGGCGTTTTCAAAAAATTCCACCCTGGAGAGCGTTTTCGGTCGGCGAAAACGCCGGCTACGTGTGGACGGTAAGTGAAAACGGATAAAAATTATTGCGTTATCGAAAATATCCGTCACCGTGTGGACGGGGCCTAAATGTCTTACTTGCGATATCTCCTGGGGATTCGGTATACCTCACATTCTCCGCACCATCACCACATTGCCGATCTAGAGATAAAGATGAAGGGGCGGATAAGTAGATATTGAGACATTATTAACATGGCGATTGGCTGTCCACCTTCGTCTGCGAGTCTCAGACTGAGACACATCACAGCCAGGACTTTATAGCAGGGGGGGGGGGAATCTGGCAGGTTCATCCTCCAATTATCATTTTCAAAGATTTTGGAGGGCTTTAGGTTTCGATTTCAGAAATAACCCTTATAAGGTTGAATCCCGCGTGTATCAACTAAATACACAATCGATGAGAAAGGCAACTGAAAACCGCCTTAAAACTACCAGAAGAGAAAAAACCAAGGGTCCTGTCTCGGGTTTCCTTTGGGTTTAAAACCTGTATGCAATGCAGCAAGTACAAGAAGGTTCTTGGGTGAGACAGACTATTCTTCGTGAAGCAATGGCAGAAATTCACGCTTTAAAAAAAATAAACATTGGCTATTACAGCATATGAATAGAAAGAGCATTCTACTACCAGATGCCCCAGGAAATATTGAAGAACTTCTTCGATGGCTTGTTGCTAACACATCCAATCACAAGCGAGCTGGTGACACCTATGCAAGACCCAAAATATTAGATACTACTCGAAAAACACCATTTTGAAAAGGCCTCTTTTAAGAGATGAAAAATAAACGTTTGGATACAGGAAAACGTACCATCTATGCACACCGGTTGAGCGTCAAGACTTCTATAGGTGTTCTTCATAAGATGCTCGACCGCTTGCACGAGATTCGGCAGCATGACAGTCTGAATTATACAATATGAAAAATATATATGAGAAGAAGAAAAGTTATGAAGGGACAATTTTGGGGAATACTCGCACCATGTATTAAAATCAGGGCTTTTAAAAAATTTCGCTTTTTCTTCTTTTTCTTCTTCTTCTTCTGCTTGGGTACCTCATCCAACTTGGATGTAGGCAATCATGATTTTCCCCACTTCTGTCTCTATTTGCCTTCAATCACTCAGTCTCGCATAGACCTATCCATTAGCTCAGGCTACCAATAAAAGTTAGTCTTTGCCAGGGGCGACACCAGAGGGATGACAGGGAGCTGAAGCCCCCGTTGGGGAGCGCTATCCCCCACTGGTCAAGTCTGTGATAGATTGTTGCCAAACGCAAGCTTATGTGAATCAATAATCCAGCTCCTCTAGTTGGGGAACTTAGCCCCCTATTGGGGAACTTAAACCCCCTATCGGGGAAATCCTGGCGGCACCCCTTTTCATTTTCTTCCTCTGCTACGCATCCCTTATGTTTTTCCACGAAAAGTCCCAAAAATCTCAAACTGTATTTGCAGGATAGTTGCTGCTTCAAATTTCTTTGGATGGCACCCCCCTACCAAGATGCCCCCGGCACTCATTTTGAGCATGACGTAATTTTTCCGATTACATTGAAATCAATCATCATCTTCGCTCATCCTCAGACGACCTAACTGCTATGTGGCCGGGGGTTGACTGATTGAGATTTACAGCAAATTGATGTCTTTGAATAGCACCAACAAGGCAGAGAACCACGTTCCACGAGGAGAAACATGCGATTAACTGAGAATTGTTAGAATCGATGGATTGATTGATTAATGACACTTACTGGTGATGACTCAAAGTAGCACTTTCCATTGAATGATTTCAACACTATCCTATGAAGCCTCATACGCTCAATGTCCCTGCGAGGAAGAGGTGAAGCAATGCTGTCAGCGATTTCTGTTTCTCTGACAACCATCCAGAGATGAAATTCATGGTTATGCCTATCAAAACATTCACAGTGCATGACCCACATTCATTCGGTACAAAGAGGTTGCGACACTGCTCGCTCTCAATTAATCATTGCCCGGGTAAGCAGTTAAATGTCTCAGTCCAACGATAGCTAAACACCTCAATAATAAACGCTTTCTCTTTGCGTTTACCTCGTGGCTGTCCATTACGGAAACACGGAAATTCTTGAATGTAAACAAGGTGTCAATCGGACATCTAATGAGGAACAAATTTTCTTTAAGCATTATTTATTGTTTTTATGATATATGATTAATTGTAAGCACCATTTTTAGTTGGAACCAGATGCCGTTATGTCTTCTCCCGCTGTAACCAGTTTTTTTGTTATCTTTATGTTGTCATGCATTATAAAAAACGGAAGACCTAAAAATCACTTTCGATTGGTCTACCCAGCATCTGAAGGTGGACTATCGGACAGAACCATGACAACATGGTACATTATGAGAATGAACCAGTCACTGCTCGATAAGCATGGCTTCTCAGTGCCCTTCAATCTACCTTATGATTCGTGAATCAGAGGAATCTTGAAGTGACGTCACATTATGAGAATGAACCAGTCACTGCTCGATAAGCATGGCTTCTCAGTGCCCTTCAATCTACCTTATGATTCGTGAATCAGAGAAATCTTGAAATGACGTGACTTCATGAGAAAGTTTCAAGAATTGACCACAGGGCACAGAGAAGGTTACTCACTACTGCCATGGTTGCAAAATTCCCCAGCAGATGAGATGATTTCAGGTAACTTATCAACACTTACTTGATGCACAGAGTATACATCGATTTGCTTTTGCTTGAATCCCTTAGCAAGTAAGAACCGTGCTGTTGGTCTGCCATTATCTGCTCTGTTTCCTGACTCGACATGTTTGGGTAGTACCAACTGAAGAGGCAAAAGAGTGACCATAAGAAATCAAATGCTTTTTGAGAAGAATCAAGGATAAAAATGAAAATAAAAATAAAACTAGTATCGAAAAGTCACAGTGCAAAACGAGAGTGCTTTTTTCAAAGCCAGTTGTTGATAGTGACGAAGAGGACATAGCCAGGAATGAGAACACTAGGTGTAGGGCTGAAGTCAGAGAACTGAAGGGAAGTTGAGGAAGTCACTGCTGATGTGGATGGCATTGGCAAGTGGTGAGAGGTAAGCTAGCTTTGAGGGGCAAATAGGCAAAGTAGGCAGACGGAAGAAAAAGTAGGCAGATTGTACAAAGGAATTGGGAAGTGGTGACGCTGAAGGGGGAGAATTCCAGAGACTATCTGAATAAGAAAAGCCATCAAGGCGAAAAGAATCTCGTATCAATGGAGATGCAGAAAATCGCACTTTTTTCTTGCAGCTTGCAGAAGCTAATCATAAAGTTTCACCGACAAAACTCTTACTTAAAAGTACGCAATGTTGATATTAGTTCTTTACCTCTTACTTTCTTGCCAGGACCCTTAAGATAACAGCATTTTCATCATGCTGATAGATTGTCGTGCATAAATATTCGTATTATTATTATTACTATTATTATTACTAACATTAACGCGACATAACGATTTGAGCGTCAGGTGGCAATGCATATTGCTTTGTAAAATCCAGCCCAGGACAGAAAGCTACTGTATAGAGTACTGGAGCCGTGAGAAAAATAGCTTGTAGAAGGTTAAAACAAGGCCTAAAAACACGGGGTCAGGCTTTCCATCTAGACTTCTTGCAGCGTCAAAATCCACTCTTTAATCGAATCTTTATACTGGATGAAACAATTCAGCATTAGATTAGCTGTCATCAATGTGTGTCCAGTGCTTTTGCCCTCAGAGCTACTTCTGAGTACTCATTTACTGACCTCGGAAGGATTGACAGCTGAGTTGACTGTTGGCTTGTGGTTAGTGGTTCCAACGACGGGATTTGAACCCACGCGAGTAGGCCTCGCATGATTCGAAACACTGCGCCTTAACCACTCGGCCACACCGCCATTTACTCGGCCACGAGTGAACTGTCTATTGGTAGCGTCACGGTTGCGGTCCATACAGATACAAGTGCGTCACCGAATCAAGGTAGAAGATGCGGTTATGATCACTTACCTTGGGAAAACAAAAACTGGATCATACAGCTCCTCTTTCGCCTCTTCTTTTTCTTCCTCTTTCCATTGAAGCGACGGTCGCTTCTACACAATAAAAAAATGACCGCTTAGTCAGGAAACAAGATATTCAGCAACACCTGGCGAGCAGAGATCAAATCGCAAAGACTATTAAAGAAGTTGAAAGTATGCTAAGATATATACTTTAAGCAACCGATGAGTGTTACTCTCGGAGAAAAGCATCACTTCCACGAAAAACCATTCCCTGTTGAAAAACGTGAAAACCAAGCAAAACCTTAATCGATAACGATAGCTTTTATGTTGATGATTCAATGACGATGACTCGCAAACGACTAAAGTGCGATCGTTGGCTAACCATTCGACGATGCAGACGACAAAGTAATAAAGTAGGATATAGCTAAGAGAATTTCGACTCGATCAATGCTCACCAAATCAAGGGACAAGTCATCTCTGGAACCAGCGGCACATTCACGACTAAAGGCAGGCAAGGGAGACACTGGAATAGGGATAGCAGCAATGGTATTCCCTAAAATCGAATCAGGAAATCGATTAAGGAAGTGCAAGCACGTGCTCAGACTAGCATGCAGTACAATGAACTAAAACATTTAATGACTAAACCACTTCTTCTTCCTCTTCGTCTTCTTCTTGTCGGCACATCTCCATTCGGGGTCACCACAGCGCTCTCTAGCTCTCCATTCCTCCCGGCCGGTGCCCGGTGTCCTCCTCCTCTACTCCAGCCTCCCGCATATCCTCCCCCACTGCGGTCCATCCATCTCCTCTTCGGTCTCTCTCGCTTCCTCACCCCGGCACCTCAATCTCCAGCACCCTTCTTCCCACGTACTCTTCCTCTCTTCTCTTCAACTTAATGACTTTACCAAAATGGAAGAAAAACAAGATCTTGCATTAATGTTAGAAATCAATGCTTCGGCAGTGTCTACATTACGGGCCTAAACCATGTCTGGCCTCATTTTCGCTACCTGTCAAATTTTCGTCTTCTAGTGCGGAGAAAGGAACCATTTGATGAAAAGTTAGGACCTGTTGTAAGTTTCTTTCGAATGGAAACGTAACAAATAGCATCAAAAAAGGCTCGAAATTTCTCATTTTCAATAATTTCATTTTTACATCATGCTTAACATTTTGAGAAGGCATTATTCATGGCATCGAATCAACATACTCCTCTACACGAAAAATTTTATCATCGGCCTCAATTTTCGGCGGCCTTAATTTTCATTGCAAAGAGATAAGAAATTCATCTTCCAAATGTTCATTTAAGAAGCATCTTAAAAACACATTCTAAGTTCTTTATAACACTTGAAAACATATGCTAGGAAAGTAGATGTACTGCTATTGAGCAAATCATTACTTATAATTGAGGGGGGCTCTCCTCTCGTTAGTTCTCGGACTACTGGGAGTGTCCTCCTTTAAGAAATCCCATTACCATGCAGATTAGACAATATTGCATACTATTTATTGTAGTATTGTGTTTTTGTAGTTAGTATAGTATCATTTAACGTGTTGATTGTAATGTAATGTAATGGAATTTTGAACATCAATATCAATATCAATTGCGTCATGAGAATTCCGTCACTTAGGGCCTACGTTGTCTGTTGCGCTGCGGTATTGCAAGTTTTGCTGGACAACGATGTGTTGAAAGGGAGCGCACTGCTTACTCGAACAAGAGACAGTAAACAGAGACGTTACAGTATACAGGTAGCAATGCTGGACATACTGTGATGTATATTCTATGATTCTTTACTTGTAATCGTCTCCAATAGCAGTAATACGCGACAAAAATCTTGCTATAGGTGACAGATAGGACTGGGCTTACGAATGAAACGCTTTCCACTGTTGAAATGCCCACTCCGATCTTTCTGGCTGTCATATGAACAATACTTTGATATATCATATTGCAAAAATGGCCTAAGAAGATGTCGTCTCTTTTGAATCCCATACCTCGCTTCTTCATTTTGTGAGGAGCAGGCGTAACATCGCAAATTTCCTTGAAGTCTGGATCTCCAGGCAACGGCCCGGGTGCATCAGCCTAAATCAAGAAATAACGCAAATGATCAACGATAGATTAATCTAGTCAATAAAAGAATAGCGATCAAATTTTTCAGGTAATTTCCTGCCTTAGCATTTGTGTTTCTGAATCCTTTATATATTCGTAATAGAAATCTGTTTCAAAATGGGAGTCGGGTGAGGCACTCAAACCTAAACCCATGCATTACTCATGCAGAGCCGAACATATGGAAATTCAAAATTGTTTCGCCTGATACCCATTTTGAAACTGACTTCAAGTTAGTTGATACGCGCCACGGGGTTGCTATGTAGTTCCAAGTTAATTGTTAAATGCTACAGGGTTGTTATGTACTTCCCTGCTCCCTATGACACCTCTGCATTCTGTTGTCATGGTTTCATGAGCATATACAAATATCTAAATATATAAATAAATGAACAGATGAATAAATAAATAAGTTCACGCATAAAAGTAACTAAGGATGCAAAAACCAATAGGAGAACATGGGACAGCAGGATAAAAGAGAAGTGATTCAGCAATGGAGACGACAATTGAGGTAATAAGTGGGAAAAATTTGCAACTGCCCAAGAACCATTCCGAAATCTGTCGAGAGAATTCATCGAGAGGTAATTCCAATAACTGTGCATGCTTGCATTACGTGGAATTCTCTAAATTCTAATCTACTGCTATATGACGACATGCAAAAAGGATAGCTACTACCCCTTGGACGACGGACTTTGCAGCAGATAATCCCTCGAATCACTCGACGTTGGATGAAAGGATTCTCATCTCCGAGGAAAGGTTCTGATGACTGCTTGACTTGGAAGGGATATTTCGGTTGAAGCAGCAAAGCGCTGTGAATGCCTTACTTTGCATATACCTCAACAGCAGCAAAGTAATGCGTGATTGTGTGATGATTTGGAAGAGTGATGTTTATCGACACGACAGAAGGAAGATGTAATGTACCACAGCTAGGCATTTATTTCGAACTTGGTCTTATTCTTATGCCAATCGTCGCATGCGACCAGATTAAAAATGTTTCACAAAGTTAGTGAATATGGATGGGAACAGAACAACTGGGTAAGTTTAGCAAGAATGAAAACCATCAGTTTTATTAACTCGTGTTTTAGTGCGAGAAAGACTGATTGAAAATATCCTCACGTCTGACTAACAGAAAACCAAATAAGCGAAGTGTCGAGGAAAGGATCGCAACTGAAATTGTTGATACGGGAAAGCTTGATTGCAAACAAAAACGGAAAAAGGTGGGAACGCGAAATAATGTTTGGGAGAATATTAATTTTAATCAGAAATTCACGAGTAAACAGCTTGTTAGACAGGAAAAGGGTTTGTTTGAAATAAAGCATTGTGCTCCCCCCAGGAGGGAAGATGAAAGCAAAGGGCTAAGAGGAGAGCGAGATCGGATCAAGTTGATTGATCTTAGAGTTGAACGATGGCAAGTTGTAGGATTCAGGAAAGCAAGAAGACAAGACGTTCCATAAATTGCATGTTCTAGAGATGAATGATGAATTATGGGATAAAGTTCGTGGATTAGGCAGTGAAACTTGGAAAGGGTGTGGATGACTAGTACTGATACCTGGGTTCTAAAGGAGCCTGGACTCTACTAACGTTTTCCTTCTTAATCTACGAATAACGCTAAGGTAGTTATTTCTCTTCGCTTCCGTATTTGCTTCTCTTCGCTTCCGTATTTACTACTCTCCGCTTACGACTCACGCTCGTATTCGTTTGTTCATGTTGCTTGCAGCCTACGTCATGATTTTCGCTGCAAACAACATTAAGTTTGTACTAAGCTCATTAAGTACATTCACGTTTTGATATACAAATAAGTTGTCTTATATTCTGTGCTTCAAAAAACCGTGTTTAATCTTTCAAATTATTCATTTGACGGGATTTTCGTGAGACTCTAAATTTAAGAAGTTGGATTTTGAGACACGGTGAAATCATTACCCTGTTCACAAGATTGATAGCATGTATCCATCTACTTCTTACTATTTCATCGCCAGCCTGAAAAAACAAAGAACACATCCATAAGTACATTTTTCGATCATCGTGTTGGGAAGAGACCCTATCGCTAATAGCAAACGCCGAGAGCTGCGGTCGCCCATGGGTCTACCGGGCCCGGGTGCATCGGCTCTTGGAAGATTTCTGAAATCAGAGGCACCGCAAAGTTTTAAGGAAACTAATTTGAACATGTCACATTTCTGTCCGCTTTACAAAGTTTACGTAGATAATATTTTCTGCCAAAGTTGACGTTCGGGAGAAAGAATTGAAGAATTGTGGTGGATGTAAGCAAGTCGCTTTTAAGGATTCCGATCACGCCAAACTTCGAAGAATTTATTGCATAAGACGAAAACGATGACAGTGGCATGGGGCCCCAAGTTGCCGTGGCCTCTGGTCCCCTGTCGTGATGAATGCGACTCTGCCAACAAAGAAAGAGGACGTGCAAGAGGACAGGCCAAGGTGCAGGGGTTAAGTGTGTAGGCTCTTAACGCAGAGGTTGTGAGTTCGAATCCTGCGTGGTTCACAATGATAAGTCTGTCAGTGATGAAGGCAATGGGAAACCAACCCACAGAAATGGACTTGCAGCAAGAACTCGGAGCCCTGTCTCTGGCTTCTTCTAAGATTGGAATCGAGTGTGTCGTGCAGTGCGAGTAGGGGAAGATGAGACCAAGTTGTTGATGTAGCTTTGAAAGAAGACAATCTGTAAGATTCTGGAAAGGAAGGGGAAGGTAAGCCATCCCATACATTGCAACTTCTTGGAAAAGGTAAACACGTGCATTCTACTGATTCAGTTACGGTAATCGTTGATGTTTACGAATTTCGTACAGCGCATATATCTTCGCCATGGTAAGCGGCATTGCAAATTCGGGACTGAATTTGGCAGATCCATGATTACTTGCAACCGCTTAATTGCTGCATTGCATATTCAATTTCGAGCGTCGCAGAAACTAAAGACAAGGCTCTGAGCCTTCTCCAGAGAAGTGGACTTTATGAGGTGGCTTCCCGTTGCCTTCCTCGCCAATGGTGTTTCCATTGTGATACGTGTAGGATTCGAAGTCGCAATCCCTGTGTTATCACAAGGCACCATCAGAAATAATTTAGAAATCATACCTCGAATTTCCTCACTCTTAACTGGAACTTTTTCTTGCTCATCTCCAACGTGAATTCTCTTTTGCTATTCTTCTTCACATTGCACTTTGTTGCCTGCACTTCGATCCCTATGTAACCGACGTGCTGCAGATAAAAGATTGATAGACGCTTGTACTGAAGTTCAACACTTTGCAGAAAACTGGACACATAAATTCTTCATACCAAATGGAAATAAAAAACTCCAGAATCGAAGTGAGTGTTGGAGAGCGTCTTTAATTCTTCTTATTGAATTTTTTTTTCCTTTTTTATTCTATTCTTCATTTTAGTACTTTATTCATTCATTAAATTTTTTTATACTGGAAATACCAGCAATTAGGTCAGCCAAATTCAAATTACCTATTTTTAGAGAGATTTTTATTGTATGTTTAGTTTATGTATCAGAATGAATTTTAAAAAAAATTATTATAGAGAAAAAGTCGAAAAATTTCCAAAAATTTTTCTCTTTCAATATAGCTATAAGCATAGGGCCATTTTAACATATGTACTCTTTGATTTTCAGAAAATGCAATATAAAGTTTCGTTTTGGACAATTTTTTTGTATCATCATCCTTCGTCTGTAAATATCTTTACTTTCTTGCTCAAACTTTTCAAGCGATAGGATCTTCCAAACTTTACGTCGACCTACCTGCCTATCTCTCGCCTTGCATCGTTACTGGTGACAGCCTCCGCCCTGACCTGCTTCTAATTTCACCTAACAACTGTCTCTACATCCTTGAATTAACCGTGGGCTTCGAAACAAATCTAAATATCAACTCCCACCGCAAAGAAGAAACATATCGTCCTCTCCTCAAAGATCTCAACCGCGACTGTCGACAAGTCCAATGCGTTAACCGATCCATGAGCTGCTTAGGCATTTTCGGCCAGTCGTATGACTCTATTCTGGAGCTGTGCAAACGCATTGGAATCGACCAAACCCATTTCAATTATATCTTAAACAAAATCTCATCTATCATCATTTGTACCACGTATTACATCTTTTGCTCGAGACACAAACCTTGGTCTAACCCGGAACTTCTTTCATATCAACAAATATTTACTAATAATACAACTTGTTCTCGTTTGTTTCTCTTTAATTTCATCGTTGTTAGTCGTTGTAAGCCAGCCAAGTGCAAGTTACCTTTTTAGCGAGACTTGTATTTGTAACGTTTTAAGTATTTAATAAAAGAATGAAGTTTGAAAAAATTATTATTATCATTATCATATTAAGAAAAAATCGAAAATTGTCCAAACATGTTTCTCTTTCAATATAGCTATAGCATACGGCTATTCTAACATATGTAGTTTTTGGCTTTCAGAAAATGTAATATTAAGTTTGATTTTTGCTAATGTTTTTAGCATCGCTCTGGGCTTACTTTACTTGATCATAAATATTGCATGTTTAATTCATATTTTATGTTATGGAGGGTCCCTTGAAAACCAGGACAAGCTATTGAAAAGCGAGCCGTACGTTTAAGAGAGAAAACTTGGCAAGAATGCAGATGTTGGGAAAAGTGGAAAGCATTTTCACTGGGGAGGAGAGAAGTGAGGGTGAAAATGGGGTGGGGTCCGAGGCAAGCACGCCCTGTCCAAATGAAGACTAAGCAATCTACCTCAAAGTCCATATATATGAAGCAGGGGCAAAATTAAAAGGAGGAATCAGAATTACGTCTAGAATAGTACTGTTAGGCTTACATTTTGAAAAAGTGCAAGAATTGAAATCTGAAGTGGTAATAAGAGTGGACGGAGTAGATTGCTCGACTGTGCGAATTCATAGTCCAATGGACGGAAAATAACTGCCAATCATTGCAAACAATATCGGGAAGAAGTCGCCTTCATGGACCCATGAGTGACTTTGGGAATACTGGTGAAGCTGCGAATAGCCCTTGAGAATATTACACGGAGATTCCTCTGGTATGATGTCGAGTGCACTTGTGGAGGAGCAGCGTCGCAAAATGTTGTGTATAGGATCGGCTTCCTGATTTGAAACTTGAATAGTGACGCCAAAATGAAGACACTTGAATGGTCAAATGCATATCGAGAGCGACCTTAATTGGGATGAAAAAAAGACGTCACCGGCGCTCTTACGGCAGGAACTTGGCTCCACGGGACGCTGAACTCTACGTTTGCGGTCAAGCTAAACACAGGACGTATAACATCATATCATGTCTACGTTCGGTTAGTTTATGCCGTTACTAAAACCAATTCAATCAAGCTATTTACAAATCCAGTC
This sequence comes from Pseudorhiza aurosa, assembly GCA_964026355.1. Lineage (NCBI taxonomy): Eukaryota > Metazoa > Cnidaria > Scyphozoa > Rhizostomeae > Lychnorhizidae > Pseudorhiza > Pseudorhiza aurosa. Next base: position 2,363,865 of record OZ032122.1, read on the forward strand.
TAATTATTACCAAATAAAGCAATTACACCCATGTTTCATCACACTGTCTCACCCTTGTTGAGCTGTTCGGAGACTTTGTTCTCGTGAGTTCATCATCTAGAGCAGGGCTCGGCAACCCAAAATGTTGAAAGAGCCATATTGGACCAAAAAACAGCAAACAAATATGTCTGGAGCCACAAAAATTAAAAGCCTTATATAAGCCTTATATAAGCCTTATAATGAGAGCAACACATGCTGCATGTATATATAGTAGCTATATCTTTTTCCATTCTCAAACATTTTGAAAAAGCTCCAGGGAGCCACTAGGGCGGCGGTAAAGAGCCACGGGCTGCGGAACCCCAATCTATAGAGTTCTATAAAAGGTGACATGTATACGAAAGAGATTTTAGCCCATTGCAAAGTGTATGCGCTAATGGAAGACCGCACCCTGTTTATGCACTGAACCATCTAATAGAATGGGAACAGATCAGAGTGTAGTTGCCAAGACTTGACATGCTCGATTTAGGAAATGATACCTCTAAAATACCAGAGCCTGCAGGAGCATTAATCGTGAATGGGAAATGGATTTTCGATAGATGTGTCACAGACAAGCCGAATTCATAAAATCAAACTGTGGCGAATCTGACAGCTAAGGACTCCAACTAATCTTGGGAAATCTCCAGTCTTTCCCAGAGTCATTAATTAAGTAGGTCAGGGCCGCAAAACCTTGTTTTAGATTCAATTTTCAACTCAGACCTTTCCTTTGATGCGTGCTTTGAAGAAAGAAGAATGCAGAAGTCTGAAGTTCATTTCTGTTGACTATTATGGAAAATGCGTTAACAAATCAGGTAAGAGAACTTGATAGACTAGAGTTCGATGAAGGGGAGTTAAGTAGAGTAGAATAATGTATAAGAAAATGCAACGCAGTACAGTACATTGCAACGCAATGCAGTACATTGCAACGTAGTACAATGCATTGCAACGCAGAGAGGTACATTGAAACGCAGTACAATACATAGCAATGCCTATATGCCTATCCTGTTGATAACCGACCTCATCAATCCGGACCCGAGGCTGGCTTAAGGCGTCACTTAATAGTAATAAGAATTGCGAGTATTTATACTGGACGGCACAGTTCAGCTTTAGATTAGATGTTATCAATGTGTGTCCAGTGCTTGTGCCCTCATAGCTACTTCTGAGTACTCATTTACCGACCTCAGAAGGAAGGACAGCTGAGTTGACTGTTGGCTTGTGGTTAGTGGTTCCAACGACGGGATTTGAACCCACGCGAGTAGACCTCGCATGATTCGAAACACTGCACCTTAACCACTCGGCCACACCACCGACTTACAAATGCTTGTCCCCAACCTTGCCTTAAAACCAACATGGAAGCCTGTTCTACAAAAGCATATAAAGTTACCTGTTCCTTGGCATGGGTGTTCAGATCTTTGAAGAAGAAGATGTATGTTCCCTTGAGTACAGCCCAGTATTCTGTAAACTAAATTGGATAATCGTTGAGAAAAAGATAAAGAGGTGTAGACTGATTGAAAAGACAATGATTAAGGGAAGAAATTGAAATAATAATGCGACAATAACGGCTTTAAAATTCACGATAAGATAGCAACTTCCCTGGTGTTGAAACTGTGCTTTTCCTGGATGATTTCATAACTTATTTGTACACATTTACATGATACGTTTATACATATTTAGAACTTATATTGATTTACAATAGTTCAGATATATTTCCTTTGAAAACAACTCCAGACACATATCTACGTATAATTATTTGCGTAATTCACCTTTTATTTTAATCAAAGTTTAAGTTTTATAGTTTTTAGGATTGCCACAGTGCTTTAGGTAAAAATTTCAGAATAATTAGGGTGTGGTGAAAATTTTTAAACTTGCTGACTGATTTAAACAGATTCAGCTTGAGAGGATATTAGCAGGGGTGCCGGATCCAATAAAGGGCAAGGGGGGCAAAAGTTTAGAAAGGGTTTTTTCAGAGGCTTGATCAGCGCATACAAGCGTATACCAATATTCCAACACTCAAAAGTTTTCTGTCCTCTTTAAACAAAAAATGACTGCACCTAAGATAATTATTTTTTTTGAAAAAGGCACATTTTCCCCCTCTGCCCCTCCCACCAAAGGGTAAAAGGGGCACTGCCCCCGCTGCTCTGGTGTCCCTGAATATCAGTGAAGATAATTTTGAATATTTTGCATTCTTTGTTGTGTGGACATAGTAAGCAGCAGGTGTTGCTTGTCAGGAAATCATTGGCTTCTTTAGCAGGAAACCTTGTGTGGAGGGATTAGTCGCTGGTGTGAAAGTGCATCCAATCACTTAAGTTAGCAATTAATTCTTAGATGGAGCTGAGAATGGTTGATGGGAAGCCCCCTTTTACAAACACTGACACACGCTCCCTGTTGAAATTGAATGAGGTGACATGACGAGATAGCCATTATTCAAATCATCGCCCTTTAGGTTAATACTTCTTAGAGAAATACATATTGTGTAGCCTCTTATCTTTCCTAACCGGGATGGCATATCCCTGGGTCCCTCCATGTTACTGATGACCTGGCAATGGGACAAGCACAGGGAGGCTTTGCTCCCATATCAAAATGCCACGACAGATACAATTAAATAGTAAGATTGATATTGGTATTGATATTGGTGTTCAAAATTCCATTACATTACATTACAATCGACATGTTAGATAATACTATACTAACTACAAAAACACAATACTAAAATAAATAATATGCAATATTGTCTAATCTGAATGGTAATAAGATAACAATGCTATTTTCAAACAAGGAATACATCCAACTTGTCCTGGGTTCCTGTCTTATGACCTCCCCTTGGGGTATGGTACTTGCTCGAGTTATACCTACAGCCAATCCTATCAGATATACCTACAGCCATGTGTCTACTATGGGATTTAGAACCTTGTGAAGCTTTCTTTTCAAAATGACAAGGCTTACTTTGCCAGTAAGTTTGAAAAGCAAAATACATACTTAGAAAATGTGGTAATGAACAGATGCACACCTCTCAATCTTTCTTGGGAATTTTAATGTATGAAGTTGCCTTCTGCTGCCTTACCAATAGTGTGTCAGTTGTCAGAGGAAGCAATTCAGCCCTCAATTTCCCATTAAATAACAAAGAACCTGGCAAGCAAAACTTTCTTTCCAGGGAGTAAAAATGTTGATAAGAACTTCCCAACGAAGTTCAGGACGAGGATGACTTGTGCTCTTTAAGCGCAAGCTGAAGTCAGTTGCAAAACACCTTAGAAATAATTTGTTTGATTAACATAGATTAGGTTATATTTGTTTGTTTCTTTCATCGTTTCATTGAACAGGTCCTTGACTGATAACATAATTTTTACTGTAAATAAGTTAGTCTGTATGCATATTATTTATCATTATTAGTATTGTGAACTGTTCAGGGCTTGGACCTACAGTCCCGTGTTACGAGTTCACACACAAACCACTTCAATCGGCACACAATTACTTATGTTAAAGGAGACACATTTCGGGAATCCCCTTTTCACTTCCACGGGATACTTCGCCGGCAGTTTGAGAGTTTACGAATTACAAATCCCCCTTAAAGTATTGATTAACGGGGAAAAGCAAGTGGACAAATCTATTTACGCACAACATTTCAAGTCAACTCTACTTGCTCAGTTCACGTTTACGAAATAGTTAAGAAGCAGAAAGCAAGGAAAATTCTCACCCCTTTCTTCTCTTTTAGCTCCAGCCAATTTTCCGTGTATTTCAGCCTTGGGGGCAGGGCATAAATTTCCTCCATAATATCTCCTGGCTCCTCCATTACTTATTCTGGTGGAAACTCCTTCTTTTCGACTTGGAAACTCTGCAACGTGACAGTGTCGACAGCGAATGTAGGTTGCCAGAAGAGAACGTTGGCAAGGCAGCTTGCTGCGGGCAGAGTAACGCAGATGCTGGTTCCAAAACAGAAAGCGATATCCAAATCTTCGTCAAATCTTGCCAAATATTTAATTTAGTGAGCCATCTTGCCAGAATATCAAAAGGACTTGACTCCTGAATAATCCAAATGCAATAGGCCGATTAATGATGAAAGCAGACTGTGCACCCTAATTTAACGAGCGACCCCACTAGACAGAATGCAAATGGGCTCCGGTTGAATAGATGAACAGTGACTTTGAAAACAGCACTCGTTTGCAACTGTTTTCGCCTTCGCGGACAGCCGCGTCTTATCCGAAACAGATTCGCTTCAACTGGCGGAGACTCTTCAAGAACCCACTACTTCCTTCGCCCGCTGTTTCTTTGAATTCGAATCCTTTCTTCTCCGTTGTTGCTGTTGTTTGTATACAAGGAAATGATTTTAAAAGCATTGTTCGCAAGGGAAAGCTGCTTAGGGAATTTGAAGGAATATCTTGGAATCCAAAACAACTTTCACATGCAAATTGCATCTTATTACCAATCGATTATGACTTCAAGTAAAATACTTTTCTTGCCGACAGGGCCTAATTGTATTTTCATATGCTGTATACTTCCGGTTACATGTCGCTTGATCGAGTAGGATGGAAATAAGTCGCCAAAAGAACCCCATTGGAACCAATTGGTCTGTAGAGAGTGTGAAACCTTAAGAGAGAGAGTGAGGGAGGGAGAGAGAGAGAGAGAGAGAGAGACCCTGTGAGAGGGAGAAAGAGACCGGAAATATTCGTTGATCATTATTATTATTACTATGCTTTTCTTCTTCCAATATTCCGCAAGATGTCGTTTGGCAGTATTTATCAACTGTGAAAGTGACAATCTGAGCTGCCCTTTTCGCAGGCGGAAGTTACTTTGTGATGAATGCCCACCTGCCCGTCAATAAATTAATTCTTGTCGGGACAGATGTCGGATGTGGACTGATAAGTCGGAATAACATTGCCTTAAAGAGTTGGCTCCAATTGCTTTTTATAACCAGATGCAAAAGCTGCCAGGACTGAAAAGTCTAGCACTAGTGCTCTGTACGCTTTCGGGGTGGGTCAAAGGTCAAAGGTCACGATTTCGGTTATACGGGTCAGAGTTGAGGTCATTTGCTCGTGCAGCATGTCATTTACCTACCCCCTTTCTCCCAGTATATACTGGAAATACCTATCATGTGGTTGTTGGTTACAATCACCGGCGAAGGGAACAGGCAGCCCCAGCACATGATGCCGTGGCTCAGAATGGCATGATGTGTCTCTAACGTGATGCTCCCCAATAGCTTATGTCGAGTTTGGGTCTCAACTTTTCTTAAGTTGAAGAAAGTGACAAAGAACATGAAATAGTAATGACGTAATCCAGACGCCAGATCTCTCAGTGTAGCAGCATCGTGGCTTAGCACATTTATCAGCTCACGTTGAATTCGGTTTTCGGAGTCACTTGTACCTCAGTCGCTGAATCGTAACCGTGGGAGCATCAGAACGAATCTACTGATCACTGACAACAAACAAAACATACAATAAAGCTTTAGTATTGAGCAGAATTAAAAGCCGGTACTGGAATCTCTTCTCCCCAATACCCCTCCATGATCTTTAGTGAAATTTGAACTGGATTGTATCCAAGCAGATCAAGGATTCTAACAGAGCTGATGGGACAGAGCTCAGAAACCGCATGGAATTAATTTAGTCACATTCATGCAAATGAAAATCATAGTTCATCGAAAGATATTTTGTGAATTCAGTTTCCAACTAAAAGCTTCAAAAACCTAGACTCCGTTTTCATATAGTTGCCTTGTTGGGAACGACCAGCTCATCTTAATTTGTAAGTTTACGTGGTAAAAACGAATTGGATCCCCTCTTTGTCATAAAGATGTTCATCTAATTTCAAATAATCCTGTGTGTGCCCTTTCCTAATTCTACATATTCTTTCAAGAAAACCATGCATGCATAGACATATATAAAAACATACATAGCCATACATACATAGCCATACATAGCCAAACATACATAGCCATACATAGCCATACATGCACAGCCATGCATACATAGCCATGCATACATAGCCATATATATGTTTAAAATTTAAATATGGACTATTTAAAATAAAACCTAAAAACGTTAATGATACAAAGAACGATTCGCATTTGCAAATGCTCCTTTTGCGAAATAAATTGTATTTTGATATTAAAATGAATTACATTTAATTCGCCTTCCTCTTTTCCATGCATGCTTTCTTCGTCAGTTGCATGTAACAATTGATCAAAAGATCATTCGCCATCAAGCCATTTCAACATGACTGGACGTCACAATCTTGTTGAATTTCTGGTATTTTCGCTTTTACTCTTAGGATCTTAAATTTCTTTGTCTGCATCAACACAGGTCTTGTTTTTCATTCAGCGTTCTTTGTAATCCTATTCACACGTTGCCTACGCCGACACGAACTGCGTATGCTGTCGTATAATCAGCATAGAGTTTGATGTACTCACTGCTTTAGGCAGGTCTCTTGTCTAAATGCTTAACGGCATGGGTCCTACGAGCTGGTGCTGCAGAGTTGACACCTTAAACCTTTAAAATTTGCGAGCCAAGTGTGTTTGCTGGCTTTAGTTTAAAGAAAATGGCTTGTTTGTCTACATATTGACCTAAGGATTACCCAAATAAGCAAACAGTTTAGTTCTTACGAACAAGGATGTGCCTAATGGCTACAAAACTATAAAATCTCTTCATGTCTTGAGAAGCTGGTGATTGCAGATACACAACAGTTATGATGATTTTAATTACTGTTATTATTATCCTAACAGCACTTATTCTATCTAACAGTATTCTTTCATCCTTTAGCTCTTCTTATCAAAATCATTTACCTTTGTCTGGTTATTTTCGTTATTTACTTATTCATAGATCCTTTTTCACTAGAAATACCTGTAGTTAGGCCAGCCGAATACAAATTACCTATTAATATATCGATTTGTATTTGTATGTTTATATATCAAATGAAGTTTTAAACAAAATTATCATTACATCTGTTAAATGCAAGTATATTACATTTTTATAAGATCTAGCAGCAAAAAAGAATTGAAATAACATAACGCGAACCAAAAAACTAAGATTACCGTACATGAATAGCTGAAAAATGATAATAATAATAATATACGAATATTTAAACCGGATTAACACTTAAACTACTTAAAGCTATGTTATGTTGAAAGAACGTTAATTGTAATGGTTATCTAGAAAGTTTGAAAAGACCAGCTTGTTTAAGGGCAAAGACATGCAGAACAATAATCGAGGCAACAAACTTTTAGGGGCTGTTTCCAGTTCGTATTTCAAATGCTTGTTAAAAAGCGTGTCCATACTTGCAAGAATACTTTTCACCAATAACTGCTGTAATGCATGCGTTGCCGAATTCTGTAGGAGCAAGGACATATGGAAACGGAAATTCTGCTCACCTCGAAACAGCTACCGACCACATAGAAGCTGCTATCTTGCTTGCTATTCGTCTTGAGCAAACTCTGAATTTAACTTCCTTGATGTTACAGCGGTTGAACATTGGACAACGGATATCAAATGTCAGCCATTGTTCTATCCCCATCAAAACCTTCTGATGCGTCTGAAGGGCTTCTGAATGTTACATTGCTCACTGGCCTTGTTTGTCTGCGGTCACCAGAAGCGAATAGTACCTTCTAAGTGGCATGCAAGTCTTAGCCGCTGCACTTCAATCTGATTGAAAATGGTGACGTTGCCTTACTTCGACATAGAGTGGTTTTCTGGAATGGAAAAGATTTGCTCTACTTGAAGTAAGGGTAGTTTTAATGAGCAACTGGATTGTCGATGCTAACAGGAGTCATGAAATATCTCCTACTGCGGTATGCAAGTATTTGGAAGGTCAATCCAACAATGAATGATGGGTGGTACCAACGCATAGGCCTTATGAATTTTGCAAACTAAGACGGAACGGTAGTCAAGTTTCCATTGACAGCATCTTGCCGTCATCTCTTTTCCTGTATCCTGAAGCTTGTCTTCTTTCAAATCTTACGTCATTAAATTGGATCTTATCTATTCTCCTGTTAGCATATTCTTCCTTTGTTGGTGCTTTGAATAGGCCACCATGGCCTTCCCTATACATATCTCTCTAAGATGCCAAAGAAGTGTTTGTGGGAGGGGGGGGGGAATGATTGGCATAAGTGTAAAATTAGGTGTTAGGATAGCTCTTAGTGGTAATATCATTGCTCATTGATCCGATGGTCAGCGGTTGGAATCCCCCCTCAGCTAGACTTTTACTCAGAGTGAGGAGAGTCGCCAGCTCTTTGTAATTTTAAGCGAAGGAATCACGAGGTGTGGTAGCATCGAGAGAAAGAACCCGGGCACTGTTCGATAAGCAAAGACGTTCTCAGTGTCCAAATGTCTACCTTTGAAATCTAGGTGGAATCATATATATAAAATAAGTATAAAATGATGATGGGGCGAGAAGATTGGGGGGGGGGGGAGAGAGATTGGATATTTTTTGCTTAGTCGTATTTTCTGTGAATGAATACATTTGAGGAACAGGGTTCGCGCAATCACCAAAATCTCTTGTCATAAACATCACTAACGTCACGTTTAGGGCCTGTCAATATTTCTACTTGCATTACAACTGAAGACTTCGTGTTCATTCAGTCGTTCTCGTTCAGCATTGTTTGAAAAACTTCCTTTCTTCATGTTAGAATATTAAGCGTTGATTTACGCAATGCACGCATTATGTTTTATAAGGAAGTTCGGCTTAGGCCCAGTACTGAATATTCCTTTGCCGACGGTAAAATCTGAGTACTCTTAGCGATTCGTTGGCTTTTCCCTCTCATTTTCTTTGAAATAAACATATCGACAAGGAAATACAGCGTTGTATAGGTGTCAGAAGGCAAGCGAAAAATGAACTATCGAAAGCCATTGACTATACAGTAGTGTAAGTGTTGTCTGCTTTGTTTATGCATGTAAAGGATTGACTTCAAAAACTGAAAGTTGTGCAAAGCAAGTGAGTTTCCATAGCAGGAATTTGTGAGTCTCAAATATGCATGATCTCTCCTCCGTCAATTTCGTCGACATATTTCATTTTTCACATTCCTTAGTAGTCTTCAATCCAGAAGTAATAATTCCTTAAATTTTTGACTACTCGAGTACTACCTTCTTTATAAAGCACTTCCTTATACAAGATGCATTCAGATCGTTAATTTAGATCCGTTATTCGTCCGAAAAGAAGTCCTTTATTGCTGCAAAAGGCTATTTCTTTTCAGTGAAATACGCGTGCACGACGAATGTTGGTTGATGCCACCACTGGCCCTCCTTATCTCTTCATGTGTTGCTCAAAGGCTATGGACCTCAAGGGGGCGTGTAAAAATCAGCTGCAACATCTGATGCTTTCATTGGCATTCAGATGTGGTATTGATTGAGGTCCAGCTTAATGTAAACACCATTGCAGTAGGCAAGCTTTATTATCACTCCCGAATGCAGAGCCATCTCGACTTCATCTAAAGAAGAGACCGAAGCTAGGAGCTGGAGTTTCTTTAGAGGGAGCGAATCGAATGAGGCCGATGACAGCTGCGCGTTACGTGCACGGTGGTGTCCAGTGCATGTTTTTCTACAGCTTGAAATGACATAGCATTCATAGGCGAGTTTAAAATTGCAACGCTAGATCGATGGCCTCTGTGACGTTTCAATGAAATTCGATAACCTTCAAGGGACGCTTCGTGTTGCCTGACACAAATGGTCTGTGAGTTTCTTCTCTGATAACAGTACCTAAATGGTCCTTGCGTAAACATCCTATGACTGTAGAAGAATTATGTATGAATCTTCTTTAATGATAATAATAACGATGATTGTATTGAGTTCTTATAGCTTTTCATTTTTTCTTTTTTTTTATTGAGTTATGTTGGGGAAAGGCCGTGGTGGCCTATACAATGCCTCAACAAAGGAAGAAAGAAGAAAGAAGAAAGCGAAAGGCTAAGAGGAGAGAGAGATCAGATCAAGTTTAGCTAACATCTCTTGATATCTCCGTCTTTCTCTTAGCCTTTCTCTTTCTTCCTTTGTTGAGACTTTGCTTTGACATCAGGGCCTCTTGCCAACATAATAAGCTAAAGAGAACTAGAACCATTGAGATCAGTTATGATTATAATGCCAATTTTTCACCCTTTTCCACACCATGCCATCCGCTCAAATTTTCAAGACACAAGCATTATTGAACCCAGTCTATCTTTCTTTATTATAGGTCTTCTCTTGATGGCTGCTAACATTTAGTAGCTGACTGAATTAATCTGCATAAAAGTTACTCTGTATAAAATATACTCTGTATTATAATTATTGCTATCATCCGCACTAACTTCCCTAATTCCTTGCTTCAAAATGCCTCAGAAAACTTTCAGTTCGAAACATTCGACATTCTTGTGGAGCCCAAAGGCCTACTGACCGTGATTTAACATTGAAAATAGTGAGCAGATAGGATTTTCTTTCAGAGGAGCAAACTCATGGAATAGTTTCCCAGTTGACGCCAAACGTGCACCATCCCAGGTATCTTCCAAACCTTATTTGTAATTAGATACTTAGCATTGACACCTTTTAAATCTTATTTTTGATTAGTTGATTCATAGGCCGGCCATTGTCTTTAAATAATTGCAATGCATTCGTGTATGTAAATGTATGTGTGTCCATTCATCCCTAGAGCATGCAATTTATGGAAAGCCTTGCCTCCCTCTTCCTTCCCTGAATGCTACAACTTGCCATCTTTCAAATCTATGATCAATAAACTTGATCTGATCTCCCTCTCCTATTAGCTTTTCGCTTTCTTCTTTCTTCCTTTGTTGGGGCTTTGCATAGGCCGCCAAACTCCTTCCACAACTAGCCTTTCCTTAACATAATCTAATAAAAGGGAAAAAGTAAAAAGAGACAGGGTCCCTTACCAAAAGTCCTGGACAGTCATGCTTACATATTTGATAAGTGAGTGGCCCCGGCGGGGATAGTACTAGTAGGGCGAGCACAAGGACTCTTCTGTTGCGTCCAGTTATGTCGTCTTGTTACGACACGGAGGGTATCCGCTGGCCCTATTCCATTCCGATAACCATACAATGGTGTTGTGACATACTAATTCAACACAATGATTTACTAAATATCGTATTGATGTGATAACAACAACAAAAATAATAGTATCGAGCAAAGAAATAGAAAAGAAAAGTAATTGTAAGGACCTTGAAATAGAAATACAAAGGATGTGGAAAATGGAAACAGATATAGTACCCATTGTGGTCGGAACATTTGGTACCATCAAAAAAGGAATGGAAAGTATCATCAAAAAAGTCTCTGAAGCGATGAATATTATATCACTTCAAAAGACATGTTTTCTAGGGGCCACAAGGATCCTTCATAGAGTGCTAAGTATCTGAATTTCAGGACATGACGTGCTTTAGGAGTATTGTTTACACCCGGCCACTGATGAACTGTGACATTTATTTTTTTTTTATTTTTTTTTTTTCAGTGGGTTATGTTGAGGAAAGGCCATGGTGACCTATACAAAGCCCCAACAAAGGAAGAAAGAAGAAAGCGAGCAGCTAAGTAGATAGAGAGATAAGATCAAGTTTATTTATCTTAGATTTGAAAGATGGCAAGTTGTAGGACTCAGGAAAGCAAGAAGAGGGCAAGACGTTCCATAAGTTGCATGTTCTTGGGATGAATGATGATTTGTGAGATAGAGTTCGTGGATTAGGCAGTGAAACTTGGAAAGGGTGTGAATGAGTTGAGCTTCTGGTGGTCCTGACACGCCTCAGAGGAACTGGAATAATATCCCTGATCTCCTGAGATTGGATAAAAAAAATAATAATAATGATAATAATAATAATAATAATAGAGAAGGGAGTGAGATCAACCGTTGAAAAGATACCAGAGAAGATAAACTTAGAAGAATTACAGAAGGCCACACTGATAGGCACTGCTCGCATCCTCAGGAAAGATCTGTCAACTGACATTTGAAACCCTGTTTATCCTAAGACCGATGGCTCAGATCTGGACTTGCAGGAAGAGAAACCAAGATTTAAGTAATAAACAATGATGATAAATAAGGACGAATCATTATGCTGGATTAAACACTTCGACTTTAGATTAGCTGTTATCAATGTGTGTCCAGTGCTTGTGTCTTCAGAGTTGCTTCTGAGTACTCATTTACCGACCTTGGAAGGATGGACAGCTGACTTGACTATTGGCTTGTGGTTAGTGGTTTGAGTAGGCCCTCACAAGATTCGAAGCACTGCGCCTTAACCACTCGGCCACACCAACATGTAAGAGAGATACAATATCAATGCTAATAACACGGTTGACTTATGGAATCTAGCTGTGTACGAAAGGTTTATAAGGGGAAGGCTAGGCTTGAAACTTACTGCAAAATGAGGAGACTTCTAACGAGATGCTTCGAGGAGATGATGGGTTTTTGGTGTCGAGGCGAAAACAAGAAGATCAATGCAAATATTACGGTTTTTTTAGTGAGGTATGTTGGGGAAAGGTGATGGTTGCCTATACAAAGCTTCAACAAAGAAATAAAGAAAGTGAAAGGCTAAGAAGAGAGAGAGATCAGATCAAGTTTATTGATCGTAGATTTTTAAATATGGCAAGTTGTAGGATTCAGGAAAGCAAGAAGAAGGCAAGACGTTCCATAAGTTGCATGTTCTAGGGATGAATGATGATTGGTGGGATAGAGTTCGTGGGTTGGGGAGTGAAATTTGGAAAGGGTGTGAATGAGTTGAGGTTCTGGTAGTCCTGACACGCCTCAGAGGAACAGGAATAATCTCCCTGATCTCCTGAGAACAATGCCCGTGAAAGTATCTATAAAAGACGGCGGAGGTAAACCAGGCCTAAATGGTGTAATAGAATACAAAATCCCATGCCACATCAAAATAATGTTTAGCGGTATTTGTCAGCTATGTGCATTATTTTGTTGCTTACTTCTAGGACAAGGAAATTCTGTGACAAGAACTTTTCAGAACGCTAAAAACAGCTTTTTATCTCGAAAATTTTTCCAACTGTTGGCTCAAAAATAACTTGGTACGTACAAAAAATTGAGTTTGATCTTTGCTGATTGAATTGCGTTCATTGAAATATGGAAGTTCGCTCCCCCTTTTATCTCGACCCACAAAATGACATAAGGGCTAAGCTTCTAGTTCACTACAAAGTACCCTTTCAATCTGTGTACAGCATGCTTACTCCTCGTAATGGACAATGCAGAAACGTCCACGTTGGTGTCCCTGCAGATCGACCGCCGAAAGTGATCTCAACTCATTTTTCGTCGGCTCATAACCGATTCTGCAACCACTTTCCCTCAAAGCACATCTGAGGGAAGACTCGACGGAGAAGACTCCTGGTAATTGCGAAGGAGAAATGCCCGCGTGACAAGCACATGACAAATGAAAACAAAAGGTGGAGAAGAATGGATGTTGATGATAAGTGAACCAGGGAGGTTAACGTGTTCAATGCGTGGCTCGTGGAAGGCAGACCCAAAACAAAGAACGTACGCCGTACTGCTGGCGTAAAGAAATGTGAAACAAAACGTGTTTTGAAATTCAACCGATTATCAGGCTCAACAAACTGCGGCGCGAACAGGTCCTCTTCAACGCTCTTTTCTCCGTGCAACCTGCAAAATTACGTACGCCGATTCCTGCAGATGGTGAATATGCGATCAAGGAGGCATAACATAATTGCGTGGTAAGATGGCCTTGAAAATATTCGTAGCCACCGTTTTGCTGTACGAAATAAGTCCACGGTCTGATGGGAATTTATTCAACTATTCCACACAAAGAGATTTATTAGAATTCAAATGTCCGTGCTTAACTTATTCCTTGGTTAATCTTTCGATCTGTGGAAGTTCTTTGTTTGTATTCAGGCCTAGCACAAGCTGCGGTAGTTCGGCTGGCCATAAAGAGTTGAGAATTCCAGTCTGATCCTGGTAAAAGGGTCTTCTAAGAACTCAAATAGTGTTGGTTCTGTCTGGGTTAAGGACGGGTTTGTCAGACATTGAAGTTAGGGGGAGTGCAGTAATAACCGCATTACTGCACTTTATAGCAAAGCAAACGCATCCGAATTAAGTTTGGAAACTGGCCCACACAGAAATGGAGGCTTTGGGTATTGTAGAATGAAGATCCGCGTAACCTTACAGCTAACTTCACACTACAGCGTTGATTTTGACCACGTTATCACTGTACAAAGATGGCGCGGTGTCGCTGAATCTCCACCGCGCTGTAAGTAGCGTTTGTGATTCAAAGAAAGGGGCGGTCATTTATTGACGCCAACTGTACACTCCGCGCGCAACCTAATCGTCATAGGCGTTTAGTTTCTACTCAGACTGTCAGATGGCAGTAATCTCATCAACTTTCGTCATTTTTGACCTGGATCGATTCTACATAGCTTTAAATCGGAGATATGAAAAGCGGGCTTTGATTCGCTTCGTGGGGTCAATGAAATCATCATAAATGTCATAAAGTTGAGGCTCTCGATTTCATACCCCAATGCACAATGGCTCGAACCTCACATTCTACTTAACTTTCAAGAAATGATCGAAAAATCAATTATAATATTAATCCAAATTCAATTCAAACTACAATTACAAACCTCTCGAATACATAGGCAGTTGGACATTGGCTTGCCTGGCTTAGGATTTACAATATAAAACTAATACGATGGCAGTAATGATGAAATAGCAATAGTAATGATGAAAATATCAATAGTAATGATTATGATGGTAATAATGATAATGATGGTAATAATGATAATGATGGTAATAATGATAATGATGGTCACTGTTTAGTTAGGTACCTGTGTAATTTATGCTTAAGATTGCAAAATCTCAATTACCAACAATTTGAAACTACTGTCAAAAAATTCCCTCAACCAATTTAAAGACTGCAACCCTCGCCAGCCCAATTTTTATGCTTTTGCTAAGAAACAGAGACTGCATTGCAGTTTCTGATATCATCAGGTGGACTGTTCCGAGCTGTGCTAATCCTTAACTTTGTCGAAATTGTACCGAAAGATGCAGTCGATGCCTTGCGAAGTGGGAGATTAAACTGATTCAAGCTTTCAACGAGAGTCGGGGTGGTTGCTCATTCTCAGTGATTCAAGCTGTACAAATCACAAAACGCGTTTTCAACCTTCGACGCTCGCCACATTCCATACCCAGTTTTATAAATGGCCTGCTAATTGCTTTGGTCTCTAACACCCGTCAATGCCGTGCAACTATTGTTAGCGGTGATGTTGGAAACCTTTCTTTCGAATTCCATTTAAACTGCAATCACAAACTTCTCTAATACCCACTCTGAAATCGGGTTGCCTGGCCTTAGAGATTGTAATATAAAACCAGTACAACGGTAAATAACAAATAAACATAGATTGATATGAAGATGGATAATTAAATCGATAAGATGGGATAGGTATAATGCGGAAGAAGTTATGGATTGGTCCAAATTATGAATGATGTTTTTTTAAAACTTCTTACTCATGAATAAATATTAAAAATGCAAATATAAACCTCTCTACAATTAGGCAGTTTTACAAATGGCTTGCCTGAGTAGCATAAACGTGTATGTAAAAGTTAATCAAAATAAAATCTATATTAAAAGTTGGTAGGAAAGAGAAATAAATCTTTATATAAAGGTATCGTCTAAAATCTATTTTACAATGTCAACAGTTCTGGATCCAGCCAGTCAATGATAATGATAATGATAATTTCAATTAATTTAGGACGGCAACCCATTCAGCAGTGCTGATTTACAAGGCCGTTGTGCATTTATAAGGTCTGAATGGTCAGCGGACTTGGGTTTATGTTCATGTGCCGCGCGGCTATTGACATTTTTCCCCCAGTTGAACAATCTTTCCGTTAATTTGACACCGTACGGTGACGCCCGGTTGTTATCGCGCACGTAAACAGTGCAAAGCCATCCGCGTAAATTGTTTACCCGCGGAAGAAACAACCTGTAGAAGGAGAAATCCGCCTGTCGCATTTTACCGCAGTTAAAGGTGTTTGAAAAACGCCCTCGAAATTCCGCCACCCGTTGATTAAAGGGACAATATCTCTAATATTTCAGCTTCTCAGGGTAGTCATTATTAATATTTATATCGCAAGAACGGGCGTACAATTTCCTGTCAAAGATACTTCACTCATTTATAAGCACATTCCCATTGCCTCAGGAAACAATAGATGCCAGTTAATTTGTTGCAAATATTCAAGACAGCATTCCTCATCGTGTTCTTAGCTCCTCCTGACCGACCAACTGAATTTCGCCTTCAGTGCACATATATCAATATCTTCATTAAGAACTGTTCTCGTTCTTGGGGACAATGTTACCACACATTGTTTTTTGGAATGCAATTGCACTGTTTGAGGGCAAGTCAGCAATCTCCTCTAGATATGAGTTAGCTCAGTGACCCTATTTTCCGTCATGACCGACTGCCTTACACTACTGGCGCTGCTAGACCAAGACAAGAAGATAGCAGATCGTTGACTGACTCCAGCAGGAGCTAGTGACCTCATGTCGTCTTCTGCTGGTTTCAATCATACTTAAGTCGGGTCGTTTGGGCTGTTCATCTATACCCCCATATCGTGTATGTCCTGGCAAGTTGGGGGGTTTTTTTTTAGTGAGTTATGTTGGGGAAAGGCCATGGTGACCTATACAATGCCTCAACAAAGGAAGAAGATAGAAAGAAGCGAAAGGCTAAGAGGAGAGAGAGATCAGATCAAGTTTATTGATCTTTGATTTGAAAGATGGCAAGTTGTAAAGAGGTGAAGATTTTGGCTTTGAAAGATGGCAAGTTGTAAAGATGTAAAGATCTTTGATTTGAAAGATGGCAAGTTGCAAAGATGTAAAGATCTTTGATTTGAAAGATGGCAAGTTGTAAAGATGTAAAGATTTTGGATTTGAAAGATGGCAAGTTGTAAAGATGTAAAGATCTTGGATTTGAAAGATGGCAAGTTGTAAAGATGTAAAGATCTTTGATTTGAAAGATGGCAAGTTGTAAAGATGTAAAGATCTTGGATTTGAAAGATGGCAAGTTGTAAAGAAGTAAAGATTTTGGATTTGAAAGATGGCAAGTTGTAAAGATGTAAAGATCTTGGATTTGAAAGATGGCAAGTTGTAAAGATGTAAAGATCTTTGATTTGAAAGATGGCAAGTTGTAAAGATGTAAAGATATTGGATTTGAAAGATGGCAAGTTGTAAAGATGTAAAGATATTGGATTTGAAAGATGGCAAGTTGTAAAGATGTAAAGATCTTTGATTTGAAAGATGGCAAGTTGTAAAGATGTAAAGATCTTTGATTTGAAAGATGGCAAGTTGTAAAGATGTAAAGATCTTTGATTTGAAAGATGGCAAGTTGTAAAGATGTAAAGATCTTTGATTTGAAAGATGGCAAGTTGTAAAGATGTAAAAATCTTTGATTTGAAAGATGGCAAGTTGTAAAGATGTAAAGATCTTTGATTTGAAAGATGGCAAGTTGTAAAGATGTAAAGATCTTTGATTTGAAAGATGGCATGGGTGCTGTTAAACGGCTGGATTGCCTTATTACTACTGCTGTCACTACTCCCACTGAACCCATTCCCCATTTACCCGAGCTTGGGACTAGCACTGGTAATGCCTGTGGCTGGGTTTTTATTGCCTCTCCTATCCATGTATTGTAGATTGAAACAAGGCTGCTATTTTGATTAAAGCAAGACAGATGTCCCTCTCGCCTAGTCTTAATCGATTCCAATAGCAGACGCCTGGCCAGAGCAGTCACTCTTTAGTGCCTTGCATTTTCATACCATTATGTTGACTCCTGCGAAGACACCCTTCTCACGAGCGCCTCCTTCATCGAGGTCGCCGCAGAACTGCTTAATGCTGCGCCCCAATCAACCGTGTTTGTTTGCTCATTCAATCCCATGTAGCTGATGGATGGTTGGGTTTTACGGCCAGATGCGTCTTCTTTCTCCAGCCCTCTCCATACCGGCATAGCACGAATTGTTTGCCCGTAACGTATGGCCCGTTATCAGATTTCGGTGGGCTATGACTAAGGTCTGTATAAGCAGAAAATTAAGCATGACGTAGGTATCGGTGCCCCCTAGCTATAAGGCGGAAAAAACTGGTTATGAATTGACAGGGTTAGTTGACTTAATAGAAAGCAATTTAACCATTAGCAGTTGTCTAGACATATCGTTTTGTGAAGTTTCCAGGGAACCAGATTTAACGTTCGTCTTTGTAGTTACAGACGAGTCTCTGCTGTTACCATACCCCTTGGTCCTTGCTTTCTCCGAACACAAATTGAACCCACACAGTACATATGAAGCAGGGCTGGGCAAACTACGGCCCACGGGCCACATGCGGCCCACCGAGGGAATTTTTGTGGCCCGCCAAGAGCTTGTATCAAACAAAAACAACTCTCCCGTTATTCTCATTTTCTAATCGCTTGATACCGTATAAACGCATTATAAACATGTAAAGCGTTAACATACTGTGGATGTATTATATTTTCAAACGATTTAAGCATCATTTTCATTTCTATTGCGTGACAATCTGATTTTTAAAAAGCTTTGGCAACATACTGTGCGGCCCTTTAAAACTTAAAATTTGTGACTGCGGCCCTTGTGCTGAAAAGTTTCCCCACGCCTGATATAAAATATGCCGGAATGCATGACGGATGTCTAAAGTTCAATTACCGCATGGTTGAATTTTGAGTCTAGGCCTTATTTTAATTTCGATTTTCTGGTTCGCGAAAATACCGGAAAGGCTTACAGAGTTATTAAAGTGAAGATTACCCGGATGAAGGAGATTCAAAGTTGTCTTTGAGTGGTTCTGTCGTTTACTACTAAGCTATGAAATTATGTTTCAACGAGAATTATAATAATTCCTTTTTGCGATCCATGGGTATTTTCAAAGATTGTTTTCGATGACATGTTAAGTACCCATAATGTCTGGACTCTGCAGTTAAAAGACGTTTTCTGCGATTCAATCCGATAGTAAACGATTCAATGGTCCATTAACTTCCCGTATTACTTTATAGACTGAAAGAACTCAGAATGGGCGCGTTTATCGCTGGAGGTGTGTACCCGGACGAATGAGTGGCAGAAAGACTGTTTCACAAGATGGAGAATCGATTGCTTCCTGACGAAGAAGTGGCATTTATAAACCAAAAGGTTACGGAATTTTCTAATAGGAGACCGAAGAGCTTTACACGGAGGTGTTTCATATTGACAGCTTTCGTCTTGTTTACTGTTGCATTGACTGTACTGGCTATCGCATTGATTCGACATGTGGAACTTGATAGAACAAGAGCCAATGAAATTTCAACCGCGTCATTTGAGCGCTGTGGCAACCAGTCAACAAAAGCGTGCATCCAAGGTATTAGCTGTTTTTATCTGAAAATTCGATTATTTTGTTATCAATCTGAAAGCGGTTCAGAGTTTGATCAGGCAAGGTGTAGCGCAAGCTGTTCCGGTTTTGAAAAATGCGAATTTAATTTATATTTTTTTTAGTAAGTTATGTTGGGGAAAGGCTATGGTGGCCTATACAAAGCCTCAGCAATGGAAAAAAGGGGAAAGCGAAAGGCTAAGAGAAGAGAGAGATCAGATCAAGTTTGGTGCTCTTGGATTTGAAGGATGGCAAGTTGTAAGATTCAGGAAAGCAAGAAGGCAAGACGTTCCATAAATTGCATATTCTGTTGGTTATTCTTACGTATTCTGAAGGCATTTGTTAATTGAAGATCTGATTAAGAGCTTCGAAGAAAGCCGTTGCCCTATGGTCTGGTTTTTCTTACTTCCGGGCGATGATTAGCCATTTTCTTGGATCAGATTTCGAGCTTGGCGTGTTGCTGACCGGTCAGTCGTTCTCATCACATTCATAGAATTCTCTAGCAATTATTCACGTTAATGTCGTGCTTGCTTGCGAATTTTTCACTTCGGAAGAAGTTAATTAGCTACTCATATTGAAGTCTCGCTCGCTCGCTCGGAGAGCCTCTCGCAACCTTGTGCGATTTGTTTGTTAGTTTGTTTGTTGTATGTTTTTGGTGCAAAGAAGCTTCAACATTGCACGAAATGAAGAAAGCATATTTTTTTGACGCAAATGCTCCATTTACGTCCAATGACGCAAATGATCCATAGTATGGAACGTAAAATAGTGGCCGATAGAGGACTTAAGACCATGCGAAAGTTTTTGGGCAATAATTGTTCGAAACAGGGGCAAATCATTTACACCAATCACTTAATCATTAGCGTCAATCTTTCAAATCATTTATATCAATCGCGCGAGTCATTTGCATCAATCGCTCGAATTATTTGCATCAATCGCTCGAATCGTTTGCATCAATCACTCAAACCATGTGCAATGAAATCTCAAATCATCAGCATCAATCGCTCACATTGGGTAGAGGTTTGAAGCCTTACTTCGGCCATTTTTTGACGTTTCCCATTCTGACGAGTATTGACCGCAAAGATCTTCAATACAGCGAAATCGTGGCTCAGCTTCGCAACGTTCAAGTAATCCTATGTCATTTTCTCTTAGATAAAGAATGTACCTTATCACGAACGAGGCGTTTGGTCAACGGGAAGATCGCTCGAAAGGACTCGTGGCCGTGGATGGCCGAAATAGTGTACAGCGAAAAGCATTATTGCGGAGCCGTACTCATATCACCCAATGTCGTCATCACAGCAGCACACTGTTTATATCACCACGAAAGCAAATTATACGAACAAGACATAGAGATTAGAATCGGTATTATGAACGAGTATTATTTATCCCTTCTGGTATGCGTTCATTTAATGGATGTGGAGAAAGGTCAGCCTCAGCTGTTTCCTTTAAGTTCTGGTCTATATTTTCGTGCAGTCGTTCCATCGCGTCATCCAACGTATATGTGCTTGGATCTAAATTTGCTCGGAATTGCATTCAGATAGACTGCTTTTAACACTACCTTGTTCGTTTCGTCATTCTCGATAGTTTCGCATACGGTGTACGTGGGTTTATCTGAAATTTTTTGGCAGTTTTAGAGGCTAATTTGCGGAGCGCTTTTGTGACAGTGTCCTTCTCTCTTTGGCGCAGTAGCAGAATTTTGCCTGTAATTTCATCATTCTACAAAACGGGCAAGTTTCTTCTAATAAAAAATAATTCGTGTAACTACAAGCGTTGTTCACACAACTTGGATTAAGGATACTCGATTTAATGAGCCTCTCTTTCTATTAGCATATACCACCCTCCGCGTCAAAGACAGAAAACACTGAAGTTATGTACCCCCAGGTTTCAGTTCTCGTCGAAGCTTTGCTTCATAGCCAATTCAGGTTTAGTTAGCTCATACATTAAGCCAGATTCCCTCGTGTCCCCTGTTATTCAAACTTGCTTAGAAAGAGGTCTTAATTGTGCAAGCTTTTTTCTAGTATTCGAAATTATATCTTCAACTTTTCAACCGGGTACCAGCTACTGGGTTCAGAAAAGAGATCAGCCTTGATAAAGAGATAATCTTTTGCAATATAGTTCGTCCATAAGGGACCTTTCACTATACATCCCCTGGTCTCATGGCCTTCTCAAAACAGAATCCGGAAATCATAATCTTAGATTAAAGGAACCCGTCCAACTACCAAATACGAGGACTTTGAGATATGGGAATGAGTCATTGGCATTCCGAGGAAGTGTCATCTGGAACGCGCTCCCTTGCATAACAGAATCTGCAAATAACGATAGTTAGTTTAAATGCATTATTTAAAGGTGGACGGGGTCCAACTGTAATTGTCTGAAATGCAGATTGATAGTTTGCACTCAAACTATAAACAGGCAACATTAGTTGGCCTTGGTTAGTTTTGTAGAACCAGTCTTTCAACTTCTCAACGATAAACGAATAATAGATAAATGAATAAATAAATAAATAAATGTATTAATAGTATCATTGTTATTATTTTCTATTTTCTATCGGAAAGAGCAATAGGAAAAATTTTGTTAAAGAGGTAACATTCTAAGTTCCAGAATTGTGAGGTGGGGGTAGCCAGGGGCTCTTCTCGCTGTACTTTACCCCCTCCCCCAGCTGTACGCCAGTTATCCATTTAAAAATGGGTAGACAGATGCGGGGCACAGAGAAGCGGCCACAGCGTGTCTTTAATCCGGGGGTGCTTCGCACAGTAAGCATGGCTTGCAAGTCTCCCTAGCAACGTATCAACTACCCCTTTGCTAAGCAGCCACTTAAAATGCAGTTCTTTCGTCTTTCAGGAAGCCGAAGAAAACTATCGACAGATGAAAATACGCAAATATTCAAAGCATCAACTATTCACATTCACCACGACTTTGAGTTGTCATCATTGAAAAATGACATTGCAGTCATTGTATTAAAGCAGTCTGCCGTCTTAACGGAATCCGTCTGGCCTATCTGCCTGGCATCTAGTCCTCGACGTTTAGATCTGAATTCAAATGGTATCATGGCTGGTAAGTAAACAAACCTTTTGAGAAGTCCAGTGTTGCACTGTTTGCATCATTTTCGGTAATTGGTTTTCGCTACTCCTTGAGAGCATTTAATCTTCTCTGTTTGGATTCGTAAACACAGAAAGGCTTCCGAACAGGATAGATACACTTTCCTTATTTGGAATTTTCCATGATCCAACTAAGTCATATCGCCTACGTTGGGGCTTTGTATCTATGTTGGTGGGGCGTTGTATAGGCCACCATAGCCTTTCCTCAACATAACCCACTAAAAGAAAAAAAAAGATTTTTTGTTAGCATTGCCATGGCTCTTGAGAGCGGGGGCAATTCGCTTTTGACCGAATTGCGACCTGTGTAGACTCATCTTCATTCCTGCTTTCTGTGACAAAATAGAGACGGAGTACTTGGAAATAGCATTCCGAGGATTTTCGTTTTAGAAACGGTTGCATTATGCTTGGGTGGATTCTTAGAACATAAGCAGTGTTGTTTGCTAAATAAACTAACTGTTTGAAAACTTGAAGAGCCAAACTATGTATGAAATGCAGTGAGCTGTACTCGGTTATGTTGCCTCTGCGGCGGGTAACCCGTGCAGATGTTCAAAGACGTTCAAAGCTGCTTAAGATATTTCAGTAATGTCATTGTTGGGGTGCATTGATTCGCGCAGTATGTACCTCTTATGCAGTTAGATTATTTTTGAAGCGTCGTTCTTTTGTCACTCGACAGCAGAGATAAAGAGATTTGTGACATTATCGTCAATTGCAGGAGGGTATAAGACTTGAAGTACATGAATCAATCTAGATTACTTTTCTCATTACGTGAGTCAGAAGTCTCACGCTGTTGAGAGCAAATGCGCCTGACCTTAAATCCACGCTTTCTTTAATAATGGCGATCAGTTTTTAGTGCTTAGTCCAATTAATTTTTATTATCTAAGCAGGCCGGAGATCTTTCTTGATCGGGCTCTTTTGAAAAGAGCTCGGTGTCTTTCAGTTGTTTGACAATCGTGTTAGGAGAAGAGGTCGCGATGCAACGGAATTTTATCAAAATCAGTCCCACTCAAACTACTTTATCTCAAGAGTAGTTTTTGTCTGACATTCAATCCCTCACCGTTTGAATTTAGTAAAAATGTTATGATGCTACTGATTAGAGTTTTTTTTACTGAGTTACGTTTGAGAAAGGCCATGGTGGTCTATGGAAGGCCCCGACAAAGGAATCAAGGAAGTAAAAGGCTCAGAGGAGAGGGAGATCAGACCAAGTTTGTTGATCTTAGATTTGAAAGAGGCAAGTTGTAAGATTCAAGAAAGCAAGAAGGGTTATTTAGAAAGTTTTAGCTGGTGTTGTGTTTAGAGCACGTGGTTTCGCTGCGCCATGCCACAGGATCGCTCCCAAATGTTATAACATTAATAATCTTATTTCATATGTCCTGTCCTGTCCTGTCATGTCCTACTGTCATGCATCTTTGGTCTCTATTTGTCAACCGAGTAGTAAACTGGTACCTTGCGTGAAGCAAAGGTATTAAATGTGCCGAGGAAAAGAACTCGGCACCCAACGACTTGCTTACGCTAAAATTTTAAGTTACAAAACTACAAAATAAAAATTTCAATAAGGGGTTTGCTGAATTCTGACTCTTATCAGACAACTTGAAAGTGGAACAGAGTTAGTTTTTCAGACAGAGCATCCTTTAACACTGAATCCTTTTTCATGTCGTTCCTTTCATTTTGCAGGTTGGGGAAAGACCAGTCATACCGGCGTATTTTCAAGTGTCCTACGAGAGAGCGCTGTTCCCATCGTCTCACTATCTCAATGCGCGAAGACAAACGGCAATTTGTTCCCCGGTGTCACTGTTAGTCCAACCCATCACATATGTGTGGGTTATGGCAAGGACAGGGCCGATTACGGTTGCAATGGTGACAGCGGTGGGCCGTTGATGGTACAGTCAAGTAGCGGACTATGGCTGCTAGTCGGTATTATGAGTTGGGGAGAGCCAAAATGCTCGTCGCAAAGAACGAATAGTTTCACTGTATTTACAAACACACTCCCATACGTAAATTGGATAGGTAATACGATAAAAGAGAGTAGGTGATATTTTTCAATTGGTTTTGGAAACTCAAATCTATAGTACGTTAGGTATTGTGCCACAGATTGATATTTAATGAGGTTGTTGTAGAAATACATTCGTGATAGTGTTTTTGCACTACGTCTTTTCTCATTAAATTCATTTTCGCGAATTTTGGTTTCAACCTGGCAACCACCCGAATGAAGGTTAGGCCACTTTCGACCTGTTGCTTTTGCTTGGGCGTCTCGTGAACTTTTTAACTCCTTGACCGTGCTACTTTGAGCTCTTCCAGATAGCAGTATCGTTTAGAATGCAAACTGTAGCACCTTATCATTGTTTCCACCCTATTTATTATTATTATTATTTCTGCGTGCCTCCTTTTATTTTTCTTTTGTCGCTTATTCAGTCACTGTCATTTTACCCAACTCTCCGTAATCTCTCCCCCCCCCCCGTGGTTACTTAATTGCAAGTGAAAACACCACATTGGCAACGAACGACGTTCACTAATCGTTCTAGAAGCAAGACGTTGCCAGATAATGCGATCACAGATAATTGAACAGGTCATGCCGGAATTAAATTTCTTAAACGTAGTCACCAAAATTATTTCAATTGAAGACTCTGGATGATCAATACCATGGCTCACGCTCCAAGAGTCGTGGGCTCAAATCCAGTGCAAGTGGCAAATGGCACATATGGGAGGCATGAAGAAAGCGTCATATCAACTCAATGCCTTTGGAATCTCGGTGGTATGCATGTAGTTTCTACAATGGTCACACACCTGCCATGCTGTGCTGTTTACTGCCTGGTTTACAGGCAAATGGCAGCTTATACCATCTGCAAACGGTCGGTAAAGGCATTAAAATGTCACAAATTTGCTGTTTTGTGAGGTTAGAAAATGCTTAACAGTGGGTGAAAGCGTGGATGAAGTAGTAGAGAAATGATGGCCTGGTTTCTACCTATAGCAAGAGATATCTTACGCGCTGTTTGTGCTCGCAGCAACACGATATTGTAATATCGAGCTTGGACCACGTTATTGCCAAATATGTGTTGCCATTACATGGCCTCAAGTCAACAAACAGTACGAAAATTGCATGACCTTGAAGGCCACAATGTTCCTGTGGTGAACGAATACGAACTCTTGACGTAAAATTTCTTTACCTTGTTTTGGCCAGCGCTGGACGGACTTGCGTACACTATCTTCAACTCATTACAACGCTTTGACGTGAATAATAATGGCCAGTTTGCTTGTTTCGACTCGTGAATTCACCAAAACACAGCAGTTCGCTATGAACCAGACTATCATTCTTTTAATAGACAAGCTGTTTAGTCTTATCAATTGTGGCAACAATAAAACAATATTCCTAGCACTTGCTGGCGGGATGCTATTGTATTTGTAATGCACAAGAGACTAGCCAATTCCACAAGGACTCGCTCTTATTTGTTTACAGATTCACAAGCAAGGAATTCTTACAATTCAATTCTTTGAAGCATTTTCCGTGTCGCTCTGCTGGGAATTCCGTGGTGGCAACGGCGGCAGAGAACCCGGAAAACATAAGACCAAAGTCAAAGTCATCATGATCATTCATCTTCGTCTTTAGGCAGCCATCAGATTACAAAGTAGGCCTAAATAAGCTTCCCCCTACTGCAAATAAATTGATTGAATTATATCATATATCGGAACAGGATGCCGATGACGGCATAAGCAACGTGAACATGGTGCAGGGTAAGGGGATGGCCTAATGCCGGTATCAGCCGAACAGCAAGGAAAGCATCACCCATTTGTCTACGGTAGATCAGGACGGTTTTCCTCGCTGCCGTAGAGCGCCATGCATCATCATCTCGCGGGCGATTTTTCGCACAGTGTAGTTCTTACCGAACTATGATACTCATACGCTGGGTGGTAGAGGAGTGGTATCAAACATAGACTTTCGAGATTTCTGAGCAGAATTTAAAAATTCTATCTAGGCTTCTGCTATCTATATTTTCCTATTTCTTCTCATAAACTATAAACACTTGCTTCACGCTGTAAGCGTTTCGGTTTCATATCGTAGTTGAATTTATCATCATTAATTCAACATTGTCATTTAGTTAATTCTTTCTATTTTACATCGAAATGGAGTTATTTTTGCAATTTCATATGGTAATAAAAATTCTCAAGTGGAGGGCCCCTTGCAAATCGACTGCAGCTGAGGGGGAATCTAAATGGTCTCAATTCTTTGCAAAGTGAAGCAGTTGACGGTGAAAGCTCAGAGACGTCGTGGGAAGTGCAATACAAACTGCCGCATCCCAGAACAGTCCTCTGAAGTAAGACCCCCCCTAAACAAGAGAAAATTTCACGATTCGAAAACGAGGAAAGGTGGGATGATGCCTATCCCCCCTTAATGACTTTGATCTAGAGGTAGCCCCCTCTGCCCCAATAAGACCAGCTATGGGACATTGAAAGAGCTGGCAACAGCAGTGTCGTTGGAAAGGTGGAAGGACGGCTTGTGGGAGGACATGATAACAAGAGACAATTCCGGTGTCGTCCATCCAAAATGGGAAGACGTATGCTGTGAATTAGATTTGGATCGGGAGAATTTCGGATGATTGAATTCAAAACGGGAAAATACACAAGAAGTGCGAATGAAACTCACGCCAAATTAGCAGTGGGTATGAAGGCCTTATTGGGAAACCAAAAGTGCCAAGCTAGGAGTTTGAAGATGAAATTTATTCCGGGTACTCGGTTCCTTTTAATGGGGCTGCCTGTGTAAGAGACAAGGGAACTAGACATGAATCATCTGTAATGAAAAAATTCTTCTTGAGTTCCGATTCGATAGTCTTTATGAAGAATGCAAAACACAGAACTGGCTCCGTACTTTCTGCCGCATCTACCTAATCTGGTCAATCAATATGCAATCCTCAATGAACAAGCTTTCTTTCTTGATCACCATTTAAGGTAGCAAAAACCTGTTTGTCCCATGCACGTCATTTATCAGCATTACAAAAAAGGAGAAACTTGGCGGATGGGTGAATTTGCTCACTGGCATAATGGGCGTATGTGATGGGGTTCTTCGAACACGTGAGATGGTTTGGAATCTGGTTAACTAGGGACGGTGGCATCGTTCGTTGCTTTACCAGCAGAACTTGAAGCTTTCGACTCCTTCCTTGACGGTGCTCCTAAATCATTCAACGCCAGCCCCTTGTCTGCTTCTGGTTCCGGCAATTCGAAGTCCATCCCCTCTTTTCCAACAAGGAAGTGTGAGACGACAAGGCCTCGTCCCTGCAATGCAATTGAAGAAAGGCATTGAGAGGCTCGGCTCAGTATTGCTTGAATAAGATCGACTGTGGAATAAAACGCTAATCATACGATCCAACGTTCCACCCAGCACTTGATTTTACGTTCGATGATTTTCAGCGCAAAGCTGGTCAGGGGATCCAAAACTTTTACTGGTAATTGAAATACAATAGGAAGGTTGGATGAAATGTTGGATTCTTTTTTATCTTCAGCAAATGTCACGCAAAATCGCTGAAGAGAATGGTGGATGACTGAGCATGGAGGTCAAACGATCTACTGAATACATTTCATTGAAAAGGGCGTCAAGCAAATTTTGAGATAAAAGTTAGATCGCTCGACCAGGCTTAAGGCGGAAGGAAGTTGTAACATTCCAAAAACTGAACTCAGGCTTCTTTCCAGAAAAGGGCGCTTGAGTTCGTTCACCAACGAGAGCGCTACCTTGCTATTACCTAGCGAGGTAGTATTCTGAGCCACTGCATTGGGAGGAGGGGTAGCCAGTTCTTTCACTTCGTGAGTTTTATCCCTGTTGATGTGATGAATACCCATTGTTGCTGGATGAACGAGTAGAATGCATTCAGAGGGTAGGTACTTTGAGCACAGCAGAAAATCGCTTGAAGCACTATGCCAACTATCTCAATAAGGGAAGATAAGAATTTTAAATACAAAGGTACATTTATATCGTTGAGAATTGAGTCGTTAGGTCGAGACCCCCTGGGAAAATCGCGCTAATGCCAAATCAAATTAAGGTGGGGAGACGTTGTATCAGCTTGGATAAAAATGATATGAAGACAGTTCATAACCGCAATTGACATAGAACTATTGAAATCAAGAAATTAAATTATACCTTCACTCGAATAGGTCCTCTAAGTACCGTCTCGAACCCCCCAAATTCGTTTAGTTTTTCCTTGAAATCCGGGCTGATTTGGATCCGTAGAGGGGGTCCTGTTGATTCAAGATGTGTGATGTAGGATATTGAATCACCATAGACACAGTATTTTGGCGTCTTCATTCCAATCAGTCCTCCAACCACTGTTCCTATTGAAGATTAATTGTCGAACTGTTAGGTGGGTGTCAGAGTAGCTCAGTGGCAAGATTCTTTCCCTATTGATCCTATGGTCAGTGGCTCGAATCCAACCTCAGCTAAACTTTTACTTAGAGTGAAGAGTGTCCGCAGTTCTTTGCAATTCCAGGCGTAGGAATGACGAGGTGTAGCCACATCGAGAGCTGTTGACCTGGAGACTGCTCGATAAGCCGATAAATTCTCAGTGTCCGAATGTCTACCGTTGACATCCAGGTAGTATCATGTGAATAAAAAACGCTGTTAGACTGCTTGATAGAGGAAGATTCAGTGGCTCGAACCTTGCTGTCCAGAGAAAAATGAAGTTATCACTCCCTAAGAAGAACAAAACTTTGGTGTTTTCAGGTGGAAAGATAGCTCAGTGGCTAGACATTTGCTTACAGATTCATTTGTCAGTGGTTCGAATCCCACTGAAGAGAGATACTACTTCTATCTGATTTCAGGTGTAGGAAAAATAAGGTGTGGCCACATCTAGAGAAAGGACCAGTACACTACTTGATAGACATAGCTTCTCAGTGTCCCTAAATCTACCTTATGATTCATGAATCATAGGAAATTTTTGATAAGACATCACATTATGATAAAGGACCAGTGCACTACTTGATAGACATAGCTTCTCAGTGTCCCTAAATCTACCTTATGATTCATGAATCATAGGAAGTTTTTGATAAGACATCACATTATGATAAAGGACCAGTACACTGCTTGATAAGCATATCTCCTATTCACTGGGTTTTAGATAGGACGGGTAGACGGTTGTAAATGCGGCATTGCCTCATACTTGGCCAACCATAAAGTAGTTGCAAATGAATGATAATCCGTTGTGGTGACATTTCTTGAAAGGGAGTCGAGACAAGAACGTGCAGCTCATGGAACGTCTTGCCTTCTTCTTCCTGTCCTGAATCGTACAACTTGCCATCGTTCACATCTAAGATCAATAAACGTGATCTGATCTCTCTCCTCTTAGCCTTTCATTTTTCTTCTCTCTTCCTTATTTGGGACTCTGCATAGGCCACCATGACCTTTTCTCAACACAATTTACTAAAATTAACACCCATAAAATGCATGACGTGCTAAATTTAGAGCTTAGCAGAAGCCAGAGCCAGGGATTCGTATCTTTCCTAGTGAACTGGACGCTAATGAAGTAGCTTTCTGCAGCTTTTTCCACTGATAGTGTATTTGCTGTAACCGCGCAGGATTCTAACATAATTCATTAACAAAAGAAAAAAGCCAGAAGAAGGGGGAGGAGAAGAAGACGAAAAATAAGGAGGACAGCAGGGGATTCCATGATCAGCAGAATACTAGCTGCCTGCTTTTGGCGTCCAAACTACAATCTGGGAATATTGAGCTCATTAAAGCAAGAGGAGAATGCAGGCAGATGGTCTGAACATGTCCAAAATGCCTTTACATACCACTGTGGCAGCAGATTCGTAATCGAAGCAGCTGGTGAGGCCTATGCCTCATCCGGAATGTCGTCATTTTGCTCATAATTTTCAATGCCAACATTGCCACGTTCCGGACATGACGCATGCCGTTCTTTTTCGGGCAACCGGAGACGACGGAGAACTTCTCGTTGTAATTTTCAAACTGAAAAGTGAAATGCAGATTTCTATGAATAATTCACATGACTTTCGATCCGGCCATGCCTGCCCTTTAGCAGTCTACGTTAAGACATGTGTGCGTTGGCGTACGAAAACGAGACAAGGGGAGCGAGAGGCTCCTGCAGAGGATAATACGTAGGCTGGTAGAAGCATGTTGCATGTTCAAAAGGAATTCCAACCTAAAGCTTCTCGTCTTCGTGAGTGCGTCACGATATTCCCAGACCGAAGATAACTTCTTACAGCGGAGAGTTTTATGAAATTGTGTTCAATGTACAACGTACATTCAATGGATGCAGTCTGCATCGTAAAAAACTGAAGTTCTATTTTGTATCCATGTGATTCTACGTAGATGTCAAAGGTAGAAATTTGGACACTGAGAAGCTTTTTGCTTATCGACCAGTATCCAGGTCCTTCTTCTCGATGTGACCACACCTACGCCTGGAACAACAGAGAGCTGGCAACTCTCCTCACTCTAAGTGAAGGTTTAGTTGAGGGTAGATTTGAACCACTGACCAAGGGATCAATGCGCAAGAACCTTACCACTGAGCTATCCTAACACGGGTTTTCATTTGAAGACCAGGAAAGGGCGAAAGCTTAGTTGAAGTTGCTTGCAAGTATTTTAAGGGCAAGGTCGGGATTTGGTTATACGGGGATTATGGATCCTGGCCTGGCTTGTCTTGAAATGTTCTGTAAAGGAATCTTTGCCTCATATAAACGAAAAAATGTATACCTTGAATGCATCTAATCGCTCTAGTATGGTGTCAAAGATTTTCGACAGGTCGTTCAGGACATCAACAACCTGTAAACAACAACAGCAAAACATTTTGTATATTTCATGGAAGGTTTTCCCTGAAAAATGTCAAAAAATTGTCATTGTTGATTTTGTTAAGTTGGAGCAATGCTATGAAGGTGTACAACAGGGGCGGGCAAACTACGGCCCGCCGAGTGCTTTTTTGTGGCCCGCCAAGAACTTGTATCAAGTAATACAACTCTCCCGTTATTCTCATTTTCTAATCGCTTGATACCGTATAAATGCATTATAAACACGTAAAGCGTTACCATACTGAGGATGGATTGTGTTGCCAAGAGATTTAAGAATATTTTTCATTTCTATTGCGCGACAATCCCATTTGAGACAACCTTGGTAACATACTGTGCGGCCCTTTAAAACTTAAGAATTTGCGACTGCGGCCCTTCTGCTGAAAAGTTTGCCTACACTTGGTCTATTACAAATTCCCAAGAAAGAAATAAATAGAAAGGTTGAGAGAAGAGGGCGTTAAAGTTGAGTTTGCTGACATCGAATTAGAAGAAAGACAAGCTGAATTATCCCGGAAAGGAACAGGAAGATAAGACGTTCCGTAGAATGGTAGTTATTTGGGATGAATGGCAGCAAAAGTTCCTTGGTGATCCATCTTGCAGGAACTCAATGGCTCCGAAATTATGATAAGATGTTGTAAGCATGTCGTGGCATCCTACGATATCATCTGATAGGAAAAAGGAGGAAGAGATGCGGAATTTTCTTCAAATTTAAACGGAGTTGTATCGCTTGAGAGCATCACTTGATAATCAAAACGACCTCTGGCGAAGAGAACTCAAGTGACGTACGGGAAAGAAAGTCGCAATAGTATTCCCCGAGGATTAAGGTATAATTGGAAACCCACAGCTCCTCGTTCAACAAGATCGGTGGAAGGCGATCTCTTGCTTGAAGTAAAGGGTACTCATTTGGGGACAGATGGGGGCCGATCATTGTTCATGTTGCCCCACGTCTCTGGAATGGACTGTCGTATTCACTAATGACAGCAAACTCGGTGGAAACATTTAAAACAATTTTGAAGACATTCTTATTTCGAAGACTTCAGTGTAGACAATTTATAATGTATTCTCAATTTTCTGTTTTGATTGTTACGTATGTAATGCGCGTATGATTCCTGAGGAGACATGGCAAGATATAAGTTTCTTTAGTATCCATTTATTGATCCATTTACTCATCCATTCTCTTGCTAAGCAAGCATCTTCAAAGTTCGATTTCCTTGCCAGCGCCAGCGGGTTTTTCTCATCCTATCACTTTCTAACTATATACAAGTCCCAAATCCGTCCTTCTTTAGAGTACTGCTTCCACGTCTGGGGTGGCGCCCCAAAATCCACTCTCTTTCTTCTTGACAAAGTTCAGTCCAAAGCCATTCGTCTCATCAACAATCCTAACCTCACCAAATCTCTCCAACCTCTTTCCCATCATCGATTAATTGGAGATCTTTCCATCTTTTTTTGATGCTTTCACAGAAATTGCTCTCAGGAGATCTCCATTATTCCAGTTCCTCTGAGGCGTGTCAGGACCACCAGAACCTCAACTCATTCACACCCTTTCCAAGTTTCACTGCCTAATCCACTAACTTTATCCCACAAATCATCATTTATCCCTAGAACATGCAATTTATGGAACCTCTTGCCTTCTTCTTGCTTTCCTGGATCTTACAGCTTGCCCTCTGTCAAATCTAAAATCAATAAACTTGATCTGATCTCCCTCTCTTCTTAGCCTTTCACTTTCTTTCTTCCTTTGTTGGGGCTTTGTATAGGCCACCATCGCCTTTCCCCAACATACCTCACTAAAAAACCGTAATATTTGCATTGATCTTCTTGTTTTCGCCTCGACACCAAGCACCCATCATCTCCTCGAAGCATCTCGTTACAAGTCTCCTCATTTTGCAGTAAGTTTCAAGCCTAGCCTTCTCCTTATAAACCTAAGGAAACAAAATTAATCATCCATGAAACGCATGGACGAACTTCTAATTGTTGGAATTGAGGTTAAGCTCACCTGCAGGGGTGTACTTGTGCCCGTGATGGAGGAAAAGTCAACAATGTCTGACAGCATGATTGAAACGCAATGGAAAGTCTCTGGAGGGATCAATTCTCCCATTTTCAATCTTTGAGCTACGGATCTGCACAGAAAAGATTGATCATTGTCCATTGTACATGACCAGTAGCAATGGACCATCGTTAGTAACATATCATTTTAGTTAGGTGCTTATCCAGTCTTAATATTCGTCGATATCAATGATTAAAATAATAATGATAAACATTTTTTATGAAAATATAGAGAGAAAAACTGCAAGGCACACAGATTGCTTTGTTGCTGATTTTATTTGTTTCTATAGATTTAAGTTAAAAGACAAATATTTAATGTCGTCCGTAGCTAGAACTCAATTTCAAATGTTTCAAATTCAAAACTTTCATCAGTCTATTTTCCGAACAAGTCAGCTTACTACATATAAGACTACAAATTGTAACTAAATAAAACTGCAAGATCTAAGATATAATAGATTGATTACGGAGGAGCTCTCTAAATGGATTGACCAATCAAGATAGAAACATATGGACTTACGCCCATCTCTGATACGGATGACACAGAAAACTGTTAACTTATATTCATTTTTTGCTATTGCTAGAAAAATAGACGAAATAATAATAATAATGATAATATTGATACAATATTTAAACTGGATAAACAGTTCAGCTACTTAAAGCTGTCATAAACGTGTGTCAAGTACAGTAAAGTAAAACATGAAAGAAGAAGCTATTTAACATCTACAGTTATGTTGAAAGAAAGCTTATTGTAGTGGTTATCTGGAAAGTTTGAAAAGTCTAGTTTGTTTACGCTGCGGCATTCCAACGGAAGCATATTTAAGAGTTTTTTCTTTCTATTAAGATATGTTGAGGAAAGGCCATGGTGGCCTATGCAAATCCCAAACAAAGAAAGAAAGAAGGAAATGAAAGGCTAAGAGGAGAGAGAGACCAGTTTACCGCCATTGAAATGAAAGCTTTTTCTTCCATGTTCTGTTTTAGGCAGGATGGCCATTTTCGCGTTATTCCGTGTGTTTTTTTGGTACGATGAGAGAGCAAAATAACCTTGGAAGGATCTATAACATCGCCATCAAAGCAAGAACTAACAAATTAGCAGGCTCACGTCTTGTTTGCACTGCTGCCGGAACAAATTCCCTTGGACTTAGCTATTCGCTCTGCTCGAAATAAAGGAAGGAAAACTTACTTCGGTAGCATGGTGTATAGTAACGATTCGACCTTTTCTTTCTCTGAATGCAGCTGCTCTGTTCTTTCGATCACTCTTCGTTCTAAATGATTGGTGTATTTCTCCATCATTTCAAGCATGTTGTCCACTAAAGTTTCACTGTCTTGCCTGCAATACAATTTGAATATCAGCGGGATGAAATTGTCGAAAGGCTGCGAAAGTTGGATATTAACAGCAGACACAGAAAGAAGGATCCGAGCTTTCGAGACGAAATCATACAGAAAAATCCTTCGCATAACATACAGGGAACGAAAAACAAACGAATATGTCAAAACTAAGATTGATGAACTCGCAGGCAAGCAAGAACCTCTCCTCAGCATCTTCAAGAGGCGCAAGCTGAACTGGTTCGGCCCCATCACGCGACACGACCCCCTGGCAAAAAAAATTCTACAAGGCACAGTCAAGAGCGTAAGAAGACGTGGATGCCCACGCAAATCATGGATGGAGAGCGTCACATATTGGACATAAAAATATGCCTCAGCTCTGAATCGCATAGCGGAAACAGGACCAAATGGAGAAGCCTCGCTGCCGAAGCATCCATCACAGTACCCCTAACGGTCAAGGGATGACATGACATGACATGACATGAATTGTCTTGCACTAGTTGACATCGTGACGTCGTTGATTGAGTCATCAAGGTCGATGGAGCTCAAGTTGCGCTGGCGTCTTGACGCACCTAAGGTGACTAGACGTGACGTATATTATTGATGCATATAGTCAGGGATAATTGTAGCTTTGAAGGCTTCAATTGATTTTACGACAAATTGGTAGTCTTTTATCCGAACGTGTGATGGTCTTTTTTCAAAAAGATCGTGTAGTAGTTAGTACATTGCGTTGTGTGGATAAGATGAGCTGAGCCTAGTATTCAATAGTAGCATCGGGAAGCACGTTGCCAGGGTGACACGTATTGTCAACAAAACCCAAACGATTGCCAGGTAATGAGCGTTGAAGGAACAGGATGTGATTTCAAGAGACTACTTCTCCGTCTTACCTGTCTTTCATCACAGCCTTGAGTGGCTTTCTCAACTCGTGAAAATTCGGTCTTTCAGCTGGGAACTCGTGCCAACATCGTCTCATTAAGTCTAGCATGCGGCCATCCAAACCACTTTGCAGACGAACGTGAGGGCGAAAAGGAGGAAGGCATCGTCGTTGAACGAAGTGTATTACATCTGCGAAGGACGACATAGCAACATATACTTCAGTCAGAGGCAATACCATTCAACGGAGTTTCAAATAATAGAGTTCAAAAGGAGCAGAAGGGGCAGAAATGATGGAGAAGAGATCCAATCCAGATGTAGCGAGAAAATGGACTGACATTGCTTTATAGCATATAAAACATCTCACTGTAGGAATAAATGTGTCTATACAGTAAACCAATGCTTATATATACAAATAAATATATAAATTCATAAGCATATATAAATATAAATACATACATATATTTATATACATATATCCCTATATATAGATTTATATATTTATATATATATATACTTATAACTTTATATATTTATCTATATATATATACATTTATTTGTATATATATTGAACAGTTGAAGAGACGTGTATACTAGTAAAAATTCGAATTTTGTCCTATATTCATAAACATACATATCACTTTTTCACATTATGCTATCAGGGAAATAAAGTTTTGATTTGAATTGTTGTAGATCAAAGTTTCCCAGAGAAGAAAAGCAATAACAAGAGCATATTGGCAAATAAAACAGCCCCACATTATTGCAAAAAACAAGGTACCTTTTGCTGGGTAACCATAATTCTCGTAAGGCAATGTTCGTGTTATGATCTCTGACAATATGATACCAAAAGCATAGACGTCTCCTGGTTTACTTTTCTTGTCAACTGTAACGCTTAGCAGTTCTGGCGGCTTCCACAGCATTTCTATCAAAAGATCGGAGAAGCAAATTACTTGTGTACATTCCCGATTGATAGACCCCTGCATTCTGCAGTGGAATGTAGAAGTTAGAAATTCGCACGTAGACTAGACCTGTTCTACACCTCGCTGTATAGTTCAAAGAAAATTATTTAGAGAGCTTGATATCTTTCTTTTTACTGTTTATCGTATATTTTTTTCTTTATTTTCTTGCATTTCGTTTTAATCATTGCAACCAGTGATTTATAGCTCGATTTAATCTAATTTACTGTTCTTATTATCGTCACAGATTGTAACTAATGTTTTCGTTGGTATGGGAGCCCCTTGAATACCATCATACGCTAAAGGGCAACCCTACTTACAAGAATTAAATATGAAAAGATATGAAAATACCACATATATCAGCCCAAGATGAACACGCTTTAAGGACAGTTAAGCAGAGTTATAAGATGCATATAGCTTCTTTTGCAGACTTCCCTTGATTCTGCACCCACCAGCGCATGAAATATTAGAAATTACGGTGGAATGCAAGCATTGATAGATTAAGACCCAGTCAGGGTTTGCACACCATAACATGGGGATAAAATTAATTTATCGGAAGAGGCTTCCTTTACTGTCCTTTTCTAAATTTGATATTCGAATGAGCAGAGATCAATAAACTTGATCTTATCTCTCTCTCCTCTTAGCCTTTCGCTTTCTTCTTTCTTCCTTTTTTGGGGCTTTGTATAGGCCACCATGGCCTTTCCTTAACATAACTCACTAGAAAAAGACGTGGTCATTCTAAAGCTTCCAACTCCTGTGGATTTCTTATGAATTTATCTCATTTTAAAAGACTCGCCTGGAAGGAAATTGAGGATATGGAGAACCAAAATGAAGGTAGGGAAGTGACGCACAGAGATAAGTAAAATTGAAAGAAATCTG
Source organism: Pseudorhiza aurosa (assembly GCA_964026355.1). Taxonomy (NCBI): domain Eukaryota; kingdom Metazoa; phylum Cnidaria; class Scyphozoa; order Rhizostomeae; family Lychnorhizidae; genus Pseudorhiza; species Pseudorhiza aurosa. The sequence continues at coordinate 2,401,106 of OZ032122.1, forward strand.
AGTTCCCTTTGACCTTTTTTTAAAGCCTAACAAATTTAGTTTCTGCTTAGATACAGTCTATTCCCTCCATTCTTAGTCAAATGACAGCCATACATTCCTAGCAAAAGGGATTTAAACTGTCAACTTCAAGAGAACATCTCCAACGCCCGGGAATCAGAAATCGATCGCTGCCGATAGGATTATTTGATCTTCTTCAATAAATTCAATGAGGTTGCTTGACAGTTTTTTTCCCTTGAGAAGCTAAGAAGAAATGTGTCATATATCTAAATGGCAGAAGTCCACAAACTTTTGTATTTGTCTTCGTCCGGCACAATTGACTTGCTAGACGAGTTCTGATTTGGTTCCTTAAATCTCTCAAGTCCATAATCGGAGATTCTGCAGGTCCAGCGTCTATCCACCAAAACGTTGTATGACGTCAGGTTTCCCATGGGTCCAATGACCTCGTGTATCTCAGCCATTCCCTAGTAGCGAAAACGAGACTGAAATCTAAGTTTCAGACAGCAAGCCTGGATTTCAAAACGACTTTGAATCGTCAATCAAATAGAAGTCATCACAAAGTAGCAAGTTTAGGCGTCTGTATCGAAGTTGCGCGATGCATATTGCAATGTGCGTCAAATCGAAATTGGGATCGCAGCGTCGGAATCCAAGTCACAGTCGGTGGCGGTGAGTCGTAGCTAAGAGGAAGGCACGTGATTGAGGTTACGTTTTGCAGTTGAATTACTGAAGTTCAGTAACAAATCAGAGATAAAAGATTTTTTTGTAGCTTCATTGAGCGTCGTTTAATCTTTTTCTTCTTCATCTTCTTCTTCCTCTCCTTCTTCCACATGACTCTGTCACAAACGTGAGTCACTGGCTTGGACTGTCAAAGTACACATCCTGGTGACGGTTTGGCATGGGATTTTTATGGTCTGATGTCACTCCTGTCACCAAACTCTTTTAGTCGCCTTTTTCGACACAAAGAAGACACGCAGATGATGCGTAATGACACGCAGATGAAACGCAGAGGATATCAGTATCAGCTTTGACGTAAGTACGTATTAATGATCGCACGTCGTACATTATACATTGCGGTCAATTCAAAATCTCAGACTTGCAGTCAGTCAAGTCTCAAAATCATTGAGACATTGAAGTTGAAAAAGGAATTGAAAGAACCAATAGAAAATATTTACCATTGCTATATCCGCAGTGAAGGACAATCGAAATACCCAGTCAAGAGTGATGTCCTCGTTTGCCAATATATCCTTAGACATAAGAAGGGGATTTATGAATGGAGAGGATAAACAAAATTTAAGAATAATCAAGCCTCTGAAGGCAAAATTTTATGTGGCGATCGAAGAAAATTGCAGGCTACAGTCATGCTTCGCTAATTTACTTCTTAGAGTAACTCATGATGTCTTCAGTTACTTAGTGTTGTCATCTGCCTATTTGCACAACACATGGAATCAGAAAATACGCCAATGTCTCCATTCACGTGGTACGCAACTAACTGACTAAAATGAACATGTGAAAACGTAATTAAAGAAACCGGGGGTATTGTCCATAGCTAATCACTACACTCCGCTACATAGTCTGTCTTGTTCCGTGCGGAGCACCGGGCAGAACTGCCGTTTCACCATCTAAAAATGCTTAGAAAATATGATTATAGAATATCAAACATGTAGCTAACATGGAAAAATGCAAAGACTTTCTAAATGCATACTTAACGGTTGCTATGAAAGACGCTAATGACGAGGGGTTCAACATCATGGGAATATTAGCTTCAACTTTGACCTTTGATCCACACATAGTGGCTTTGAACTGTGACCTTGAACTCTTTCATTGACCTCACCTTCTCATTCCTTATTTTGCCCAATACTGTATCATCATGACATTTAGAGTGACGTCAGAGGATGGAAAAAACGTGCATGTAATTACCCTTAGACTCCCTTTGGTGCAGTATGGCGAAATGAGGCAAATCCTTGGTGGCTCAACAACAACTCCCAAGTACGGGTTCACATTCGAATGGTGGATGTCACGTGCCTGAAATGTGAAACAAAGTTACTCAAGCAAGGCAAGTTGCAGAAGAATTTTTTTGCTTGAAGCATTGAAGGATCTTTATCAAGAGATTAACACATTACGAGAAACTTATTGGTTCGGATCCTTTTTATTAGTAGTATTATGATGATGACGGAACAAGGACTGGACAGACCCTGCTTTGTTGCACCTTTGAACTGGTTTTTCGCTTAATTTAACACTTCATTTCCTATCTTTCTGCTTCCGTTTGAATTATCATTAATATTAAGTAGAAGCAGCCAATTACACACTGCCTGTTGTTATATAAATATGCGGTTGATGAATGGTTTGAAAAAATTCTGATTTCTATTACTGTCCTAGGCGAAACCATTGGTTGGAGTAAGTCGATTCTATAGCTACACGAAGGTGTAGGCGTAAAAAACACGGGGTGTGATTGTGTAGGAAGAGCTACGGCATAAGGCGATAAGATTAGATTCTCGGCCTCCTAAATTCGGAGTCAGGAATAAGAAAATTTGGAAACTGTGATGCTTGTTGCAATTTTGTGCATGTGTTGGGTGATAAGGATGACTTCCTTTTTATACACATGTGATTCTACTTAGATGTCACAGGTAGACATGTGGACAATGAGAAGCTTTTTGCTTATCGAGCAGTGTCCAGGTCCTTCCTCTTGATGTGACCACACCTCGTGATTCCTGCGCCTGGAATTACAGAGAGCTGGCGACTCTCCTCACTCTAAGTGAAAGTTTAGCTGAGGTGGGAGTCGAACCACTGACCAGTGGATCAATGGGCAAGAACCTTATCACTGAGTTACCTGGCACCTTAATAAAGAATTGATTCTTAGTGCCCAAAAACACCACTTTTGCGATGCTATTTATATAGTAAACTGCACATAGCAGGTTGCTCACCATCTTGATTTCCAATAGGATTTCTCTATCCATGTGAATTGTCCTCTTCGGAAGTCGTTTGACGAATACATTTTGGTGCTTGAAGCAAAAGCAGTAGAGATTATTATCACATGAAATTCACCTCCAATACTAAGAGACGTGAGAAAAGTCCAAATATATCATTAAAGTTTGTATTAGTTGGTGACTGTATGTCTTTGTCCATAATGCCACAATTGGAATCAGGTCAACAGTTAGATATAGAGAAATTTGGGTAGACTTGCAAATAATACATTTGTCATTGAAAAGTGCCCGTTATTAACCATTCCATCGAAATTCGCCTTGCAAAATATCAATTCTTTATTTATATCCTTATTGATTCCCTAAACAGCAATTCCTTGACGTATAATTTGATGAATATGTATGAATCATTTATCTTAAAGATACAATGGCGAAATCATGAGCAATGATGTATAATTTTTCAGTCTGACATACTTTGAAAAGAGCAATGAATCCATTTTTCTGGTTGATTATTCTTGTTGAGGAGACAGAGGAGCCCATTTCTTTCTCCGTTATTGATTCATTCTGCGATTTTGAAATGAAAAAGAAACACAAAAATAATTGTGAATCTCAGATTGAAAAAGAATACATCCTGTTGCTTTGCAAGTATGAACAGACCACCAGAAGCTCGACTCATCCACACTCTTTCCAAGTTTCACTGCCTAATCCACGAACTCTATCTCACAAATCATCATTCATCCCACAAACATGTAATTCATGGAAAGTCTTGTCTCCTTCTTGCTTTCCTGAATTCTACAACTTGCCATCTTTTAGATCTAAGACCAATAAAATTGATATGATCTCTCACTCCTCTTAGCCTTTCGCTTTCTTCTATTTTCCTTTGTTCGGGCTTTGTCTAGGCCACCATGTCACTCAATCCTACAACTTGCCATCTTTCACTAAGATCGATAAACTTGATATGATCTCTCTCTCCCCTAACCTTTTCCCTTTCTTCTTTTTCATTGTTGGGGCTTGGTGTAGGCCACCACGGCCTTACCTAAACACAATTCACTAAAATAAAATCCTATGGCAATCATTGCTGGATTCGAGGCAATTTCAAAAGGCTACCTGCATCGAGGAAAAGTCGTCAAAACTGAGATTTGTCTTTGCAGCACTTTCTGTTGAGCTTCTTTGGAATATAAGGTCGGAATAATTTAGGAACGATCTCTTGTTGTTGAAAATATCATTCTCGTACTTTCGTTTCCTAAATGATGGAAAAAGAAACAAATCAATTAATTTTCATAATTTGGTAGTGCAGAAGTCCGTAACGTGAATGTCAGAAAAGTTTGCTACAACACGTTGAACGTCAAGCGTAGCTTTTCACTCGACTAAACTCATTCTCCAGATGCTTTGTAAAGGGAATGTGAGTGACATACATGAGATGAGCGGTGGGGTGCACCTTTTTAGAGATTTGCCACCCTAAGGCACAGCAAATTGTTTAGGATGACTAGCCCCTTTCTTCCGTGCCATTCACTCGCAGCTTTAGGCCATACACCCATTCACTGCTGGGTGGACGGATGGAGGACGACGATAAACGCGCATGGGCGCGCCTTGACGATGTCACTTTTCTTACAGAGTGGAGATATGCTCCAACCACCATGCAAAACGCACTCCTCCTTTGAAGCAAGTGAGACTATAAAGCGTGTTTCCTAATCCCCAAGGGAAGAAACATGCAAACAAGCGTGCCTTTACCCCGTGACGCTCTCCACCAAAGACACGTGTCCTCGCAACTAATTCGACTGTGTTCAGGTGATGTGGGAAATTTAAAAATACTCTGCTCTTGAAACGGAGACGCCTTACTTGTATTTTCTGTACAAGACGGCAAGGACAATCAGAGAAATGGTAGGAGCCAGGATTCCAATGAGAACAGCTGACATTGATGCACTACTGGATACTGCAAAAAAGATTAAGGATGGGTGAAGTGAAAGAATCACCACGAATGCGGTAGGAAGGACATATGGTTGCATTGGCTATGAATGTAATGAATAAAAGAACGAATGAATGGCTAAAATTATGTGGAAATAGGGATGGATATAGAACTGAAGCAATGAGCGAGCGAAGCGCTACCAAATAAATTAAGGAATAATTCGATAAAAGACATGATTGAATGAAAAATTGAGACAATGAAAAAAAAAAGAAAAAAAATTCTCAACGCGCTTTAATTCTTTAAAGATGCATAAGAGCCTTGTGGAAATTCTGCACCGTTATAAGCATCTGAATTATAACTATTATTATTCTTATTGCAGGTTGAACGGAATTGGAGGACTTTCTCATAATTGCTGTGGCGGTGGTTTTTGCAGCCGGACGCCTTTCCAGACACCAAAACTCCTCCTTTCTCATTCTAGACGTAGGATCAAGCAATGGCGGAATTGTGGAGATGGTGGCAAGCATGGAACTACCCGGGAAAGAAGCAAAGGAAGACCGTAGAACACCTGGAGGAAGAAGATCGACGAGGATTTGGTAGGTATGCATGTGGCCCCTGTGCTGGCGACGAATCCTAGGTATCAATAGGGGAATGCGTCGAGGTGAGAATGTGAGGTTACTCTTATTGTATAAGATCTAAGAAACCTATAGACAGGCCAATATGAGAGCAGGAAGATTGAAAGAAAATAGGACAAAAAATCGAATCGATATGTTAGATTCATCTTGTTGGTATTTATTTGTTATTGCCCTAAGCAGGACGTTGCAAGCAGCATAAAGAACAAATACCAGCGCAAACGTCATCTAGAAAGCCACATGTTTCTTTGTCGGGAGGGAGAATCTTCGATAGTCCAGGAAACGTGTAGTTCTTCGCTAAAGATCTGAATGTCCTTGAAACACTGTCATAGCTGGCCACTTCTAGAGGTCTTTTCCACGAAAGGAAATTCCGAAAGAAAAGAATGGGGTAACGATTTCCACGTCGGTTCATTTTGACTCGACCCGACACACCTAGAAGAACGAAATAATATTTTTGTCGCATAAATCCTACAGAGGTAAGATGATACTAAAGAAGGCATATCATATATAAAACCTGCCTCTCATACTCAATTTCAAGCGCAGCAGAAACTAGAGACAGGGCTTTGAGTTTCTTCTAGGAAAATGGATTGCATGAGGTGGTTTAGCGATGCTTTTTCCACCAAAGTTTTTATTTTTATGTATGCAGGATTCGAACTCACAACTCTTGCGTTGTGAGTCCAAGCTCTTAGTCACAACATAACAGATCTGTTGAAATTTCAATTGGTTTTGCTCTACGGTGATTATGAATGAAACTTTAAAGACACAGGGGCAAGGTGGCTTGAAGAGAACCCAATCGCTTCATCTCATGCATATTAAAGACCTCGCAGTAGTGATACAATGCCCCTAATCGCCACCAAAATTGAATTTATAATTCTTCTAAATTATAAGAGAAAGTCACGAAGGGGGGGGGGGGGGGGGGAGGGAGGGGAATTTTAATTGAATTTTTACCATGGTGGTACATCATTTGATTGGGTCCAGTCTGGAAAATACACTCAGACTAAATTATCACCATAAGCTCCACCCGTAACGATTACGTAAAACGCTTATGATAAGAACGTTAATTTTTGCGTCCAGCCATTGATAAAGAGTTGTTGTCATTCTGCAAAAAGGACCGCAATGTTCTGCCTGTTCCCATGGGCCTGGCACATGAAATTGAGTCACGCCCTTGACTCCTACTGATAATGGTGATGGGCGTCACCATTCCAATCTCTTGTGGGAGAAAATGCTTAAAAGGCATTCGGTATTGATGTGAAGGAGGAAATAGATCAATTTCACATAGGTCATCCGACTTGCGTATATACGATCGTAATACAACCAATCTCTTTCTGAACCATTGCTCCAAGGACATCAGGAATATCATAACTCATCCTTTCAGATGCGTCAAAAGCACCAGAAAATCGACCCATTCACACCCTTTCCAAATCGCATTACCTAATCCACTAACTCTTTCCCTAAAATCACCACCCACTCCAAGTACTTGCAACCAGTGGAACGTGTTAACTTCCTCTGTCTGCTACGACGAATCCTACAACTTGTCTCGTTTTGACCTCATCTCCCACTCCCCTTAGCCTTTCTCTTTCTTCCCGTGCTGGGAATTGGCCAGGAAGACTTTTCCCCAACTCAAAAAACTGAAAGAAACTCGGAGACCACACCTTCGAAATCGACGCTAAAAAGCTGATCTGCAACATATCTACCATCTTTTACCACGTGGGTGGAATGGTGTGTTTTGTTTATCGACGTAAAGTTGAAGTATCCAGTTGTCAAGTTACGTAGCTGATCAAAATCAGAGTCGTTCCCAGGCCAGATTCCACGTATGACGTCACTCATAGTGAAATTTGTGATGTTCAGGGATGACAAGAGCCCCGGAGTTTTCGTGATGTTTTCAAACATGTAGGTTGTAACGTGGTCTAGGTAATTTTTGTCGAATGCTCTTTTCAGGGCTAATGAGTATGCAAAAACAGCATCGTAGAGGTAGAAGGCTTCTTGTGGAAACTGGAATGGGAGATCAAGAGAATATGAGGTTAATTTGCAATACAACACAGCATAGCATAGCATAGCATATCATATCATAGCATAGCAAAGCAGACTGTATGATATATTAGCATAGCATAGCATAGCTGAGTAAAGCATAGCACAACAGAATAAAGCATAGCATAGCATAGCAAGGCAAACTATATAATAGATTAGCGTAGTATGCCATAGAATAGTAAAGAATAGCATTTGATAAATCTACATAGCACAGCATAGCATAGCACAGCATAGCAAGGCCTAACATAGCATAGCATAACATAGCAAGGCCTAACATAGCATAGCATAGCATAGCATAGCAAGGCTTAACATAGCATAGCATAACATAGCAAGGCCTAACATAGCATAGCATAGCATAGCATATCATGGCCTAATATAGCATAGCATGGCATACATAGCATAGCATAGCATGGCATACATAGCATAACATAGCAAGGCCTAACATAGCATAGCATAACACAGCAAGGCCTACAATAGCATAACATATCATGGCTTAACATAGCATAGCATAGCAGAGTACAGTGTAGCTTAGTGTATTATCTAACGGTACATTACAGTAAGGTGCAGTACGGTAGATTAGAGCAAAGAAGAGCATATTCAAGTGTTTATTGCACAGTGTATCTGCTTCTCTGCGAAATACTGAAGTTTTGTACAGTTAACGTCTGTTCACATATCTTCGGAGGAAATCGCAAGAAACAGCAAGTGCATTTAGTATGCTTGCAGTTTTCAGAGCTTTTTCAGACTTTTGTCATGCAATCTATGCACATGTAATTTACATCACGGCTTAACAACAGTGTAGATGCATGTTTGTAAAACGAGGCAATATCAAAACGAGGTTCCGTCAGGAAAGGCCGCTGATTGATTGGTTGGTAAATGTAATAAAGTCTTTCCATCACCTGAATGAAAATGCCATCGGAGTTATCTCATAAAACTCATTATCTATGCAAAACTAAAGCCATATTACGAGAGTGAAGGGTATCTCAAACTGAATATCAAATTTAGGTCTGATTTTGTACAAGAAGCTATCCATAGATTCAATAGCATACCTGCTTCACTTGCACGTAAAACGGCCCTTGCAACAGCCTCATCTGGAGGTCACCTAAGAACTGCCTCTGTTTTGCATTCGTCAATTGTGATGATAGCATGGTCTTCGATGACACGTCGAACCAGCCTTCGAAAAGGTCCTCAGGGTAATTCAAGAGCCACTTTGGGACACTTGTTGATGATTCCCATGTGTACAAATCCATCGATATGAAGACATATTTACCGTTGTACAGCCCCTGCGCCTTGGCGGCTTGTGCCAGCATAATCGCATCCTCCGCAGAGACGATGAGAAGAAGGACTGCGAAAAGGAGGTCAAGAACGATAGCAAGGCTGTGCGGATTGCACTACCAATGCAACATAGCACGTGTACATTGGACAAAAAGATAATTGATGGTTATGCAAGTAATTCAAGGAAATGATATTATAGACGGAAAAAAGGACGTGACATTGTCATTTCGTGCATCGCACCAAAAATGAATTGAATGCAGCGAAAATGAAATATTTCAAAACCCTATTCATTCTAACCTCACTACCTATAGAGTCTGTTTTTCCATTCAATTATCAATAAATACAATTATTGACTGATTAAATGACTGATTGTCGGACTGACTGACTGACTTATTTACTGACTTAATGACTGACTGACTGACTGACTGACTGACTGACTGACTGACTGACTGACTGACTGACTTACTGACTGACCGACTTACTGACTGACTGACTGACTTAATGACTGACTGAATGATTTACTGACTGACTTAATGACTGACTGAATGATTTACTGACGGACTTAATGACTGACTGACTGACTGACTGACTAACTGGTTGACTGATTCAATCATATGTTTATTTGGTTTGATCAATATGCGTCACAACCCAGTTGTAATCATATGGCTATAACACACATTGTATTTGCATTTAAGACAATAATTCTGCGAAATGAGCACGAATCGTAATAGATAGTTATTGCTAAGTTTTAGAAAGAAATTAGATGATTGATTAATAAAGCAATGACTGAGTAGACGCCAAAGAATGATCACTAGACAATGGATACAATTTGTGAATGAATGTACCAATTATAACAATTAAAAGACTGAACGAAAAAACGAATTAATGAGTGAGTGAGTGAAAGACCAACTGCACGAAAGAGCATATAAATAGATTAACCAATGAATGGATGAACGAATAAACGAACGGCAGATCTAACGAACGATCGAACGAATGAAGGGATGACAGAACGAACGAACAAACTAAGGAAGGAGAGAGTTAAGTAATAAATGGAAAATGATTTGAAGAAATTGCAATAAATCATTGAATGAATTGAAAAAAGTAGCATTTAATGAATGTGATGGAACAACTATGTGCATAAAAGAGTAATTCCATAAGTGACACTTACTTCTTACGCTTGAGCCTTTAACGGCTTTGATACATGCGTCAGCCGACGATGTAAAGTGACCGCGGATGTAGTCCTTGTGAAAAGATACAGAAATGGAAGCGTTCTCCAGACTCTCTTTAACAGTCATTGCCGTCGCAGAGAGGTCCTCGTCGTTGCCATGAATTATGCCGATTCGCTGCCACTTCATGTCCGCAAAGAACGCAAGCAGGGCGCTGGTTGTGGAACGCGGTGACGCCGTTGCGTATGCCCTCGTCCGTCCGAATGTCGGGTACTTGACTTTGTTACTCATCTGAGCAGACGAACAGTTGTGGGAAATCATGATCATATTATGATACGTGGCGAGATGGCCTCCCGTTACGCAGCCCTCGTTACACGATGGCCCAATGATGGCGCTCACGTTATTTGTATATATAAGCCTTGCGGATTCCCCTATGGACTTCTGCCCGTTGCAACCGGCGTCCCCGGTGAAATAGTGTATAGGGAAATCCCATTGCTTCCTCATATTCTGAACGGCTAGATCGACGGCAGCATGCCGTATTTTGATCAGGGTGGCATTGGCTGTGTTCAGGTCTAAAAGAGCACCAATATTGAGCTCCTGAGGATGGCCGTGGGCAATGCTCAGGATGTCGATAACCAATGGTAATAAGACTGCCAGATGTAAATTGACCATTATTACAGAGCAAAGGTCCTTGAGATGGTGCGAAGGATCTGCGCAAGGAAAAGAAGAGTCAAAATATCTACGTTGAAGTAAAAGCAAGAAGGTAATTGGTGCCGAAATGCAGTCCTTTGAATGCTTTTAATACATATTATTCTGAAGCTCAACTCATTCACACCCTTTCCAAATTTCACTGCCTACTTCACGAACTCTATCTCACAAATCATCATTCATCCCAAGAACATGCAATTTATGGAACATCTTGCCTTCTTCTGGCTTTCCTGAGTCCTACAATTTGCCATCTTTCAAATCTAAGATCAATAAACTTTCTTCTTTCTTCCTATGTTGGGGCTTTCTATAAGCCACCATAGCCTTTCCTCAACATAACCCACTAAAAAAAAATAATAAAAAATTATACCTAGATGTCAAATGTAGACATTTACACACGGACAAGCCCTTGCTTATGAGTCAGTGTTCAGGTCCTTCCTCTTGATGTGAATCGACCTCGTGATTCCTACAACTGAGATTACAGGGAGCTAGCGACCCTCCTCACTCTAAGTGAAAGTGTAGTTGAGAGTGACTATAGGATCAATGCGCAAAAATCTTACCACTGAGCTTTCCTGACACAAAAGGTTCGAGTGCTATGGGGGCGAAATATGCACGGTTCACAAGAAACGCTTTCAAATCTCATGTTTGCAACAGAAAGCTCAGTGATGAAGCATTTGCTCACCGATGCATTGGTCGGTGTTTCGAATCCAACTTCGAATCTCGCTGGTTGCCCGAAAACAGCTGCTAGTTCTCTGTTATTTCAGCTCTATGAACGACGAGGTTTGACGACAGAGAGAGGAGAGATCGGATGTAAAAGAGTGCTCAGTGGTAAGGTGTTTGATTGCAGATTCTCAGGTGAGTCGTTCGAGACACACTCCGCGTTCGACTTTCGCCTTGTGCCAGGGGACTCACTGCCTCGTTGGAATTTCAAACATGGGAATCTGAGCAGACCCCAAGGGAGGAGCAATACACTACTTGGTGAGCACATCTATTGAGTGCCCTAAAATCGACCATAGGGTGTTAAGTATGTTTGTGAAGAACAATTGGTGTCGGATTCCACTTCTAAGCACTCACTGACATAAATTTACGAAAAAGAACCTGCAAATCTTAAAATAAAAACAAAAAATATCGATTGGATGTATAAGGAAATAAATCGAAAGAAAGACAAGCAGATTTTCTTGCGAAAACGGCTTTGAGTTTCTTTACATTCTTCCCTGAGTATTTCAGCTCAAATAATGTTCCGTAATCAAATCAAAGCAGTTTAGAAAAACTCGAAGAAAAACATACCATATCGCTTGACAGATCGAGGCCTAAAACAGAACGATCTTCAGGCAAAAAAATGCGTCTTTAAAGATTCTCTATGCATTAAACGATGCTGTCATTTGTTCAAGAGCGGTTCAGATAAATCACTGTCTTCCAACTCACAAACTTCGTAGTTTCGACACCTTTAATTCAAGCAAGAAAAACAGCAGCAGAGCTAGAATCAGGCAGTCGTTCGTAGGCATAGATACCCAACTTGAATAGATGTTGTAAACATCGTATCATACACCTTCTGTAAGAGAGAACCAAGGCAGGTTACTGTATTAATACATTGTAAATCGGTGTATAAAATGAATCGGAGATTCTATGAATGCTCAATTTAACGGTCAAACAAGATAATGCTTAATGGTGTTGTAGCTTCAAGCACATAGTGAGTGAATAATTAATCAGGGCCAGTCAAATTGGTTGGAAGATTTTTGTTCAAAACACCTAGATCGCAAGCAGGACGTACTTGTAGGAGCAAAAAATCATTTGAAAATCTTTCTTGGAAATGCAAAAGAAAAGAAACGGTGTAGACTTAATATCTCAAAGTTTCGGCCGTTTTCTAGTGACACTTGACAGGCTAAAACCACGTTGACAGGAGTAAGCTCAATGCGAACACCAAATGCACTTTAGCTTGCTAGAATAATTCATGGATTGCTTGAGCGGCTGTTCTGTGGATGAATCACTGTCAAATGGTTTTTTCTTTATAGTTCTTTACTAATAACATATCATATTCAACCTAGTGTCTTTTAAATGTAATATTCAGGGTAGAAATGCATATTCATGGGTTTTAGGTTGTAAATTTGTAATGTGATTGCTTGGTGCAGGTAGTAGATTGCATATTTTAGAAGATTTATGTAAAAAGGCATTCTGAAATCACCACAAGTATTTCTGCACGACGGAACACAGTATTCAGCTTGAAAAATTCAAAGCCAATTATCTGAAGCTCACCTAAGTATGTAACGCCAGAATGATAAAGGAATCTTCTTCTTCCTCTTCTTCTTCTTCTTCTTGCCCCTTAGCTATCAGGCCATGAGCGCACCCAATTGTGCAGAAGCCTCCGCCATAGCTCCCTACCCCCCGCTGCTTTTCTCAATCCTTCCATGCTCCATCTACTTCATTGATTCAAATCGTCTTCACATTGTCTTTTTGGTCTCCCTCTTCCTCTGCTGCCTTCCACCCTTCCTTCGATCATCATATTTGCCAGCACTGGTTTCCTTGTCGGATGTCCGTAAAATTTCGGCTTTCTTCTCTCAATGGTGCCAGCGACTGACTCCGGCTTTTCCCCCAATATCACTGTCACTTTGCTCCAAACCAATTTGTTGGTCCTCTTATCCCTCCAAGTGATCTTCAACATCCTTCTGTAGCATTTCAGTTCGAACGCTTTTAGCTTACCCGTTCTCTTCTGGCTTTGTATGAGGGAATGGCGCCTAATAATGGAACACCATAACTTATCTCGAGAGCCACTAACGAGCAATTAAACAAGGGATCAAAGTTTTAATTAGGAATCCCACTGGTCCTTGATGGAATAATTCTGGGATTTGCAGGAAAAGATTACAGCTGCGTTAAATCAGACATAATATTTCCAAATTTTATTGTCGCTTGCAACGGCGTTAACAGGCTAAGTACTTAGGTTAGAATTAGAATTCAACATGGAGAAGTCTTAACACCTTTTCTAGTTATTTCGATTATCTTTATGTTGCATCTAAAATTATCATTAAATGCAATGAGGGGTTTTTATTAAATTTTGTTGATTTAATTGTAACAGGATACACGCTAATGACTAATGGCAAAGATGATTCTCTGGAGTGATCAAACCTTGTAAAAGTAAGACGCTCGTGGTATTACTACAGTTAGAATATGATTACGATATGATACGGGAGTCCCAAATACAAGATAGAGGGCGAATATTTCTTAATACAACTCGAAGAGAGCTATAACATAAAACGAGACATGTTGACAAGACAAACGCATCAGCTAAAATTCCGAGATGCTGCTTAAAACTGTGGGGCTCTTCTTAGTGAAAGGAATGTAACCTTGTTCCTACGGACTATTAAAAGCTGCTTCTGTTGTTTTTAATACTCAGCGAAGGAGCAAACGACAGTGGCATTACACTTACTCCCTTTCTTAGCATGCACAGGTTGATAAGATAGAGATTCGCATGGTACTGCTGTCACAAACAGCTGTATACGAACCGCCTACCATATCTGAGTTCGAAGGTGACTCGACAAATACAGATTGATGGATTCTTGCACGAATCCTATTCATGGTACTACTACCCACACACTTCGTCCAAACTAAAGATGAATCAATACGGCTTGGTTTGCTTCAATTAGCAATCTGAATATCACTGAACGACGTGCTTGGTTGAAACGAAGCAAAGTATTCATTGGGGAATGATGGTGGAAGGATTTGAGATAGACTGGACAATTGAAACAAGCAAGGCGTGGAAAATGTGGCCCTGTGTTAAATAGAACGATAACTTGTGTACATACATGGTAGATACGAATTGATAAGGCTGATTCGTACTGTAAGCGAATTTCAGTATGCAAAAAGGTTGATAGCGGATGATAGACACACAGTGCGAAGGAAGATAAAACGACTCAAGACTCTTTAGAGATCATAGATCATCCCAAGAATATGCAATCTATGGAACGTCCTGCCTTTCTCTTGCTTTCCTGAATCTTACAACTTGCTAGCTTTCAAATAAAAGATCGATAAACTACATCTGGTCTCCCTGCTCTTAGCCTTTCGTTTTCTTCTTTCTGCCATTGTTGGGGCGTTGCATAGGCCACCATGGCCTTTCCTCAACATAACTCATTAGAAAAAAAGAACTTAATTGTGTAATATTCCTTCCTCATTGAGTTTAATGAATCGATATTTGTAACTGTTAGAGAAGGGGCATATTTGGAACTCGCTTTTGGAAACCACTGCCCAAATCAAGAGATGCAACTCTTTTGCAATGAAACTTAAACGTGTTTGTCTGTGTTGGTAGTAGTTGGTGTGAACGTTAGACAACATTCCCTCTTGTTGAAAGTCAAAGGTCAAGGCAACCGATCAAGAATTTTTTGGACGATTGATGCATCTTGAGACTACTAAATTACTATTTCTACTATTACTGCTACTACTTCTACTACTATTTCTACTATTACTGCTACTACTTCTACTACTATTGCTACTACTACTGCTACTACTACTTCTGGATTGCTTGCAACTGTCCCATAGCAATGAATAGTCATACAGTGGCAAAGTGGCAATGAAAGACATTAGCTATTTAACCCTGCAACACTGTGGCTAAGGATTTTACTCCATAAAAAGGGTGTCCCCAACACTCACTTGGAGTACAAGATGCAGTTCACAACATCTAAAAAATAGAATTTCAGACTCATATAATTACAGATAAAATGCTTGCACTTCATCTAGAAATAAAGTCAATAACATAGAAACATGGTTAATCTGAAAATGCAGGCAAAATGAAATTCTTCAATTTACATTGACTTTCGGCCCTTGTACTGACAAATCCATCACTCAAGAATAATCCACTTGTACTCTATACTCAAGTTTTACATTTCCCTCAATAAATGAGCTTTATATTATAAATAAGAATATATAAATATATATATGAGTATATTATATATATAAATATATAAATATTTATTCATACATATCTATTTATATACATATGCATATATACTCTTGGTGGTGATTTTATCCCTTGTCTCTTGGACACATTTAAATATGTATACATACATATATATATATATATATCTATATATATATATATATATATATATATATATATATATATATATATATATATATATATATATATATATATATATATCAATATGCATATAAATAAATATATATTGCACACACACATATATATTCATATATAAATATGCGTAAATACATTTATATACATACATATATATCAGACACTCAAATACCAAGCTACAAAATAATGGTATCTATTGAAACAGAAACAAAAAATTCAAGACAAAAGTATAAATTTTTGAGAAATTCTTAGTATCTGGTAATAACTTTCATCCTTACTTATAGCAGTAATATCTTTACTGAAGAGGTTATCCTGCATAAACATGGAATCATGTAACAATCGTAATCATCATTGTTACCTTTCCATCTGTTAGGAGTAAATTGATTATGATTATTATGTTGAATCATGTTTAGAATTGTGTGATTGACACTAATCTTACTTCCTTGTGCTGCATGCTGTGAACATGCTTTTATCATAAGATTGATTATAGCTTTTATGTTACTTGCAATCTTTTGATGTCGTGAAACTTACTGAAGCATCTTTTCTCTCTGGATATTCTCGGCAATATTTAACACCATCCATTGTTGTGCATGAATAAAACCGATTGAAACACTTCAAAAAAGGGGTTATCTATTGGACAAATGCTAGAATGGGTCTAAATGATTATTAGAAAGGCAACCAAGCTTGCATGCTGTTTGAGGTTACCCTGTACCTACAGATGTGTCTCAATCACACGGAGTTTCGTTTTAAAGTTGTAGATACCCTACAGATGTATTTACAAATTGAGCGTTCCCAGATCGAACATTTGTAAAAAGAGAATAATTCAAGGTAGGTTAAGACGTCCTGCAGTGTGATTCCACACGACTTCTATAACAATATCGGTTGATTTATTCGTCTAGAGTAGCATCTTCTTCATGCAATGTGGCTGTTCATTTCATCAAGAAACATCTAACACAATTTTCAATAGAGAACTGACGACTTAAGTCCTTGGGATCCTTTCAATGAATAACTTGAATCGAATGCTTTCAGACGTGGGCCATCTATTTGTCCGTGCTTGCATCAAGATTACAGCTTATAACTTCTTCTTCGTCCAATATGGACGTTTGCTCTGAATCAGCAGCATCCTCAACGTTGTTCCGATTCTTCTGGCTGTACTGAACGAAGTACCAGGGTTGGAATATGTACACGCCGCTGGCTATCCCAACAACAGAGGCAAAAAGAAGCTGGCCAAACGGAGGTATTACTTTTCCGAACATTTTGAAATCTTCGACGTTTTGTCAACACGAGTTTGGATGTTGATATTGAGTTGAATTGGGCAATGAACGGAAAAGAGGCTGCAGTCTGGAGAGGTTCAAATGCATGTTACACCAATTTCCCCCTCCCTTTCCTAATAAGAATATTAACAGCAATAATTCAATAAAAATCTCGCACACGCTCAAAGAAACTACCAATGAGGCAAAAATGATGAAATCTGACTGCAGATGTTAGCTTTATGCCTGTTTCTACAAGGATGAAGGTTTGAATGCGGTGATGAAGCTTCAGAAAGAGAAAGGATAAATGGAAAGGGAGATGAAATCAAGTTTTCTGATTTTGGAATTAGAAGACAAGTTTAAGGATTTCGGAGAGGAAGAGGAAGGTAAGAGACTTCACGAATTGTAAGTTCTTGAAATGGTTGAATTTGCATCGTTCCAAATCAAATATGATACCAGTTCCTAGGATTTTATATTCTATTACACCATTTAGGCCTGGTTTACCTCCACCGCCTTTTATAGATACTTTCATGGGCATTGTTCTCAGGAAATCAGGGAGATTATTCCTGTTCCTCTGAGGCGTGTCAGGACCACCAGACGCTCAACTCATTCACGCCCTTTCCATGTTTCATTGCCTAATCCACGAACCCTATCCCACAAATCACCATTCATCCCAAGAACATGCAACTTATGGAACGTCTTGCCTTCCTCCTGCTTTCCTGAATCTTACAACTTGCCATCCTTCAAATCCAAGGTCAATAAACTTAATCCTGTCTCTCTCTCCTCTTAGCCTTTCGCTTTTTCGCTTTCTTCTTTCTTCCTTTGTTGAGGCATTGTATAGGCCATCATGGCCTTTCCTCAACATAACTCACTAAAAAAAAGAAAGAAAAAACATGACTATGCAGCCCCCCTTGACTACAAGGGTACAAAAGGTCAAATCTAAGCCGTGTCACGTGACATGCGAGTAGTCACGTGACACAACAACTTGGGCATAATAACAACATTGGTCTTGGCGTTGCTTCAAAAAAGTTTCATCAGCTTGCGAGGCGCGGAGAACCTGATACTACATAGTCAGCATCTAGATGGTTGCCGTGCTAATAAGATGAGCAAAAACGATAAAGACTGGACTCTTGTAAACGGTGATGGATCGCTGGAGGTGCGTTTCAGGCCGGTGATTTTGCAATTTGTAAATATCATATTTTATTTCATCTAGGCCACGTCGGGTCGCTTCTGTTAAGTCCAAAATATGTGGTAGAAGTTTATCAAAAAAGCAAGTGTTATCGGTAGCCTTGGATTTCTTATTTACAATGGTGAAAGTATCAAATAAAACATTTGGTTGCGTTTTGTCGAATGTTTTCATTGCTTAAGAATGAGGTCGAAAGCTCGCCACATCTGCAAAGGTTGACGAGCTGACACTAGGAGACGCTTCTGCAATTCCATCGCGTGATACTTACAAGTCTTACTTTAAATTGTAAATCTTTTACCAAATCTTGTGTGCAGGCCTAGCATTTTTACTGGACAGACAGGAATTTTTCTCGGCCGGCCGGACAAACAGCCATTCTATTTGTCTAAGCATATTCCCTTCGCTGTCATTTGACCCGGAGGATGCAAAACGATTTCAAGGGAAGTCCATTGGCAAAGATACCACTATACTGTAAAGTATAAACCAATTCTATTAACGTGGGAATTATTTCATTCCGGCTGAATTCCATCTAGAATTTATTGATGATATCCAGCTTTGTAGATCTGAATGCCAAAGCCAGCGTTCATTGATTAAAGAATAATTAGCATCAAACATGTTTTCACGACGGGGAATAAAAACAGAATCAACATTCCAATCAACGCCATTTGACTATTGAAACTATATTTTTTAATTTCCAATTCATTTCTAAGTACAACATATACACAAGAGTCCCGAGGAACCACTGTTATTGTCCTGTGGGGCCAGGTGTCTTCAGCTTTCATGTGGTTACTGTTCAAGTGCAGATGATACTTGGGAGCAGACAAACCTGTGCGTTGTGACTCACCAGTTGCTCTTAAGTTGTGGATAAAAATGAAGGCTCCCAGTCTAGTGTGGAATTTGCAATAGCCTAAATTGGTGTACCCAACACATTTCAGATCTTAATATGCTTAGTTTTTCATGGCTTCAGTTGCTAAAGAAACTTTAGTTTTGATAGGATATAAACTAGATGTTTCGTCAGACAAATGTTCTATTAAAAAAATTACAAGTGCTGAGGAATATTACACCCAGAGTTATGTCAAGAGAATGTGGTGGTAGATTTAGTATGGAATGTCAAGCATTGACACATATAACATTCAACTGCCTATGACTAGACTATGCAGATATAGGACTATTAACCATCCAATATTGGCTAGAACCACAGTCATAATTACTAGTAAGAAGTTTGTATGTAAGGGTCTAACAATTGATGTAATATATAACAAATTTGTTTTCAATGAGATGAATTGTTTCAGGATGGTCCATGGAACCAAAGTAGAACATAAACTTTATCATATCATTGACAACAAGTATGTAATTATTGTAAAGAAAGTTTCTATCAAAACTGGAAAAGTTAGTTGGAACATTTTTCTTACAAAGAAGGGAAGAGTAGATTAAACTGAAAACTTCCTCAATCTTCTACAAAATTTCCATTGCAGCTGAGGGTCACCACAGTATCTATTGAATATTTCTTAATTATTAAAAACTTTAAAAGAACAAATTGTACCATAGGTTTTTCTTCTTTTTTGTCTTACAAGGTGTGGGGTATTAAGTTTGTTTAACAGTTCCCAACATTTCAGACACACCATTAATGTATTTAGAACAATTTCTCTTTAATCAAAAACAATTTTTTATTCAGGATGAACAGCCATAATATGTTCATAATAATTTATGGATCTCTTAATATCTGGTTTATTATTATTATCATTAATTAACTTTTAATGTAGATTTCATTAAAAAAATTTCACTCTTACATGCACATTTATTTTGCTCAGGCAAGCCATTTGTAAACTGCCTAACTATAGAGGTTTACATTTGTATGTTTAACATTTCATGAATAAGGAGTTTACAAAAAAATTATAGCAGTTCCATCTTTCATATCTTGCTATATTCATCCATGATGGCGAGTTCTTCCCTTGATCTTAAAGTTTTCATAAGGGTTGAATAAGTTATTTTCATCATTTTTCATCATCATTATTATTATTATTATCATTATTGTCTCTCTACTTTGTTAACTTCTCCATCAGCACTTTAGGGATCTTCAGCGATTCCTTTAACGCTCCTCTTGAAATGTGCAATTCCCTTCCATCGATCAACAACATAGTGGTGGTGTGGCAGAGTGGTTGAGGTCTAGTGTTTTAAATCAGGTGAAGTCTATTCCTGTGGGTTCAAATTCTGCCATCGGAACAACCAACCACAAGCCAACAGTCAACTTGGCTGTCCATCCTTCCGAGGTTGGTGAATGAGTACTCAGAAGTAACTCTGAAGACACAAGCACTTGAAGACACAAGCACTGGACACACAGTGATAACTGCTAATCTAAAGTTGAAATGTTTCATCCAGTATAGAGATTTGTCTTTATTTATTATTAGATGCTTCCTCATCTCCAAATTTTCAGCAGACACAATGGCTATTTGTACAACCTATTACATCTTTTGCTGCAGAAGAAAAACTTGGACCAATCCAGACCCTCTTCTCTATTAAATATGCCCCATTATATCGATTTAATGATCTTTACATATATTGATATTTATTTTGTTATTTACCATTGTATTCGATTTATCTTGCAAGCCCTAAGCCAGGCAAGCCGATTTCAAACTACCTATCTATTAAAGAGGTTTGTGATTGTACTCTAGGTTGAATTTGAATTAAAATGTTTGAATTGTCATCCTCATTATCAATTGCAAGCAAAAATTATGAAATGGGAAAGCTGTATTCAAAATCAGAAGCGACATCGATTCAAATGCAACTGACTCGACAGTAGAGAATACTAATTAGGCCATGCTTCTAATTTGACATCTGGAATCTTAACAACGCGTCATCAACCGAAATTTACCAACCCTCTTCGCCAGTAAAAAACGTCCAGCCGTTCGACTGGCAACTCGATACCCTAATACGCCCCCATTCCTCAAGTTTTATAGAAGGAGAAGAGGAAAAGGGTACTTCACCTGGGAATACTAGCACGATTAGAAGCGAGAATGACAGAGACCATTTAACGTTTTATGTATCAATACTCAGCGCTGATGTCTCAATCTAACGTCATATTGTTTTGATATAGATTTTGGTGCAATCTTACTACTTGTTTGCTTGCTGACGATTCATCATTCGAAACGGATGAAACATATATTAATATATACATATATTTATATATATTCACTTATATTTTACAGATATATGTACATATTTTAATATATATCGTATATGTGCGCGTTTCGGTTCAGTACTCATTGCTTTCAACTGACTTATTAACCTCTGACCAGCACACTACTGAATTTTGATAATTGAAATGCAAGGTTTGTGTTTCTATTGTATAACATTGTGATGTGGGAAGCAGGGAGACTCTTAATCTGGAGACTAAGTATCAAAAGCCACCAATACAAAGCGCTCGTACAGGCCACATATCGAACTGACTGCAGGGTGTTTATTCCCCTGGAAGACACCGAGTGGTTTGATTGATGCCATCGGACCGAGCAACGCGACAAGGATGAGATGGGGGGAAATAAGGGTACCCACTGGGTGACTGCGGTGTCACTAAGGTAGCATCTCACGCAAAACTAGCAACCAACATCCACTGGCAAATTTGGGAAAGCCAACGAAGGAGATATCGAATGTGCAAGGTTGTGGACGACAAAAAACGAGATAGGGCAAAGCATAGACAGGCCAACACCATAAATTAGACTTTATTTGGTACCCGCGACTCAGTATTCAGTAGATGAGGGTAGTGCCGCAGAATGAAAGAATCCAACCCATGTCCAATTGTATGTTATGCTCTGATTTTTGTCGATTCCATCTGATGTTTCACATGTTCTCAGATTCGCTGATGGTATAATTTGTTTCTAGACTGACTCTGACAGCGGTTCGTCGAAGAAAAGCAAAGGCAGAGAATTCTCCAGAGAATCTGACTCTGATCAAGATTTTGAAGTTCTTGCAAAGCCGATCATCAAACCCCTTGATGGAAAGTGCCAGACGAAGTTTAAAGGGATCTTTATAAAGGAAGACCACTTCGCAGATGGTACCACCGATGATGGCTCAGACATAGAAGTTATAAAAAGGGCAGAGAACCCTCAAGGTATTCACTGACTGTGTTAACCACAAAAGTGTATTAAATTCATGGAGAAATTTCATCGACATGTAATGTGAATTGAGGGATAAATTTTATCGACATGTAACGTAAATTGAGGGATAAATTTCATCGACATGTAATGTGAATTGAGGGATAAATTTTATCGACATGTAACTTGAATTCAGGGAGAAACTTTTATCGTTATGCAACTTGAATTCAGGGAGAAATTTTATCGTTATGCAGCTTGAATTCAGGGAGAAATTTTATCGTTATGCAACTTGAATTCAGGGAGAAATTTTATCGTTATGCAGCTTGAATTTAGGGAGAAGTTTTATCGTTATGCAACTTGAATTCAGGGAGAAATTTTATCGTTATGCAGCTTGAATTTAGGGAGAAGTTTTATCGTTATGCAGCTTGAATTTAGGGAGAAGTTTTATCGTTATGCAGCTTGAATTTAGGGAGAAGTTTTATCGACATGTAACCTCAGTCTGAGCTTGTTGCAAACTTTGATCAAGATAAATGCTTATTGCAAATAATGTATGCACGCAATGATTAGATATAAGCCGCATGTGATGAAGGCAATAAGTTTGAATCCAACGTTGATACGTAGGTCTTCTCATGCGTTATCAATGTATCTCCTGACCAAAGGGGGGAGAGGGAAGCTGGAGGGGGGTAGAGTACTGCGGGTAGGGAGCTGGCTACTCTATCTACTGTCAATCTATCTCAGGATAGTTCGACCCTTGCAGCGTGCTCCCTCGAGGTTGCATTGAGTATTGGACTCAAATTTATTTGATGCTCCTAAGGCAATGCTCAAAGTGGACTGTTATCATCCCGGTTTGATGCACAGGGAAAAGCGTCTTTACAAACTGATGAAGACAGCTTAGGCTTCTGGTGTTTCTAAGTGATGCTGATATTTTCCCTTCTTGTCGTGATATCCTGGTCATTTAGGCTTCCGTAGCAGAGTGTATAGCATGTGGAGGTCGTAAATAAAATGTGAGCGGCAAGAAGCTCAGTGGCGCTATCGACGGTGTTAGGTCAGGCACCTACCTGGATCACCTAGTCAAGATCTACCTTGAAGTGGTCATCCTTCCTATTCACGTCTAAGGCTATTCCTTTCCTGGAGGAGACAGAAGGGACGTATAAGTAAAGGGTTCACGTCAAGAAGGTGTTTCGTGAAGTTTAATAATCATGTCACAGCAAGGAAAGGAACAGCAGACTACCTCACAACGCCGTACCTCAAGATGGCATCTCTCAAACAAGGTGCTCCCAGACACTCGTAGTGAATATGGAAATTCAGTTTATTTTTCTTCTATACACATGATTCTACCTAAATGTCAAAGGTAGAAATTTGGACACTGAGAAGCTTGTTGCTTATCGAGCAGTGTCCAGGTCCTTCCTCTCGATGTGACCACACTTCGTGATTTTTACGCTTGGAATTACAGAGAGCTGGCAACTCTCGTCACTCTAAGGGAAAGTTTAGCTGAGGGTGGGACTTGAGCCACTGACCATAGGATCTTACCATTGCGTTATCCTGACACCAGTTTATTCTAATCACTTGGTCCTGACTGATGCAGTATGATTATTATTATTAATTTTCTTTCAGAGGAGATTTTTAGCTGCAGTGACGTTGACGACAAAGACAGCATTGAAATTATCAATCAAGATTCGCCTGTTACAGCAGCAATGATCAACAGCGATTATGGTTTCGAGAAATTGGACCCAGTGGGACGAATGCTTTCCAGCGGAGCCCTTGATGATTCATGGGGGCTTGAAGGTAGCTCAATGTTCACGAATTTAAGGTGCCAGAAGAGACCCCTAGCCCCTCTGATGTGACTCTGCGTATGCTATGTGTATTCATACACCTCTACTTCGTTGAACAGCTGTTTTCATTCAGTAGAGTGACTTGGTGAAGCTGCGCAAGTGAATTTATGGGGAAGCGTGGGCTTACTAAGTGTACGCGTAACGTTTTCTACCTAGAAAGAACTCAAGTTAGGGATGTGCGTCATAAACGAGGTTAAAATGGGAACAGGTGTTTGGTTTATCTGGGGATGAATCCGATTTTTAAGAATTTTCAATATCATTTAAAATTCCAATTCGGTACTGTGTTTTTAGTTTATGTTGTCAATAAAGGTTTTGACTCATGGCCGCGCGTGTTCAACAGCGTTTCTCACTTGCAATCCTTGTTCTGAGCGAGAAAAGGCGAAAAGAGATTAGTTAATCAGCTGTATTGAGTTTAGTCTTATGCTGAAGGGCAACCCTCTTTAAAAGGATTAGATATGAAAATACGAATATGAGTCAAATTGTCATTTGTGTTGAGCTATAGGAAACCGATCAGGCAAGTCGAAGTTTTCTTACAATCTTCAACGCCTACAGTTTCCCTCCCTCGTACTCCACGATAGGGTGAAAGTTTCTGAATATGGAAGGAGTTTTAGCTTTTAAGAAACTTGATTTGATCTCTCTCTCCTCTTAGCCTTTCGCTTCCTTCTTTCTTCCTTTGTTGAGGCTTTTTATGAGCCTTTACGGTCTTTCCCTTACGTAATTCACTAAAGAAATATAATTTTTCCGACTATTGGCATCGTTTTTTTAATTACAATTTTCGCAATTTTTGGTAGGTAAGGGTGATTATTTTGGCTGATAATAAAAATCATAGTAATATGCGAATATCTGAACAGAAGTCGCTTCGTTTTTAAACCACCAGGTACGGTGTTTGAAGAAATGCTCAACGCAGATGACTTCGGCGCAGCAATCGAATCGGAAACAGACTACGATGGCCTTGCTGACCTTTTCGAAGTGGAAGAGAGCGACGAAGATGATGATGGGTATCGTGGCATCGCCGCTCTGTTTGATGGTCTCTTTGACCAAGCAGACATCGACGATGAACGCGACGAGTCTCACGAAGCCAGCTACACCGACGACGCACAAATCGCCAATGATGGAATCTTCTTAACCACATCGACTTTCATCATTTTGCTTTGCTTGAGCGTGTCTGCTGGATTTTTCATCGGCAAAGGTGAAGAGCGTGTTTTGCTTTCTTTGTTGTGAACTTCTAAGCTACAACTGTCGGTGAAGGACAGCTGGCAGTGATTCGAAGACATTTTTTCATGGTACAGTCATTGCAGAACTTGCCTGCTGTACACAAAGTCACAAGGTCGACGCACGTTCACGTGGATTAGTAAAATGGCGAAGGGAAAAAGATAGGTAGAAGAGAGGAAAGAATGAGACAATTTATGAATGAATGAATCAGAACTTAAGAAACGAAATATGGCCGATGGCCAAAATGGGTTCTCGTTCCGGGGAGCTAAATTGTGGAGCAACCTCGCAATTGAGATAAAATCGGCACCAACCATTATCAACTTCAAAAACTTGAATTGAAATGGACTTTGACATAGTTCGCTTGATGAGCTATTCATTTATTTACCTTACCTATTTTTATGTTTACCTTCCTCTTAACTTCTTTTCTATTAAACAATAATTGTAAATAGGTTTTAAAGATTTCTTTGTATTTTGTATGGAAATAGTGGATCCCTTGAAAACCAGCTCCGGCTGAAGGGATAACCTCCTTAAATATTTTTTAATGATAAGAAATAATAATCATAATAATAAGTGAATGTAGGTGATGGAAGAAATTTATAAAACAGTGAAAGAATGGAGATACAGAGCAATGAGAGAATCAATCAATTTATGAATGAATGAATCAGAATATAAGTGAATATAGGTGATGGAAGAAGTATGCAAAACAGTAAAAGAATGGAGATATCAAAGAAGAAACAAAAAAATTAGTCGAAAGAAGAACTCCATGGAGAAAAATACATTTAGGAAGTTGTAAGCTCAACACATGAACTTGCTCTCTTTCTCTCTTGTAGGCTTGTCATATCTATCGCAAAAGTACGAAGTCAATAACCCCATCTCTAATGAGGGCTTTGAAAAAACTGAAATACCGAACTCTTTGGATAGAAAAAGCAACGGCAAGAGCTTTAATTCTATTATGAATGATACGTCACACCAGGGTTTAACAGAAGAGGTGAAAAGATCGAAGAATGAGAGCTTTGATGCCATGAAAATACGCATTGTATATGAAGAGATGCAACTGAGGTATCTGCGACTTGAAAAGAAGTATCGCAATCTTGATAAGCAATACCGAACACAGAAACAGGTAAGCAGAATTGTTTTGTGGAAGTCGTGGTTTGTTATCAGGAACTTGTTGACATGTGTTTTATGTTCAATGATTTTTAATGATGCTGAACTGGACAGGATGATGATGATGATGATAGCGGATAATTGTGATGATGATGATTGATGATGATTGATGATGATTGATGATGATTGATGATGATTGATGATGATTGATGATGATAGTAATGACTGTAATGATGATGATGATGGCGGATAATGATGATGATGATGATAATAATGATTGTAATGATGATGATGATGATGGCGGATAATGATGATGATGATGATAATAATGATTGTAATGATGATGATGATGATGGCCGATAATGATGATGAGGATGATTGGCGATGATCATAATAATGATTGTAATGGTGATAATGATGATGATAACGGATAATGATGATGAGGATGATAGTGATGATGGATGAATAAGGTGATAATCATGATGATGATGATTAATGACGATGATTGATGATGATTGGTGATAATGGTGGTGGTGACGACGATGATGGATAATTATGATGAGAATGACAGTGATGATGGATGAATAAGGTGATAATCATGATGATGATGATTAATGACGATGATTGATGATGATTGATGATAATGGTGGTGGTGACGACGATGATGGATAATTATGATGAGGATGATAGTGATGATGGATGAATAAGGTGATAATGACGATGTTGTTGATGATGATAGTCACTTATCTTTTAAGAGATTGTAGGTGGAAAGGAAAACAATTATTCTAATAGATTGATTCCGTTAAAAAATTTCTAACATTCGATATTGTGATTTTATTTAGAGTCTGATATTCTCAAAGAAGATGCAGAGTGTTGGGGGAAAGAGGGAAGATACTGGTAAAAACAGCTCAGACCCTGTGAAGCAATCAAACATGAGCAAAGAGATGCTCTGGTGGAAAATGAGAACCGCAGTCTGGCGTCGAAAATATCTCGATCTCAAAGTCATGGTTCTTCGAAGTCAAAATGCGAGCAGGAAAGACAACATCACATTCAAAGCATGTGCTGGCTTGTTGACTAGGTACATCCCAGAGCTGAACGTGACAGCCCTGTTAGAGGGCAATCGAATCGCAAAAGGGGCGAAGATGTGTTGGAAAAAGGTGCTGAGCCCGGTGAAGGTAGTGGGGCAGCAAATGGGCAGTGGGCTGTACGGATTCAGTCGAAAGGTGGACGGGCTGTGGAAGGAGATGAAAACGAAGTGGAACAAGCCATGGAGCAACGGGAAGCAGGCGAGTGAGGATGTAAGTGGGAAGATGACTTCAAAATGGCGCAACTTCCGACGTATGTTTCGCTTGAGTAATATCGTTGGTTCATTTGGTGCAAAGAAGTACCCCTTTGGTGAAAACGAGGAACCTCAGGAGAGATACTGCCCAAGAAGCCCCGTTAGAGCAAAGAGTAAAGCGCATGGTGTCACTTACCCCCCTCCAGAGGGTAGCAAGACAGCTCGGGCTGAGCTCACTTGTGCCCCAGAAAGGGCGGTGCCCGTCGCAAAAGACGGAGGTGATTACCAAGAAGATGAGAATCCTTTACCTTGTTCCAGAGAGGATCACGGAGATAAGTTTGTACGCAAGCAGGGAGTGGGAGAGGTGAAGGATACAGAGGAGTATGGAGATAAGGACGGGGGGAAAGACTTGAAGGCGAAAGAAGCTGAATTTGAGAGATACCAAAAAGCGAGGCGCAATGATTTGAAAATGAAACGAGAAATTTTGGAGAAGAAGATGAGGCAACATTCAAACAAAAAACGGAAAGAGAAGGACGTTATTAAGAAAAAGGAGAAAAAGCTAGAACGAACGATGAAAAAATTGCATTCCAGATTTGAGAGGGTTTTCGATATGAGAGTGAAAGAGTTGAAAACCAAAAGGAAAGCAATGGAAAAGAAGCTGAAGAAAAACATCGAGAAGAATAAAAGAGAGCGAGAAAGACTCGATAAAGAAAGGAAGACGTTTACCAGACAAGTGACTAGAATACAAAGTAGCTTGAGAGAGGCGGAAAACACGTTACAGCAGAGAAAAGCCGAGTTTGAGAAGTGGAGTAAAGAGACCAGAGGAAAGATGGCGAGAGAAAGCGCTGAGGGTGTTAGCAGAAGGTTCAGCGAGGAAGTGAATGTCAAGCGGAAGCACCATAAAGATGTCGAGAAAATGAAAGCGAAGATGAAGAGGCAGGAAGCTAAAATGGAATCGAAGAACCGAGGACTGAACGTGAAAGTTGAGCAACTGCGATCAGCACTGAGGCGGTTGCTACGAGAAGAGGACTTGAAACAGGAGCAGATCAAAAAGACGAACGACGAGTTGAGAGTCAAGGAAAATCAGGTTGAGATGGTGAAGCAGTTTTATGCTGACAGTTTGAAGAGGGAGAAGGAAAAACACGAGCAAGCCAAAGACTTGGTGCGGCAGATGGAGCAACGAGTCTTGGTCTTGAAAGACATGCATGAACATGTTTTGCAAAAGTATAAATCTGTCCAGGAACGTCTATCATCCGAGATTGAGAAGCTGAAGTCCGGGGCGTCGAAAACGGGAAATCACAAGCCTTCAATTTACTGCCCGGATCAAAATTCCTGCGACGAGAGGGTGGAGGTGAAGAGACAGGAGTACAGCGAAGCAACTGAAGGCCCAGCGCCGTCCGTTTTCTGCCCAAAGAAAGATTCTTGCAGTCGCAATGAGATATTAAATGAGTATGAAGAATTTTTCAAGAGAAAAGTTTGGGGCGACGCAGATTCTGAGGTAATTCGTTTTCATTTTCAAATCTACGAAGGATTTTTCGCACAGATACCCCCGTCTGCTGTTTATAGTATTAAGTGTAGAAACTGTTTTGATAAATCCTGGGACGGGGGAGGTGAACCCTCGATGGTAGTGTGCAGCAAAACGATTTGGTCGACTTTGTGCGAGAGAAATAATCGTCGTTTCTTTTCTAAAAAGTTGGGATCCTGATCACTGGTTTAACAATAAACTGCGCTGCTCTGGGGATTGATTTTCTGCCGACAATCTTAACTTTGTCTATAGCGGGCAGCCTGAAGAGCGGCGGGCAGCCTGAACAGCGGCGGGCAGCCTGAACAGCGGCTCGCATCCATCTTGTTGAAATGATGTGTCCGTCTTGCCCCATGAAATGACTTTCGCTTGTTTTTACAGCTCAAAGTGATACGAAGAAGCACCGCAGCTAACCCTGTTCCTCCGGACGCGACGAGAATGGGCAAAGTCAACCCATTTTTCACGGATCTTGACACGGGAGACAATTCCACGTCAAGTGAACACAGCGACGAGGAGAATGCGAGTACAGAACCGGAGGCACCCGTTGAATCGGAGCAGAACTCCGACTGGTACTTCTCGTTGATGAAAGAGCGTGCCGAGCAACGGGCGGTCCCTCTGAGCTGGTACATATACTGGAGCCAAGGTCGATCGAGTTGGAGGGATGCCCCCGACGACGGAAGCGAAGACAACTGGTACTTGAGGTTCATGCAGGAACGAGAAAGGCAGCGTAGATTGCCTGTTGATTGGTACTTTCAACGCGGCAAAGGACGAGAGGAGATCCAGTTCCACGAAAAGACAAGCTGGTATTTGAGCCGTGGCAAAGGGCGCGAAGATGCAAGGAGGAAAGAAGGCTTTTACTATTGCTGGTAGATTGTTTATCGTAGTGCACTCACTCATTGCCAGTATACAAGGCTTTGATATTCAGGGTAATGATAGCCATAATTTGCAAGCATGCTTCTAACTTGTAGTCTGCACAAAAATATCTGGTGCATCATGTGAGACTTAACCATGTGAGAGTCGAAATTTTGCAATCGACACCTCTTGGTCATTACAAGGGAACACACGGATGGATAGGTTTACGCACCGTGCTACAGAATGAAGGGAGCATTTTTGTTGAATCTTTTTAGAAAACGAGAAAGTTTGTATTGTTTATTAATTTGATAAATCTTAGCATGCACGCATTTATCAGCGAGTCTTCGTTTTCTAAGCTGTTAAAACAAGTTCATTATTAAACCGATGCCTCAAAATTTCGCCAGTCTGCTGGAACCAGATTGCAGCCTTTTCACTGACAAATCAGTAGAATCTAGCTATTTATATTTTACTTCACATCCCAATGGTACATTTCAAGAGACTGAGTAGCTTTTTGTCTGTCGAGTCGATTCCGGGTCCATCCACTTGGTATGATCACACCACCTGATTCCTACACCTGGAGTTACAGAGAGCTGGCGATGCTCCCCACTCGAAAATTTTGCCTGAAGGTGGATTCGAACCACTGACCATATGATCATTGCCCAAGAATCTTACCACTGAGTTATCCTGACACCCAACCACGCCTATAAGTACAGACAGATGGCGATTCTCCTTACCATTAGTGGAAAATAAACTCGAGGCAGGGCTTGGACGACTGGCGATAAGGCTTATAGGGGTATGCTCCATCGCTGACTTTTCCTCTCTCCCACTGGCAAATATATCGTCGTGCGCTTACACTCGCTGATTAGCCCACGCTGATTAAGTCGATAGAGAATAAAATAAAACATCGAAAGTGACCAGCACTGTTTAGCACCCTGCTTTGTCTCGTTGTATTGGACTAATATTGAAAAATTTAGTCGTTGTTGGTCATTAGAATTAGATAGCGCGTTGCTGTTGAAATCTACTTTTCTGCTAGTATTATTTACAATGGCAACGCATTCGATGCCAATAGCACAAGTAACGTTTTGCAGTGTTTTTGTGGTGAGTTTTTTCATTCGCATTTTACTTGAAAATTTGTATGCAATACTACATCGTGGTCCTTTCTTTGTACAATTACCTCGTGCGTTGTAACTTTCCAAGTGTAACTGCCTAATCCGCGAAATTTATCCCACAAATCATCACTCATCCCAAGAACATGCAATTTATGGAACGTCTTGCCTCCTTCTTGCTTTCCTGAATCTTACAACTTGCCATCTTTCAAATCTAAGATCAGTAAACTCAATCTGATCTCTCTCTCCTCTTACCCTTTCGCTTTCTTCTTTCTTCCTTTGTTGGGGCTTTTTATAGGCCACGATGGCCTTTCCCCAACATAACTCTCTAAAAAAAATTGGATGGATAAAGTTTACAAATTACAATTGAATTGGATCCAATGGTGTTATGGCACTTCTGCGTCTGCGCAGTGAGTCAGCTATGAATGTGAGATTTCTAATAATGGCGGCACAACAAACAATATTCAGTATTTTAAATTTGCAAGTAAAGAAAGATTGTGGTAAATTCACTCTACTCTTTCACGAAGCGAGCAAAAAGGGGAAGTTTGGAGAGAGGGCCTAAGAACCAATCGTTTTTACCGCGAGAATGGCCACCGTCAAAATAGAAGACTATTTCACCTTCTTCTCCAAAGAGGTGTTAAGAACGAAGCCGAACTTTCCACATATTGCTGGGAGGGTTTGCATGGATTCTGGGTGCAAACACAAACAGAAGAATGAAAGCCATTACCATTGCAAATTCTGCGACTATGTTCGAAGGGGGCGACAGAGTTTGAGAATGGAAAAACATTTGATTTCGAAACATGCACACGCCATTGGGCTTTGTGCTAGTCCCGACTCGAAATCAGGCGAGGGTTTGGACAACGGGAAGTATTCAGTCATCGATCACAGCTATATACACGACGACGAGAGAGGAGTATCGCTGGCAGCCCCAGCTGGCCCCCCAACTATGTTGATGTTACCCCACTTTAGTGAAAAGGGAAACACTGTCCAGTCACCACCCCAGAGAAACTCAACCACAGCCAAAGAAAATCAAGATAACAACCTTCAGTCCATTGTCGTATCAACTGCGATTCCATCATCTACTGCACTGAATACAGGATCTGTAAGCAGTTGTGGTAACTCATCTTTGGGAACTATCACACTGGGGTCAGAACTTGTTGATAGAGTGTTGCTAGATGACCAATTAATCGAGTCATTAGCCAGATCAATCACATCAACGCAAAGACAATGCACTGATAGGAAAAGAGCAGACAGCAAGACATGTGCCGTTTCAAATTGCAAAAATGGAAACAGCAACCTGAAACCTCTGCTGAGAACAAAAAGAGAAGGTGGAAAATGTATGAAGGATTGGGAAAGCACAAAACTTCTCTTGACTTTTCATAAGATCAATGATGCTAACATCACAGAAAAAAGTTCAATCTGCTTAGCGCATTTAAAGGAGTGGTGCGACTTCAATCAAAAGTTGAAAAAAATTATTCCAAGAATCTGATGAGCGTCAATAGCCCACAAAACTATACATTTCTTTACTGCATCATCATTTGATGAGTTTAGTATACCATGGCAAAACAGAACATATGTGGCTTAACAGGATATATATAAATGTGTATATATATATATATATATATATATACATATATTTGTTGGCAAACATCATTCTTACCAGAATATGTTTGTGTGAATGGTCTCTCAAAATGGGTCAGTTGCAGTGTCTGCTATGGCTCACAGATGAATTTAGTTTACCATGGCAAACCAGAATATATATGCCTTAACAGGATTTATATGAATATAAATGCAAATTAATGTCAGAGTTAAGTGGGGGAGCAGGCTTCAACGTTATCCCTCTAGCCTCCGCCATTGAATACTCCTAATGATTTTATCTCTTTGGACCGATTCACACACATAAACACACACACACACACACACACACACACACACACACACACACACACACACACACACACACACACATACACAATGTTTGTACACTAACAGAAAAATAGAAAATACTGGGCATGATGACGTTAGAACAGTACTTGAGAAAAGCGACAATGCCCAGATGACGCATTTATCAACCATTTTGCCAAATTGACTAAACAGTAAACTCACTAACCCCTTTTGAAATATCAGACCTAACATATAATAGAATATAATGGTTTTGCCACATCCTTGTTCATGACACCAAATTGTTTCCCATTGTAGCAAACCAACATCTTGCCTTCCAGAAGTGAGGTTTCTTCACACTCCCTAAGACTTCAATAGTTTTTACTAGTCTTTTTAACTATTTATTCATGCATACGATATATTTTATGTCTGGCATAGATGCACAACATGTAGATGATTTTGGTTGTGTTTATCTACCATTATATGTATTTGTCTTCATGTTTCAAACTTAGATACGTCAATACTTTTGCCTCCTTTCCACAACAAAGTTATCAACTGTGCAAGGACAGCACCTTGGTATCAAAACGTAAAAACTATGTACCCGGTAAGGCTGTCCAAATGAAAGATTCCAACTATTCTAATATTCAGTTGTAAATTTACCGAGTATTCGGTTATGCAGGGAATAAGGGCGTGGTTGGGGTGTGGCTCAAAAAGTTCAAAATTCTCCTCATTCAATAGCACCATTTAATTATTTAATTTTCATTCAAGCGATTGATTACTTAATTAATATGCGAGTAAATGGAAATAAAGAAGAATTATTTCTACAATCAGTATTATTTGGAATATCTGCTGCTTCAACTATTATGCATTGAGATTTTTCGCTGAGTCAAGCTATTTGGTTCATTTGCTGATCATTTAGCATTCGAACAAGTCATCAAATGATCATTCAACCCAATTAATCGAATAATTCTAACTATTCGGTCAGCAGCGAATAATTGCTTCGCTTCATCGCTATTCGAATAGTCATCAGATCATCAAATACTGATTATTTGACCTTCGATGGACAGGCCTAGTACATGTCAATATTTCCTGTGAGATAATATATTGACTGGCTAACAACATATACCTGTGTGATATGCATTCTACCCCTAGCAGAAGGCAATTTCATTACCATGACATCTAAACTATCATTAATAGAATATCATTGGTTAGAAAGCAGGCTGGGTAGGCTGCCACCTTAATGGGGATGAGAATACAATCAATACAGAAGTAAGGATAGAGAGCTTGGGATAAAAGGATTGAGCAAGATTGCCTATCTTTCCCACCCCTTACAAAATTCTTCTTATTGAGTCAAACATATGAGAAAGAAAAGTTCTATCACAGTTTTTGCCCTGAAAATGCAAAAGGAGTGACTAGTTGGACACCAAACTCCTTTTTTCTTTTCAGACCAGTGCAACGGAACAAAAAATTATATGCTGATAGATTCTCATAACATGTTATGTTTCTTACGTAATTGGGAATTAGGGAATCAACCATGCCGCATGTAAAATGAATTTACTTCAATAAAAAGTTCTGAGTGATTTGATATTCCACATATGGCAGGCTTTTCCATTAAAGAAATGGAAGTATTGCTATTCTGTACACTTGAATATATATCCAGAGCCACATGATCTTGATGGAAACTACAGATAACACTAGTTGCTCTACTGATAGTAACATGAATTTCTAATAAGCTTGTGAGAAGCTAGCTTGAATTTTCTATGAAGATGTAATTAATCACACAAAAAATGGCAAGAACAGAAGATTCAGCCCTTTGCTGTTCTTCTGCCAGTGCGTTGCATACTAAATTTCGAGCGTAGCAGAAACCAGAGACAGGGCTCTGAGTTTCTTTCTAGAGAAGTGGAATTCATGAGGTGGATTCTCATTGTCTCCCTCACCAATGACGTTTTAAAAGTGACACATGGAGGAATCAAACTACCAACCCCTGTGTTGTGAGCCTGCATGCTTAACCACTGCGCCACGGCACCGCATTCTGCTATTTAGTCTGCAGATTTGGACAAATTAGTCCACGTATCCTGTTGACAACTAGGAAATGTAGCATTGGTGCTCCTTATAACCACGTTTGGTGCCACTACCAGTGTACCAATTATTTGTCACTTGTTTTTGACTGATTTGGAAACAAGTTTTTTCAGTTCATCTAATGTAATATTACTTTTGAAACTTACACATTTAATCCTTGACTTGAATCCACCTACTCTGGTTTCTGCATTCGCTTCTCCTTTCCTTGGTTGGGCATGAATTTGTACGCTTATGGCATCATCTAATGTCTCTGAAATATTTCAAAATTCAAACTTCATAACCAATTTTTGTCATGCACAGTGGAACAACGTTTTAAATAATGCATAATTAGGCGACTAAGACTTTTTAATCTGAAGTGGATAATATAGATGAGAAGTGCGAGTGAAGAAGTAATGAAAATTATATAATTCCAGTTCTAATGATAGAAATTACAGAGAAGTTGATAAAAATTGAGACCTGACAGACATGGCCTGAGAGCCTAGCGAGGGAAGCTAAACAGTACCAAAATCGAAATCTTAAAGCTAGGCCCAAATGGCAAAAATCTCTTTAGGCTTGGAAATTATTTAGTGTATAAGTTTACAGAGGTATGGTATGAATTGCCTAAAACTTGGCATAATAAGTTCGTTTTGCATCAGGGGGGATGTGGCAATACCCTGTCAGCAAAGCAAATAATCAATGTTTAGACCATCCCTATGAAGAATATAGAGAATAATATCGATATAGCATACCAGTAACTGCATTTAATGGTTTTGGTTTAACATTTACAACCATGAATGCTCTTGTAGGATCTTTAGTTGACGTATATATCGCTTTCGTCTCGCCATTATTTGGCTTCCCTTCATGGCTCGCAGTATCCGACTTGTTTATCAGTTATCGTGACGCCTTTTCTATTTGGTTGGGAAGTGACGAGCGCATTGTTTCGAAGAATGTAAGACCTCACGAATGGACTTGTGCAAATGAAAGCTACCAAAACTGATCTGAAGTCATTGACTCTTGCAGAACTGAGGCCAAGCGTTTGTGGGAGATTCGCTGTCGCTTCCAGCCTGAAAATTGAATAGCCCGCCATGTGGTTGTTGTTGTGTAGGTTGTTGCTGCTGACCCCTCCAGCAAACCTCTGTAACGGAATACGAGTTGTCTAACTCTGCTGAAAATCTTGTGATTCCGAGAATCTGACTTGTCCATGCTGTGTTCAAAGATTGAATGAGCTCCCAGAAATACTAAAAAGCTCTGCTTCTAGGTTTTCATTTGAAAATAATCTTACAATACATATAGCAATACATTCAAAACTCTATGTAAATCTGAATTATCCAGAACTAGGCTATGTTGAATTTACGCCCGTTGTTGATAAACTAAACTGTTACAAAACAGGGGGTGCTCTCCTCACATTAGCTTTCAAACTAGCAGGAGAGTTCCTCTTGCGAAATTCCAATACAAGCAAGTTTGATACATTTAGTACTTAATAATGTGTTGTAATCTATAATTTATAATTTTAAAATTACAATGAATGAACGATTTTTCAAGAACCGGTTTTTCTTAGTGGTGAGGGGGGGGGGGCAGGGGAGTATGTGTCTCGTTCACTTCCATGAGTTTTCCACATCTATCCATCTTACATGAATCAAAAGTCGTATCCATAAAGTAAATATAGGGGAACATGTTGAAGGCTTTGAAGGATAGCAATTTCATGTCCAAAAACAAAGCAAATAATCCATATTTCAAACAAATTCACAGCACTGTATATGGTACTTGGCATTATGCCCCAGTGCCCCATTTACCCTTGCGCTATCTAAGTTTTAGGTATCTTGATTTGTCATATTTTAATTGCAATACGGAACTGTGATTGCTATTCTAAGTCAGTAACTGAATATCTGGTGACATCGCCATTGAAAAATAGCTTAAACGTACGAATTCATAACGCGAGATTCATTTATTCGAACACAGAACGCTTCACAACGAACAAATATCGTCGAGGAAGGCAACGGAAAACCATCTCGTGGCACAAATCCTGGGACGCTACTATCGCGGTTATGAAAACATTCAGCCAAAGCGACGCAGTGATCGTATAACAATATTGATCGCCATGTGGGAGGCAGGTGGTTGGGAAGATATTCTGAAACAGCTTCGCCACGAGTCTCTATGATGGCAATCTGCTCCTTCCCTTTTCACCACCCGGAATTTGAGACATTGTACGGACGTAAAGCGCACACTGCTACCAGCTGGATCGCTTAAGTCTGGCTTCGAATAACTCGCCAACTTCCCTTACCTACCTAGAAAAAGTTCCAACTAAGCGACTCTATCGTCAGGTGTCTTTCCTGTCGCGAGCTGTCGTTGCGAAAATTTCGGTAGGTTTCCATCAAAACTTAGGTAAATGGAAAGGACAGGTAGCGTCAGGTAGCGAGATTTGGTGACCTTATGGAAAATAGGCTTAAAACTGTACGATTCACAGCTTTCTGGTTGAATATCAGCGAAAGGGAGGCGGGGACAGCCCTATACACAAGGGCTGCAGGGAAGGGTCTACGAATTGGTGCCCTGTCGAACTTTGGCAAGTAACTGGCAGCGGTACCTCAATTTGCGAATGCTACACAACGCCTGGCTTAACCAAAGAGAGGATTAGAAATTAAGGCTATCTTTGATTCGATCTTAACGAGCTCTTCAACTGTTTTTGGCTCCATATTCTACTTCGACTTGCTATTCCTGGATTCTTTGCCTTGCTCTGATCGTTGACAGATTTCTTCTTGTCAGATTTACGACTGAACAGGCGCTGTGGGTTAATCTTGCTGCCGGTTATCGAGCCAGCGTCCTCGTCAATACTGGCAGGTTGAATCGTCGACTGGGCTGACAGCCTGTCGGGAGCGTACAGCGAGAACCAGAACTGAAAAAATGAAAACTTTAATTAGGTCGTATTCCAAATCCGATTAGGTGCTCGAAAACCGAAGAAGGACATCTGAATTTTTTCTAGGTAAGTCAGTTTCCTGGAGAGTATCCAGCTGTCTCCCTCGCAAATATCATTGTTAATGCGACCATCATAGGATTTGATCCTAAATTAGGGGCCTTACGAGATTTCAAAGGAGAAGATACTGAAAATACGAAATTCTAAATTTTCGTCAATTTCATCAAGTTTTCGAGAAGAGAATGCTTTCTGGTATAGCGAAGTATCTAAGAGAGAATTAATGCATTATAGTAAAAATTTCAGAGTTATCTCTCAATGATTCAAACCACGCCAAGTTTCGAAGACTTTCTTGCATATGACGTAGCAAGGTAAAAATGGAATGGGCCCTATGTTACATTGGACCATGCTCTTATAGCAGAGCTAATTCAGCCGGGTGAGGGTCTACGAATTAGCTCTGCTATAAGATCCATTCCCAACCATTTAGTCATTAAAATTTAATGTAATCACTTTTTCTTCGTTTCAGTTTTGGTATTCAATTGTTGTTCTCTCATTCAATAGTTTTATTCTAGTTTACCTCAGTTTTGAGAATCATACATATTGCTGCTTACAATTCCTTGCAATTCTTCTTTTTGATCAAAATGAAAATCCTTATGTCTTAAATGCTGGGCATACTTAAAACTATTGCTACCTGTCACGCGAGAAGCTGAAATTCTCGTTTGAGGAGACAAAAATACACGAGTAAAGTTGAATATATGAGTTACCTTCGCCTCTGGGCTCAAACCATGGTCAGTAAAAATGTACTGCCAATTCGGTAGGCCAAGGTGAATCATCATCATTCTGAAGTAATTTACGAAATTGCCCGATAAGAACCACCATCTCAGAGAACGATCTAGGAACCATATTTCTGGTTTGCTTATTGTAAAACCTAGAATAAAGGACAGTTTGAAGTCTTGTCATCTATCAACATGGCAATGAAGCATTCATATACATTTTTGAAGCAATAGCAACAAATATATTCGCAGTTTTTACGCCTCGACGCCTTCCATTTCACCCTCCTGTGTAGGCACAGCTTTGTGCTAACTCCAAGAAGTATAACATGAATGCAGCATATACGATCTAGGTATGGTGCTTTCATTCACGCCATCGTTTCCACGAACGGAATTCAAACAGTGTACCGTCCGTTAGAGGTCACGGTCGCTATTTACAATATCACGGCCACCCAATTAATCATTTTTATCATTATCATCATTATTATTTTTGCTGTTGTTTTTGCTGCTGATATTGTTGTGTTGCTCACTGTAATTTACAGTTGTGGTAATGGCATTCAACTTGGCGTCGGAAGAACTCGTCAGATTGCAACCACTTTAGAGAAGGTCTTTGCAGAGTAGGTGATGATGGCGAAAGTGATAATATTATTGATATTTTTGCTTCTTGAAGTGAAGGTCTTGTAAACATACCGGCTTTGAGCTCTTTATAGACTAAGCAAACTTTACCATTTCCCGAACATCCATCAAGCTCGTAGATTCTGTTTCTTTCATCAAAATGAGGTATGGAGCGACCTGCAGAGCAGCAAAGCTTGAATTTACTTCTAAAGTTAAAACTGAAAGCAGTATAACCAATTAAAAGACATTAACGATGTCTTACCAACATTTGGAAAAGAAAAATGTCTCACTAAAATTAAGAATGAAACGTCTTGCTTTCTTCTTGCTTTCCTGAGCCCTACAACTTGCAAATCTAATGTAAATAAACTTGATCTTATCTCTCTATCCTCTTAGCTGCTCGCTTTCTTCTTTCTTCCTTTGTTGGGGCTTTGTATAGGTCACCATGGCCTTTCCTCAACATAACCCACTAAAAAAAAAAAAAGAAAAAAAAAGAAAAACCCATGTTGTACCAACTCCAAGACACAAAAAGTGTCTTTCTAACTTAAAGAGGCAATTATAGCTTACTTTTAGATTCAGATACTGCATGTTAAGAAGCTTTTACAGCTTCTACCTTTCACTGTTGTAAGAAATCACACCTTTTCTTCTATATTTTGAAATGAATAGAACCCTTAGAAAAAGCAAAATTGATCTTTCTGAAACTTCCACCCTTTGACATGATCAGGGCCTTTAGGAATATAATAGTGCCAATGACAATTGTATGTTGTACAAATATAATATGTTACTACTATCATAAATTTTATCAACAAAAACACTTAGTGTTTTGTCGACAATTTCTTAACACTCCATAGAAATCAAACTCTATGAAGGATAAGAGTGAAATACTAAAATCGAAAAGAACTCAAACCAAAAACACAAGGTATCTTCATGGAAAAACGTTTAGCTGTCATTCAAATTTATTTTTCATTGTATAATCTCTCTAAAGTGGATCAACAAAATCTTTTGTTGTACCGGACTTCAAAACTGCACAGGAAAGCAGTAAAATAATTTTGTTGCACAGAAGGTCAGTTGCATAATGGGTCAAGCCAGGTCATCCTTTCATTTTGGAATTTAGAAGTGGATCTTTATAAAGCAGAAGATCAATTTTTGTAGACAAAAGGCTACATTTTTCATCACAGGATCTTCACACATGCCAATGAGGATGCATCACGACTGGTCAAATAGGCAATAAGTCACTTCTACTGACTCTGCCACCTTCGCAGGCTTTGATCCACACCAGGGTATACATGTTATAGTATTGTTTTGGTAGTTATAGTGGTGGTGTGGTCTTGTGGCCAAGCATGTGGACTAACATAACAGGGGTCCTCAGTTTGATTCTTCCATGTGTCACAAATAAAAACGTCATTGGTGGGGAAGGCAACAGGAAACCAACTCAAAATCCACTGTCCTAGGAGAAACTCAGAGCCCTGTAGCTAGATTCTGCTACACTTGAAATCGAGAATGCTAAACAACATTGGTAAGTAAGGCAACGGGAAACCACCTCATAAAATCCATTTCCCTAGAGAAATTTGGAGCCTTGTCTCTGGTCTCTGGTCTCTGCTAAGCTCAAAAGGGAGTATGCTACACAGTTTGGTAGCTATAAAAGGATCCGTATTTTGGGAAGTGTCAGTCAAAATGATCTTACGTACAATAAATCTATCTTTTTAATGCAAGTGACTTATGAATACTTACCCTCTTCATCAAACTCATCTTCTTCACTCTCAATATCCAAAAACGATGGCTCATTAAAACCTTTACCAGCAGTGGAAACCGCAAGCCTTTTCAAACTTGCCAATGGATTTACCTCTATTCTACCAAGCTGAATTATTCCACCTGATCAATAATAAAAAAGTAGATAGCAATTTCTCGTTGGAGAACAGATGTGTAGATAGGAAACCTCACTGGAGGGAGGGGGGTGAGAAATACTGTTTTTCTGATCAATTTCAAGTTAGAATTTTGTCATTATAAATTACCGCATTTATTGCAGTATAATGCCCATGTGTGAATAATGTGCACCCTTGATTTTCAATCAAAAACAGGTATTAGATTTTTTTTGCTTTTTCTTGCTCAGATCAAGGACCGCAAGTGACAAACCTTGTTGAACATGCACAGCCATGAGAGAAATCAATAAATTGCAGCGTAAACTAAAACACAGTACCAAAATGAAATTTTCAATATTATTTAAAAGCCCTAAAAGTCGGGTTCGTCCCCAGATGAACCAATAACCTGTTCCCAATCTACCCTCACTTAAAACTTGAGTTGAGCCCACTCCTAGCTTGAGTTTCTTTTTTAGGTACAAAATTTTGCTTGTTGTACTTGAATAAATACAGTGCTTAAATTTGATATGGAAACTGAGCTAAAAACAGAATGCTGGAACGAATGTAACAAATAAAGAACATCATCTCATCTTGCCCGAAATTCTTGTGATGGTAAAAGTTACAGTTTTGAGCTAAGTCTTTATTTTCAAAATGCAGTACCTAGATTAAAGATGCAGTTTCTTACAAGATCAGTAATTTTCTGACACATGGCACTTTGAAACTTTCCCCTTAACATTTGCTCTCCTTGAACCACTTCTACCTTTGGACCGTTCAAGAAATTAACGGACATAAAGTTTGGGGAAGAAGTAAAGATTGCAAATTTTCCCACCCATTTGAGACACATGGTACATTGAAAGTTAAGGATGGCCATTCCCCTATGCAGCTATGCAGAATTCTGCAAATGATTGACAACAATAAGATCAAACTGCTTTATCAAAAACCATGATGCTGTATCCTTTCAAACACATTTAGTCTTTCCTAATTTCACCTTCACCTAACATCTTTGAATATTAATAATATCTCTTCACACTAATTTCTGGAAGTTCAAAAATTCAGAATTCCCATCACACTGTATGAATCAGCAATGGTATGTGAGGTTAAATGGCCCAACTAAGGTGATGGGTTTTAAAAAAACATCCAGGTTGTCTCATACTGGACCAGCTGCAGGGAAACAGCTATTGCTTGGCTTGATCTTAAACCACAAGACCTCTGGGACCATTTGCTGGAAACTGCATGCTTCCTTGGGTTACTGACTTGGATGTAATAGAATGGGACTGCTGAGTGCAGCTAGGATAACAATGCATCAGATTTCAGGGAAGTTTTTCAAAGATGCTTGCATAATTTTTGCGAAAAGCGAAGGTGGTCACCTTTAAAAGTAATACTCCATTGAATCAGGATTCCGTTTGTCATCTGATAAAAATTTTTCAGCTCTGCAGGGAGCTTACACATGTATTTCTGGAAACAAAAATGAAAAAAATTGCTTGATTATTTTAGCATTCCTTTTCTTAAAAAATATAACCAAATGGACAGGGTACTGAAAGTATACATTAGGATGCTCTTCTTATCAAAGATGCTGTTAAAGAATTTAGCATTTTTGGCAAAATTCTCAGGATTTAAGAGAATTGTTTATGGATTATGATTTTTAACAACATTTTTTATATACTTTTGCATATTCTTTAGTGAATTATATTGAGGAAAGGCCATGGTAACCATTCCAGTAGTAGATTGATTAACTTTTAGTTGCATTAAAAAAACTGGGCTTCTTGTGAGAGCCGTTAATGCATTGAAAGCTGATTCCATCACCATGCATAATGAATGCATCATTTATTATCATTAATACTTTTATCATATTTCTATGTTACTAATTTTCTATTAAGTATAATCCCTTGTCGAGTTATATCCTATAATCTAGGGTAAGGGAAGGTAAGGTTTAATGCATTTTATGACTGTAGCACTACGATAGTGTTAATCTTCTGATCGTTTAAGAACTGTATAGTCGGTCACTTGGGTAGTAAATGTCAAAGTAAATGAGCCGTCCCATTCATTACTATCTTTTACAATTCTTGCAGACAAGGGTTTCCTGGAATTTGCTTGATATGATCTTCAGTCTTGTAATTTATCATACTTTTTATCATCATAATCATTATGGTACTGCTACAGTCCTCTCATTATCGTCATTGTTATCTTAGATTCATCTTGCATTAGACTTTTCTTGTAACCGCAAGTGAGGCTAGCAGATTTCAAACTAGAGAGGAAAAATTGTTTGTGGCTTAGATTGAATTTGAATAAAACTTTTCCATTACTATTGTCTATCCATCCATCTCCAGTTTTCTTCCTTGTCGTTCCTAATGCCCCGGCCACA
This sequence comes from Pseudorhiza aurosa, assembly GCA_964026355.1. Lineage (NCBI taxonomy): Eukaryota > Metazoa > Cnidaria > Scyphozoa > Rhizostomeae > Lychnorhizidae > Pseudorhiza > Pseudorhiza aurosa. Next base: position 2,444,679 of record OZ032122.1, read on the forward strand.
ACTGGTATTACTATTGCCTTCAAATTACTATTATGATCATTATCATTATGACCAAGAGATCCAACTTAGTGCTGCAAAAAATTAATGACTAATAAATGAATTAATACTGCAAGGAAAAAATCATGCATGATTATGACACAATGAGACGATTACGCTCATCTTTTCAATTTCCAGGGATGGAACTTTATCCTAGCTTGCATTACAAACAGCAAAAATTTTGCAAACCTGCTCCCATGCATCTATAACAAGCGGTTCTGCAGGTTCTTGGTCCATCATTCTGACATCTGTTACCTCTGAATGCTGTTCTAGAAATCAAAAACAGTTTTGTGCCAAACAAGATTCCACTAATAACTACTAGAGATAGATGAGAAAAAATCGGAACTTTTTCTATCATGAGGTTAGCTGGGATGTGGACCCTTTTGACTCAGGGAGTCTACATATTGTGGTCCTGTGTTCGGCTCTGTTATGACTTCCATTGCAAAGCATTAGAACGCAAAGAATCTATCTATCTATCTATCTATCTATCTATCTATCTATCTATCTATCTATCTATCTATCTATCTATCTATCTATCTATCGATCTATCTATCGATCTATCTATCTATCTATCTATCTATCTATCTATCTATCTATCTATCTATCTATCTATCTATCTATCGATCTATCTATCTATCTATCTATCTATCTATCTATCTATCTATCTATCTATCTATCGATCTATCTATCTATCGATCTATCTATCTATCTATCTATCTATCTATCTATCTATCTATCTATCTATCTATCTATCGATCTATCTATCCATCTATCCATCTATCTATCTATCTATCTATCTATCTATCTATCTATCTATCTATCTATCTATCTATCTATCGATCTATCTATCTATCGATCTATCTATCTATCTATCTATCTATCTATCTATCTATCTATCTATCTATCTATCTATCTATCTATCTATCTATCTATCTATCTATCGATCTATCTATCTATCTATCTGACAAAATAATCAATAAAGCCCGCGATGGGCATCGCACTGACGATGATAAATAATAGAATCCATAAATATATTTGATTATGACATATTTTCATGCATCCTGTCCCTAATTTCTAATTTAAAATCAATGATAAATCTCACCAAGAGATTCCAGAACACCTAGTGTTATTTGGTCCAGTATCTCCCTCATGTTGGCAGGGCTGACCGGTTGGTAATAGTCTTTGCCGTTGCCAGTTATAAGACTGCCTTGATCTCTTGCCGATTCCGTAGTAAAGACAAATCAGCTCCTTTCTAAGTTTTCATAGTCACCATAGTGTCCATAATTCCTCAATTGAAGCATGCGACGGGCTTGCCAGCAAAGAGCCGGGTAAACCATTTCGGTTTCCAAGGCTAGGCCAGTCGCGAGTTCCCAGGCTTCCAGTGAAACGCGGTGTTAATTCGGAGGGACAGGGGGGCGTTTGCGGGGAGGGAAGTACAGAAGGCGGAGGGCTTGCAGAAAACCTTTGAATTACGCTTTACATATTTGCGAAAAATTCTAATCTTTGAAAATTTGAGATTTGATTCTAATTCTTTTACTTTTTTGACTATTACCGAAGCATCTCTATGCATAAATCTCAGCGCTTACTCGCTGAGAAAACTTTGATTGCATTTCTTTTCATGATCTTTCCCTATTGTTTTGTCTCCCATAGTTTTCCCAAAACTTCCCATTGTTGATTTTGTTTACCTCTTGTTTTTCTATATAAGTTTCTACCAGTCGCTATTCTTTGCACTGATGATGGAGCCCGGAATGGGTCCGAAACGTCTGAAATTTTGTAGCAGATTTGTCATGAAATATCTAATGGATCTGTCAAATTGAATCTCGGAAACATTGACATATTTTTCGTCGTTCTTGTTCTTCGTTAAACTGCGATTCCAAACAAGAACAGAAAACCAGATCAGGAACTCACAGCCCAAAATGCTTTCCATATGGAGGAATTCAATCTCAATTTTCAATTCCCTCTCAGATTTTTTAGAAAAACTCAAGACACTTTACCCTTGTCTGACTACTCCTTTTGACATGGTTGATTTCTGCAACTCTCCTGGAGAGCTCAGAGAGAGAGAGAGAGGTCATCATAATCTTGAAAAATCAAGATCCGATGTCAAACGAGAATTACCGCTCCACCACTATCCTTACATCCGAATCTAAAAAATTTCGAGCGAATAATGTATGACAAAATAAAATTATTTATTCCGTTTCATGTTATTTGCGTGGCTTCCGTGAGGGTTGTAGCACTCAGCATGCTCTTGCTAGATTGCTGGAACCTTGCAGAGAATATCTCCATTAAGAAGGATATGCTGGAAATCTAAGAACCATTTGTTTCTATCTTGACCTTCTCTTAACAAAAGTAGGCGGGTTTGGTACAAACGCTCTCAATTTGATTCGTAGCTACCTCTGTGACAAGAACCATGGTTGAAGGGAAACGAAACATTCAGCACCTGGTGTGCTTCAAAAACCGGAGTACCACAGGGATCAGTACTAGGGCCCTTTTCTTTGATATTTCATTAACTATTATTTTTACCTGGTGAATGATACTGGAAGTGGTGCAGTGTTGTAGTGGTTCAGCGTGCAGATTCATAACGCAGAGGATGTGAGTTAGAATCCTGTTCGTGTCACAACAAAACACTATTGGCGAGGAAGGCAACGGGAAACTACCTCATAAAAACCACTTTCCTAGAAAAAATTCAGAGCCCTGCATCTGGTTTCTGCTACGCTAGATATTGAGTATGCGACGCATAATGATAGTGAGGACTTCGATTAGACCCACAGAGCCGTTTTAAGATTAGGTGTACGCACCTTTCCAACAGAGCCGTCAATGCGGATCAATTTTCTGCCCCGAAGCGCGCGAAGCACCTTAAAGTCAGCAGTTCCAACGGGTCTCGACTTAATCCGACCTCGTGCATCGGTGCAGCAGTATCTAAAGAAACTCTGTTTAAACAGAGGTATTACGTAGAACAAAGCGAACATTATAACACTGGGCCACCGATGCGGTTCACACCATGTATAGTCCGAGCGAGTTCGCTTGAGAGTCTCTTTTTCTTTAGCCTTTCCAAGGAGATGTTCAAGTGAAATTCAGGATTTGAGATGGAGTCAAATACAAAATGGTTGAATGTCATTGGAACGTATAATTGATGACTACATCAAAGACGCTAATTTCCTCTAATCGGCAAATATTGAATGAAAAAAGATAAAAAACCACGATAAAAAGGAAATACATGAAGTCGCATAAAATCAAATGACAACACCACAGTCGTCTAGCTAGTGAGTCATTCTTTCAGTTTATCCTACCGATCTACCACTATGGCCCATCGCCGTCGTGGCGGCAAGACAACGCTTGGAACGGCTTCAGGACGGCGACGATGGCACACGCAAACTAAGGGAACCGTTTCGCGCCGACTTTGGATACATCAGCGGGAGAATCGGCTTCGACTGACTGAGTACGCAATATCGGCAATGCTCGTGAAATTACTGGTGAAAACCTTTGAACATTTGGAAGCCACAGCCAGCCAGAGAGTAGACGGTCGCCTTAGACAGCCAAACAATTGCGACCCGCGGATCACTTCTTGGAATCCGGATTTCGATTATCGTAATGAACTGATCCGTAACCTAAACTGTCCGCTTGCGTCAGCACGAGATTGGCGGAGAGCATACCCCCCGGTCCACTATGGGCCTGGCTGCTAGCTTGCGATGGAAAGCGACTCTTCTCCATTTCGGATGAATGCTTGTACGGGCTCCGCTGCTCATTCACTCGCTGCGAATACGGCTTGCTGGAGCCGAGGTTCGAGTACTGGAACGGCGATTGGAAGAACGGTGAGCTGTACGGGTGCGCAAAGTCTCTCCTGGCATCACGTCTGCCATCGCCCATGGGCGTCTTCGAGTCCTTCGCGATGATCTCGTTCTCAATGCGCTGTGTCCGCGAGGCGGCTAACATCTCACCGAGTCGATAACCGAAGGGGCTACCCTTGGGACTACGAGATGCACTGCTGGGTTCTCGCGATTGGAATCCCAGCGGCGATGCATGCGGATAAAAATGCGGCCGATGGCTATGCCCATCACGGCTTGATGGTCTCAACCTATCGGAATGAGGATGCTTGTTAGCTTCCTGCTCCATATGACTGGACATCATCTGCTCAAATCTTTGATGTGCGAGGGAGTCGGCTTGTGAAATCCCAGGACGCTGACCGTAGTAGCTACTGCCGGAGTATGGTGCAGAGATGCCTGGAAACCCCTCGGGCAATGAGCCGCCGAACGGTGTCGGAAGCCGGTGAATCTCGTGCTGGATGTATTCAGAACGGAATTTATCCATGTCAGATGGGTGGTTGGAGTACGACGAAGCTTGGCCGTAAGCAGGCGAAACAGGGATGCTCTTTGCTTCAAGCTGTCAATCAAAAACAAATGAATACATAACTTTGCACACAGCTGCCTCTGGCATTCAATGCGTGACAGATAATGCAGCGAACTGGAAGCAATAAATTCAGTCACAACTTTCACTTCAATCCCATTCAATATTCTTGAGACAAAGAAAGCAACCCTCAAGCAAAAGAAACATTTCAAACTTGAATCTTCCAATAGCAATAAACAGGAAGAAAAAACTATGTTAAAAAATCATCGCTCCAGCTCTTCTCCGGGGAACCCGCGTTTTAGCTAAGTTTCAAGACTTTTCTTTTTAAAACGATCTTGTGTCAGTTTCTCATGAATCACAAAAATAACAATAATAACAATAGTAGTGCTCATAAATAAATTCTTCATTTAAGGCTGGCGTGTCTAACAGCCGGATACTAATTAATTTCAGGAGTGGTATCACTTCACATTTTGAGTGCTGCAAATTGAAAGCTTTCCTCTAAAACGTCTGCCCTGTGTCTGGGAATCGGTTGAAGTTTACACTGCCTTGTTATATAGGTGGAGTTAAAATTATAATTACTATCAATTCCTAAAATTAAAATGGGCTTAGAAACCATAGCTATACATGGTAATTAAAGGGAAGTACTACAAAAAATACGAATAATATTACAATTAAGGTGTAATTTACAATAAAGGTATAATTCAAGATAAAGGTATAGTTAAAAATAAAGGTATAACTGACGATAAAGGTATAATTTACGATAAAGCCGTAATTCATAATAAAGGCATAATTTATAATAAAGGTACGCTTTTTAATAAACTTAAATCAGAATAAAACATCTTACATTATCTGTAGCTACAGGTTTAGAATTTATGGGCTTCGATAAGCATGTTGAAAACCAGAAGGGAGTCAATAACGGAGGACTGCTGTTACTTGACATGGGATAAATGGACATTCTGTTGTTGGAGAACTGTTGTACGTACCCTCTCCCTTGCATGACGGTCACTCTTCTCTAATGCTGATACCGAAAGGCTTTGGAAACGAGATCCGGGTGACAATGAACCTCTTACTGGCATCTCGCTCTTCGGCAAGCCTTGCATTTCCTGGGCTCTGCAAGAGGACAGGAATATGTCAACTAACGATCGTTCGTCTGACACTCATCTGAGTTTAAAACGATTGACAAATTTTCATTCGATAAGTTACGGCATGATTAAGGTTGACAGGAATCATATTCATCAGAAAGGTGGACCACTGTCAAGTCTGGGGAATTCATCGCGTTTTCTGAGTACAACGAAGAACCTCCACGTTCGTTTCCCTGGATATGGAAAGCCGAAAGTGATATCATTTAATTTTGATTCAATTAAAGTGGGTAGTCCTGCAGCCAGAGCTGATTTACAAGGGGCCCTGCTTTCGACTCATTATTGTCGGCTCGCATAGATTCTGCAACCACTTTCCTTCAAAGCACCTTTGAAGGAAAGACCCAATGAAGAAGAATCGATGTTAATGTAGGTACTTCGTGTAAACATAGGTACATGACACATATATGAGTTCTTTGACAAACATTTCTCTTTTTTAGGACTAATGATATCAATCAAGTCCATCCAAGGCGAGGCTTTTGTGATTGTAGAAAACAATCGTTTTAACCAGGGATTCCTTTCCCCAATAAGGCCTATTCATGGCTACCTTTGAAACCAGTCTTTGCAGACGGGGTTACCGTGGATACAACAAAAATAAAACTGGAAACACACCTCAGCTGCATATTTCTGACCTCGTTGGCATAATGACTCTCTACATGCCTAGTCTTCAGTTTCTCTCTTTCCGCTTCAAAGATCCGATTCGCTTCCGCCTTCCGGAAATCTTGCTTTACCTTCTTCTCGTACGGCATCCGCTCTTGCGAGACAGCAGGGCTCTTCCTCTTTCCATCCGGTGACACATACTCCTCTTTGACAGAGGGAACAGCGCGCATGTCCTCTGGAGGGGTAGCCATTGAATGAATCACGCTCGTGCGAGCGTATGTACAAGTGGTTGGCTGCTTCCGGGAGACATGATCAGGAGCACCGCGGGATCCCTCGATGTCTTTGGCACTTCCGACTGGAATTTGCTGCGTCTTCTCGACGCGAATTTTTCGCGGGCGCCCGCGATTTTCTGCCGGACTAGGTACTGACCTCTCACCGCTTAATGTGAATCGAGGCATATCTGAGCCATCTTGACTGTTCTCTGGAATTTTCAAGTTAAAAATCTTAGCAAGAGACTGACCAAAGAAAGTTAACCATGAAAGTGATTGGTTGACTCTGTGCCATTCTTTCAAACTCTATTTTTAAAGATAATTTCACTTCATAATGCATAACTTCATCTTTTCACTATACATCTTTAAGCGGTGCGAATTCAAATCTCGCAAAATGGTAATTTGTACTTTTTTTAGTGGGTTATGATGAGGAAAGGCTATGGTGGCCTATACAAAGCCCCAACAAACGAAGAAAGAAGAAAGCTGGCTTAGAGTTGCTAAGAATCTAGGACATGTAGAAAAAGAAGACAATCGTTATCAATAAGAAAGGAGTTCTGGTTGGGACTGTGATTTGTTTATAGAAAAGATGCAATAAGTGGTGCGAATGATGATGGGGGAGCTTTGTGCTATGGTTATTCATAATCATAATCATAATTGTTTTTTAAACTTCAATTCATTGAACATAGTTTAAGTATACAATTATGCACCTCTCTAGTTACAGGTAGTGTATCACAATCATAACTATTGATGACATTCGTTGGAAGCTACTTCCACATTCATCCGAGTTGCCTTTTTCACTTGACATTCCCTTACCTCAAAAGTTGTTTATTTTCCAGTTGTTATTATTTCTTCTAGTCTGCGTTGCATACTCGATTTCGAGCGTAGCAGAAACCAGAGACAGAGCTCTGAGTTTCTTCTAAGGGAGTGGAATTCATGAGATGGTTTCCCGTTAGCTTCCTCGCCAATGGCGTTTTAAAAGTGACACATGGAGGAATCGAACTGACAACCCCTGTGTTGAGAGTCCGCATGCTTAACCACTAGGCCATGGCACCACAAATATATATATATAATATATAAGAAACGTAAGAGAAACCGGGGGTATTGTCCATAGCTAGTCAATGCTATGTGGGAAATGGAGATCGCTATGTATAGACTCCCCTGCGTTGTGAGTAACCACTACGCCACGGCACCAAGTTGCATTATAGCCTGGGCATTTTTAAAAGGTGACAGTAACTTGGGCGAATCGAAAACTTTAGCTGCACAGAGAGGGTCAATACGGGATGGGAATCGATCAGTGAATCAAGTAAGCCCGTGTAGTGCACCTACCAGAGCGTCTTTCCAGCTGCTTCCCCCTATCGCATTCCATACCAGACGTGGACAGGACTGGGCTGGGATATGGCACGGGGGCTGTTGAGCTCTGCTTGACTTTCTTCCCCGATTGACCGGGGCTCGCACCACGGTTTTTCATGTAATCAGCAGCAGCAGCGACTCCGTGATCGAAGGGGCTGTTCGATTTTTTATCAACTTCGGCTCCCATTCGGACGGGGGTCGACTGATCCCGAGCAGCCTTTTCTTTGCCTGGAGAGAACTGAGCCCTCTCCGATCCAATGCCTTTCTTTTGAGGGGGTTGCCAGTACACCTCCTTCGGCACCCACGTCTTCGCTTCGATCATCTGCTTGTCAACGTATGAAGTGGGAGAAAGGTTCTTTGGAGTGCCAGATCTCGGTTCGATAACGGCCTGATTCTCTCCTGCAATCAGAAAGGCTTTCAATTGCCGGGTAACTCCTTCAGAAAACTCAGGATAAAAACAGCCTTAGAGGTTAAGCAAATTACACATCCCGTTAGAAATGCAATTCACATCGAAAATTGACACGTCGCTAATAATCATCACCGTCATGATTTTATTTCTTTAAACAAAAAGGCGCTTATTTGCAGCCATGATTGGTTAAAAGCCAAGAGATGAGAAGCGAACTTGGCCCTGTGCTAATACATGATAGCACTGACAACCTCGAATCGTCGGGAAAGATGCCAAATTCGCTTCTTCGCTTTGATTGCTCGAAAGAGCCCAACGCCATCACTATGGTCTAGCCCGGTCAAAGATGGCTGGTGACAGAAACAATCGAACAGGACAAAATGCAAGAAATTTCAGGCACATTTCAACAGACTTGAAACTGCTAGACAATGCGCAAGTCTCACCTTGAGCTGTCTCCTCGCCTTGCTTCTCCCCAGAGAATTGTCCCGGACCCCCGTACCGATTACCACCACCGATGACTTTGGGATTGCCAGTAATACTTTCCGGCTTTGTTGCTGGCTTCACGATTGGCCTACCGACACTAATGTTCGGCTGCAAGAATTCAGGCTTCTGTGGTAGGACAGCTAGAGGAAGCAAGAAAATTCAACGTCAAAAATCGTACGTTATTGATAACGGAAAGTATTTCAATGACGTAATGCTCTCTTTCCATCTCTCGACGAGGCAAGACATCGTGGGTACCAGAAAAAGCTTAGGACGGTGACCAGGCCTCTCTCACAGAGATCGAATACCTCTAAAGCTTCCTATTTGATATCATCGCATTTCCTTACGAGTTTGAGCCAAGAGTATGGAGTGCTGGTTAAATACCTGCAGTTCTTTCTCTGATCTGCTCGCTTCTTCCTCCAGATGTCATCGGGGCGAAGGGGGTGGAGCTCGGGCTGGTGGCATCCTTGGCATCTGTCTTTCTCAAGCCCTTGCCGGTAGGATCTCCTTTACCGCTCGTAGATACGTCATCAGAACTAGCATCACATTCGGGGGCATTTTCTCTTCCTAAAAGATCACACGTTTGGCTTTAAAAGTGTCTTAAGTATTCTGCCTAGTACACTAAACACTCAGAAAGGAACAAGTGAATCGATTCACTGTTGGTGGAGAACACAGCGCAGAAACGACATGAGAAGATAATCAAGTTGAGAGAAAGATTTCCAACTTGACGGAATCAGAAAGAAAAGCGGATGACACATCTCGATGGCAAACGAGTCTTAGAAAGGTAGCTAAAATCTGCACCAATCAACTTCCAATAGTGGCCCGAGTGCAATGTCTCAAGGGTGCAAGCTTGTAGCACCAGTGTTGTGGGTTCCAAACAAGAACGTCAAAAATAAAGCTCACACTCGAAACGAGGGAAGCAACTTGTTATAGCGATACCCATCCCATGGTATCATTGGGTGCGGTGGTCAGTGTTTCATCACAAGCTTTGCGTCAGGTATCCATTGGGGGGAGGGAGACAGACAGAGGGGAAATCATCTGATTTAACTCTCCTCTTAGCCTTTTGCTTTCTTCTTTTTTCCTTTGCTGGGGCTTTCTATAGGCCACCATGGCCTTTCCTAAACATAACTCACTAAATCCTGCAACTTGCCATCTTTCAAATCTAAGATCAATAAACTTGCTCTGATCTCTCTCTCTCTCTTTTCTTAGCCTTTCGCTTTCTTCTTTCTTCCTTTATTGGGGCGTTGTATAGGCCACCATGGCCTTTCCTCAACATAACTCACTAAGAAGAGAGAAACATATGCCAGTGTGCCTTGAAACGAGGACCTTCAGCAAAAGGGATAAGGGCTCTGACCACTGCTCAACTGTCCCGTGAACAACACTATGCCAATTACCCCACTGAGTAAATGGCTCAGCTTCACCTTCCGCGTCTTCATTAGCAATCAGACTTACACAGCACGGCACAATTGTACTCTAGGTGCAACTACTACGCGAGCTGCCAACACTAAATACGTCTAAAAGGCAACTGAAAACGCATTTGACGAGCCAGACCTAAAGAAATACGACCTCTTGCATCTGTGTTGAATAAATTTGGTGCAGCTATATGCTGAAGGAAATTTCGCGTAATAAGAGCTGGTGTGATATAAACCCCGTGGGTAAACAACGTACCTCTTGGCCTCGTGTTCAGATAATTCAGCAACATTGGCGAGAAATGGCGCTTGACGTCGACTTGATTGATCGCTCTTTGAATATCAGAGGGCTTGGCGAGGTCCCCGGCTACTGAGTCGACACTGGTAAACAGTCTGGTGGCATGCTCTTGCCTCAACTGGTTAAACAACGAGACAGAGAAGTTCGACGGCTGAAAGCCAGGCGACTCGCTTGCGAAACCCGAGATCGGAGTTGCGGCCGGACCGACTTTGGCTTCTTTTGGAAACAAATGTGAGCCTAAGCTTCCGGGAAGAATATCAGCGGCGAACGTCTGGTCGTCGGGGGAGGACGGGACGACATCTTCGCTCCTAACGTCACTCCCGATTCCGAGTCGTCTCAGAGTCGTACCGATGGAGGCGGCGTCTCCCGACACCGACGACAAGTCATCAAGCCTTAGTTTTGACCTGGAATCTTCGCTGGACTCACCGTTGTTGGAATCGGCAACGGCGTCAATCGGGTGCTTCTCCCCTTCCGACTCGAACTTGTCACTTGACTTGGTGGTTGCGGTTTGAAGGGCGTTGCTCAAACTGTTGTTGATCGTCTGTGGATTCAACGGGTTCAGTGTGGGACTAAACTGGGCGTAATTCACCCTGGAATTGAATGGCATCAGGCTGGCTTGACTTCCCGCGGAGAACAGCGTCTCCGGCCTAGGCACTTCCATACGGCCTCCCTCGCTTGTCCCTATCAACTCGGTCGGCTCTTCGCCTGTCGAAGATTCTAGCATTATCTTCGGCACGTCTGGTAGACCTTCTTTCGTCTTCTCTGCTTCTGCGAACGTCACATCCTTTAACGATTCGACTGCGTTTTCCTCTTCCGTCTTGATTTTTACTACGGGCGGAATACTAACACTCGGTATATCAGTACCAGGTTTTGTCATTGCAGAAAACTGCCCGATGCCTTGAGCCACATTTGAAACAAACCCTTGATTATTGACGCAGATATCAGGAATGCTAGCTTCGATTTTCCCATCCCCTAGTTGAGAAATCTGCGGCTTTTGTTCCACAAGGATCTTCTGTTGAGCCATTGTTGTTGTTGAGGTCGGTTCACTGTCTGCTCCAGAGGCGCGTTGAGTGGTTACAACGACCTAAAAAAGGACGCCGAAAACATCATCATTCACATCTACTATCATCCAAGCGAGAAACTGACACATACTTTAGTGCATGGCATATTAGATGCCGCGCTTTGCAGAAACCCAAGGAAGGAAGGGAGCAGACTTTTTTTGTAAGTCAATTTTAATGAAGCGTTGCCTTTCTTCCCGATAGCATTTGAATTGTGAACAGTGCAGTGTTGGAACCTGAATTACGACATTTACAGTAAACCTTGGCTATATCTAGGTAGCATTTTCATTTATATTTCTAGATTTTAGAATACAATGCATGGAAATAGGCCCTTTGGTGTATAGTTGGCTTTAATTAGCACTGTTGCTTTTCTAGTCACCAATTGAAAATAAATCGTATTATTGCTGCTATTAGTAATGTAATCTGCGACCAAATAGAAACTTTACGCCTCAAGGAACTTTATTTTCAAACGAAAAGACCTCAAAAATCGCGCTAGCCATAAACTGACTTGCAACTGGGGTTGAGTAATTGTTCCATAGTATCCCGAACATATGTGATATATGCAGCCCTTCCCACTGAGAATGACTTACCGCCGGTTTCGTCTCCTCTGCATCTGCTTTGTTCTGGTGGGCGTGGGCCTGGTGGTACTTCAGCCCGTTCTTGTGGCTGTACCGTTTGCCGCAGTTTGGTTCCGGACACTCGATTGGAGGCGGTGAGAAGCGGGCCTTTTTCTTCGTTCCTGAATCCGCACTTTCACCATTGGCTGAATCCGACGGTCTTTTGAACACAACCGGAACTCCGGTCGGTTCTTTGAAAGTCTGGTCGGGCTTCACATCCAGCTGTTCTTTCGTGTCTTTGTCGGTGAGCTCTGGCGTCTTCGATTTCTTCCCCTTGCGCTTCCCGTTCAGCTTAACGAGGTCTGCAGCCTTCACACTCGCACCCTCAGGGAATGGGTCCGGCTTAATTCTACGACAGACAAGTGAAAGACTTTACATCACTGCTGTCGTAACACCCACACGCGCGCTTATTATTATAATTCACGTTTTGATGTAGTAGCCTCATAATCACGTATTATTCACTTAATAAGAATTTACTAAAGTCACTAATATCTCATGTTAAGACCTGATTGGTCAGGATCAGTTCCACGCTCGATCTTGATTGGTTATTTGAATAGTATAGGTCCGCTATGCTTCACTCGTACCTAAGTAAGTTTCATATACCGAGGATGAAATAGAAGGAAAATAATCGTTGTCTTTTCTTCGGAGAAACTCTATAAATTTCAATCCAGAACTAACGAATTGAAAGATTTATTCCTACAAGCGCTAAACTTATTCCACTCCTCAGCGCTGTGTTTCTCCACATTACACCGTGCTGAGCTTTTGTTTTCTGCGCTGTATGGTATCATATTGTGCGGTAACATGGGTGACGAGAGTGGGGCACTTGGGCCCCCTAAAGGATATTAAAATATTTTTCACCCTCCGTGGTAAATCTTAATGATATGTTTTCATCGCAAAATTAATCAATTGGAAGAGAAAGACCAACGTCAAATATTGCGTACATGGCCACATCCCATAAGTGTCGTTTGAAATTAGAGCCCCACTTGGAGGGGCAAAACCCAAGAAGGGAACAGATGGGATGCGGTATAGCCCCCTAAACAATTTCCTTTCCAGAAGTACACCCTCTTTCAGAAAAGGTCAGCTGCGGGCCTGCTACAGCATCGCACGACACTGCACCGCCCTTTACTGGAGGGTGGTATTGTATTGCATTGCACCGTCCTGTACCATACTACAGTCTATTGTACAGTACGTGCTGAATTATACGACAGTATAATGCAACACCGTACTGTACAATAGGTTGTGTAGCTGCAAGACACTGCAACTTGCAGTGATATGGTGAGATTCGTGCGCAATACAAAGCGCTGGAATTCTTGATTGATGCCAACGTAGTATGCACAATCAAACAAGGGTGAGATTCAACGGGCAACAGATAAATGTTTACCTTTCGGACGCCCATCTACTCTTTCGGACGTCGATTAAAGCGCCAGAATAGATCTTGTTCCTCCACCTGACATTCAACACGACCAGACCTAGAACGAGAACGGTCGACGGGATTGAGTTGAGCAGCAACGTGATTCGTTGTAGACGAAACGAAAAAATACATTGACGTGAACGAAAGAGAGAGAGAGTGGTGACGAAAGGAGAAACGGTGATAACAGTAGCTCTGTAAAAGAAAATTGCATCGGAGAACATTCGCAAGATGATCACATTGATTAGCTACGAAAAACAACAGCGACATTGCTTTGAAAAACGGACCCGTGCCGTTCTCCCCTTCCACATTCATCAGCTTCGTAGCACTGCTGGAATGAATGCGGTAAACGGAGTACCCAAGCAAGTAGTCCTGCGCTGAACCCACTGACGGAGAAGCCGAGGAGAGGGAGATGAAGATCTTAAAGATGAACGTGGAAGCGTTGTTGTAGCGTGCTTTGACTGCAGAGTGACTTTGAGGATCGTAATCTCGTGGTCACTGCGCATACCGTACGGAAAACCGAATATTTACATAAGCAGGTCAGATCTCGTGAAATTACGGCCGTCTGAGAACACAGAAGTTCGTCAAGAATTTGATCCTTTCAATAAGGGGTTAAGTTGTGCATTCCGTGGCCACAAACGCGCGATTACGTCTGGTCATTACAGATAACGTGCTATTAAACTATAAATACAATTTACAAGGTCAGTCTGTACAGCCGTCGCTCTAACATAGAGCCCCTGCACCCACTACCATATTGTACAGCAAACAAAACAAAACCACTGAAAGAGACAGAGGTAAACATTTAAAGACTGGTTCGTCAAACGAAAACACGTTTGCAGTCTAAAAATGGTTTTCCACATACTAATGAGAGTAGGAACCAATATTTCTTCCACTCATCTCGGGCTGGGTTTTCCTTGATTAGATAAATTCATAATGCATAACGACGGGCGAGAGTAGCAGAAACCGTAGACTGTGCTCTGGGTATTTTTAAGGGAAGTCGACTTTTATGAGGTGAGTCGATTTCAAGTCCTTGGTGTGACTCGACCGGGTATCGAACCCATATCTACCGCGCACAAAACGTGCATTTTACAACTGGGCCAAAGGTGCGATAACTGCTTTTTTCAGTGGGTTATGTTGAGGAAAGGCTATAGTGGCCTATACAAAGCCCCAACATAGGAGGAAAGAAGAAAGCGAGCAGCTAAGAGGAGAGAGAGATAAGATCCAGTTTATTGATCTTAGGTTTGAAAGATGGCAAGTTGTAGAACTCAGGAAAGCAAGAAGAAGGCAAGACGTTCCATAAATTACATGTTCTTGGGATGAATGATGATTTGTGAGATAGAGTTCGTGAAGTAGGCATTGAAACTTGGAAAGGGTGTGAATGAGTTGAGCTTCTCGTGGTCCTGACACGCCTCAGAGGAGCTGGAAGTCCGCTAAAGCATTTGTAAAAGATGGAAAGATCTCCAACTAAACGACGATGGGAAAGAGGTTGGAGCGATTTGGTGAGGTTAGGATTATTGATGAGACGAATGGCTTTGGACTGGACTTTGTCGAGAAGACAGAGAGTAGATTTTGGAGCGCCACCCCAGACGTGGAAGCAGTACTCTAAAGAAGGACGGATTTGGGACTTGTATATAGATAGAAGGTGAGAGGATGAGAAAAACCCGCGGGCTCTGGCGAGGAAACCGAACTGAAACCGCTTAGCATAGCCGACCTATAAACAACGAAGTGAATTCAGATTCAGATTCTAATAGCGTTGATTCTAATAATTGACTGACGTTGTCCTGCAGCAACAGATAACTTTCCAATGCAACCGGCCGTGGACAACGGATGTGGTTGCGTAGAGACTCGCAAAAGGCACATAAGCGCGTAGTTACGAAACTTTAAGCGTGGAACTCTTACGCAAAGCAGGCAAACTTAATACTGCGGAGCCTGATCCAACGTTGATCCAACATTGAAAAGCCAATGCCGCAAAATGTCGCATATTTTTGAGTTAATTCCTTCATAACTCTATGTCACCAACATTTGCCAGACGCTCTTCAACTTGTGCGTTTTCCAAATGCGGGAAGCGAAGCCGACGATGTTATATACATGTCATGGTTGCACCGCAACAGCAACTACACGGTCACCAAGTCATTACTTAGTCATGCGATGCTTTTGATTATGTGGAAATATGGCTTAAAATTCGAGCATTCTTCAGTGCTGTCCTAATCCCGCACGCCTTCATGATTAAAGCCAGGATAATCGATGTTTAAGGAATCACTGCTTCATCGCGAGAGTGAGGTCAAAGGGATTGCGAAAAGGAAAATAAAGATTTGGTAAGCTGGAAAACGAGGTAGCGACGGTTACGTCTATTTGGCCGAAATAAGCTCTCAATCAGTGGTGCAGTGGTGCAGTGGTTATGCGTGCGGAATCAGGGGTTGCGAGTTCGAGTCCTGCATGTGTCAAAACAAAATGCCATTGGTGATGAAAGCAGCGGGAAGCGACATCATTGAATCCACTTACCAAAAAAACTTACAGCCCTGCTTCTGGTTTCTGCTAAGCTCCAAACAGTTAGGAGCCATGTCTCCTACGCACCCGGTCCGCGATTTCGAAGGTGCATAATCGAGATCACTTGATAAATACGGTAGATGAGGTGTTGTTCGCAAAGGACAAGTAGTTGAAAGGAAAAAGCCCATTCGGGGTATTTGGGTGATTTTCACATCGTATCATCAGTGAGGATCACCCGGGAACGGTGCTGTCTGGAATGGTGCATGGCCACGAAACCGGATCATCCGGCTTGGACACCTTCTTGAGGTGCGCAATCGTGGGTTTTAAAGGGCAGAGGCCGCGGGACACCAAAAGGGCAGGGGCCCGGGCTACCAAAAGGGCAGGGCCCTGGGCCACCGAAAGGGCACAATGGAAATATTACTCAAAGGAGGTCGAGCCTGGGTTTATATTCTCCCCCCTTGGAAACGCAAGAAATCCTACAGGAACTTCCCTCCTTTCGCTATTTTCCTTTCATTCACATAGCAACCACCCGTAAGTCATTAACAACTACTGACCTCAGTGTTGACAATGATATCAAATCATTTCATTTCCAAGCGGCCGCCTCGTTCCGTCTCTGGAAAAAGGGCACCTTCGTCCTATTGCGGAAAAGGGCGGGGACCTGGACCCCACGACCCCCGCAGTCGCGCGTCTGCTTTCTGGCTGCATCGAACCCAAACTCTTTCAGACGTAGAATGGAACGGGAGAAGCCATTTTCGAAAGTGCATTCCCGTCAAAAAGGGAGAAGCCTGAGCAACTAGACAGGCTGGCGGTACCTGAGGTCTGGTCGGGATTTCAGCTCGAGTTTCGAAAAAGAAGTTGTTTTTCATCATGATCACCACGGGACTCTTTGGCAGTGAACAATGGCTCTTTCTTCATAACGAATATCTTAAGTACATGCAAAACGATTCACAGCTGTCACACTCGAATCTCTCTCTAAAGACCGTCCACACTGCAATAGAATCCCACAATCTTTTGCAACTTGAGCCACCCACCTGTGACAGAGCGATGTCTGTGCGCCTACGTCAACGAACTGCTCAGCAAAATATTTACAAACCCTACGCGCGATGCGGACAACATCTGCTGATAACGTGTCATCCATGATTACAGCGTCGTTAGTGGCGAGCTTATCGACCGGCCTAGAGTTTGAGTCAGGCACCTCGTCCTACTTGGCATGGCCCTGGAAAAGCCCAGTCGATGGCAATCCCAAGTCCATGACGACAAACGCTGGTCAGCGGCATCTGAAGCTCCTCCCAAGCCCGGACAGATGATTGGGAGATTTGGTCAGACTATAATCATGAACCTATTGGTGCCTTAGAGCAACGACTAACAAACATCAACTAAACGCAAGATTAATATCAAACAATACCCTTTACAAATGTTGCAATTGCAGTCTTCACCAGCCCAATTCGCCAAAAACGGAGACCGAATGATTGTTACTAACTACAGGAACATTTTCGAAGCATGCTACCCCGTGAACGCTATTATCTTCGTACATTGAGACCCAGTCTATGCCTTGGTAAGGTGTGTGCGCCTGCTAAAATATCCGGCATCTGCATAGTGGAACCGACTGAAAGGCTTCTGTAGTGTCCTAATTACGGAAGAAACCCGAGAAAAATGAAGAAATAGGATATGGCACTTTAACAAACACGGAGGTAGAGTCGGGGTCATCCAGGAAGATGGCAATTTTCGATTAGATCGAAACTACAAAAGCAGTCGGAGCATTGCATAATGGGTGACTCTATAGCGAGTGGTAATATTCTTACCCGTTGATCCTACGGTCGATGGTTCAAATCCAGGCTCGACTGAACTTTCACTCAGAGAGAAAGAGACTCTGAGAAAGAGAGAGACCCTGAGAGAGAAGAGAGAGAGACCCTGAGAAAGAGAGAGACCCTGAGAGAGAGAGACCCTGAGAGAGAGAGACCCTGAGAGAGAGAGACCCTGAGAGAGAGAGAGACCCTGAGAGAGAAGAGAGAGAGACCCTGAGAAAGAGAGAGACCCTGAGAGAGAGAGACCCTGAGAGAGAGAGACCCTGAGAGAGAGAGAGACCCTGAGAGAGAAGAGAGAGAGACCCTGAGAAAGAGAGAGACCCTGAGAGAGAGAGAGACCCTGAGAGAGACAGACCCTGAGAGAGACAGACCCTGAGAGAGCGAGACCCTGAGAGAGACAGACCCTGAGAGAGACAGACCCTGAGAGAGGGAGACCCTGAGAGAGGGAGACCCTGAGAGAGACAGACCCTGAGAGAGCGAGACCCTGAGAGAGAGAGACCCTGAGAGAGACAGACCCTGAGAGAGAGAGACCCTGAGAGAGAGAGAGACCCTGAGAGAGAAGAGAGAGAGACCCTGAGAAAGAGAGAGACCCTGAGAGAGAGAGACCCTGAGAGAGAAGAGAGAGAGACCCTGAGAAAGAGAGAGACCCTGAGAGAGACAGACCCTGAGAGAGCGAGACCCTGAGAGAGAGAGACCCTGAGAGAGACAGACCCTGAGAGAGACAGACCCTGAGAGAGCGAGACCCTGAGAGAGACAGACCCTGAGAGAGGGAGACCCTGAGAGAGGGAGACCCTGAGAGAGGGAGACCCTGAGAGAGAGAGAGGGGGGGGGGGTGTCGCTAGCTTTCTGCAATTTCAGGTCTGGGAATCACGAGGTATGGCCACATCACGAGGAAGGGTCTGGAAACTGCTCGATAAGCAAAGAAGCTTCTCACTGTCCAAAAATCTGCCATCGAATGATAGGTAGGAATCATAAGATAGTTTCTAATTCATCCTTCCAATTGACAAATTACCAAGGCGATTCTAACATACATTCATGCATCACAACGCATTTGATAGGTCCATCCCCTCCTTTCCATGAACAAGGATTATTTCGTGTTATCCATGTTTCTTGTGCACTTTCCTGCCATAATATTTGTGTTTCTGCATCCCTTATATATTCGCAATAGAAATCTGTTTCAATGAGGGAGTCGGATGAGGCACCCAAAC
The DNA here is from genome assembly GCA_964026355.1 of Pseudorhiza aurosa. NCBI lineage: Eukaryota > Metazoa > Cnidaria > Scyphozoa > Rhizostomeae > Lychnorhizidae > Pseudorhiza > Pseudorhiza aurosa. Next base: position 2,463,584 of record OZ032122.1, read on the forward strand.
CTAAATCTATGCATTACTCACGCGTAACAGAACACATGGAAATTCCTTCCTCTGTTTCGCCTGACATCCATTTTGAAACTGACTGAATTAATTGTTAAATGCTACAGGGTTGTCATGTACTTCCATGCTCCCTGTGACACCTCTCTATTCTGCGCTGTGGTTCTTTTATGAGCATATAGAAAAATAGTGAATTTCTCAAACTAGCTACTAGCTAGCAGGTTGGGTATCGCGTGATTCCTTGTTCCACATCTTGGAGCTTCACTCAAGTTTCACCTGATCCCTCGTAATGACCTATCAACCTTACAACTCACTTCCGAATCTTCACTTCAGCTTCCATAAAAAGCTTCCAACATGTCTACTCAAACGCTTCCAACTGAAGAACGATGGCTTTGGATAATTCTGTGCTCAATCAGTGGTGAAAAAACATCAATTAGAGAAGGCTTATCGAAGAAAATACTCACCCCCCGTCGTTTCATGCAGCACGATACCATGAAGATTTACCACTGTGCCTGGTTTCGCAGGTTTCTCCGGGGGATCACAATTCATATTTTTCGCTGGTATCAGACACAGGAGCTCCTGGAACAAGATCGATACAATGTTATGATCGAATACCATCAAGAAATGTCTCAATGGTATGAAATAGGAATCGGTTTATCTATTTCTTTTCCCTGGCACTACCGAAGGCATACTTGGTCCTTCTTTCTCGGCAAAAAGTCTACGCATTCTTATTGCAGGATCTGGTCTAAACTGGACTCGAACCGTGAAACTAATCCAGGAAATCAGTCGTTCAGGTACTTGGCAAGGTGACAATAGCATCGTATCGAACATAGGGTTTGAAGTGGGGACAAGTTTAACTGAAAGGGGGATTTGGCGACTTTGCAGACCTCCTTGAAACTAGTTGATTACTTTTGTACAGCAAACTCGGCAGTGTGGAAGTTAATGACGAGAAGACACGGTTCCGTGATGGAAATGCGACCTTACAACGAAACAAGGTGTCAGGACAGCTCAATGGTAAGATTCTTGCGCATTGATCCTATGGTCAGTGGCTTGGGTCCCATCTCAGCTGAACTTTCACTCAGAGCGAGGAGAGTCGCCAGCTCTCTGTAATTCCAGGCGTAGGAATCCCGAGGTGTGGTCACATCGAGAGGAATGACCTGGACACTGCTCGATAAGCAAAAAGCTTCTCAGTGTCAAAATTTCTACCTTTGACATCTAGGTAGAATCATTTGTAGAAAAAAAACAAGGTCTGCGGATGACGCAGCGAGACGATTGCGGAGGCGATAATGTACGCGATCCGAGAAGAACCTGCTATTTGGGTTATAGAATTAAAGAAGAGATTAACGACAAAGGAGGCAATTCTATACAGAACGCTGAAACCAAGAGAATTCGCAAGCCCACAGTTTCCTTTAACAACATACGGTCAGCAGTAGATGTTTTGCTAAAATTGCCCATAGCCCAGCGTTGCGTAAAAACCGACAGACAAGTCGGTACGAACAGGCTGATGGAGATTATCACAGATAAGTCAAGTGCAGAAGAAAGGATGGCTAGGCAAAACTACGATCGCATTGAACGAAGAAGGGTTCTGCTCTTGAATCAAGTTAGCAAGGTCTTAAAAAGAAATAACATCTCGCAAGTCAAAAGCAGGGCGCTTGGGTGTAAAATTTTGTCAGTTAAAATAAAGAGCGCCAGGAATTTCTAGCAGTTTACCTGCTTGGGTACGTTGCACAGTAGGTTCAATGCCTTGCCCAGTACTTGACGTCGAACGCAAAAGAACGAAAAGTGACAACAACAGATAGGTAAAACGGACGGACGAAGTGAAGAGCAAGTTTTATAGAAGGCTTATTTCCTTGGCGTTCGTGAGTCGAGTGAAGGTCAGGGTTGGGGAGCATTACAGAAGTAGAAACGAAATGATACATCGGTCAGTCGTTCCAACTCCACATCAATGTTCAAAATCGCCAGCTTTATGTCCTTTCTGTGGTGCCGTGGTGTAATGGTCAAACATGCGGACTCATAACACAGGGGTTCTCAGTTCGATTCGTCTGTGTCACAATAAAAAATACCACTGTTGAGGAAGGCAACGGGGAACCACCTCATAAAATGCACTTCCCTAGAAAATACACAGAGCCCTGTCTCTGGTTTCTGCTACGCTCGAAATCTAGTTTGCAACGCAGTTATGTCATTCCCAGTTACGAGGTGGGCTAACATCTAGAAGAAGCGTGGGGACACTGCTCGACGAGCTTCTCGTAGTATCCTGAATTTCATTTTCGGGTACTTGGCAAAAAATGCAGTAAAGCCATTGGTCACTAGCAGATGCGAACTATATGATATCGATTCAATTGCCACTTGAGGGCAAATTCTCGTAGAATAACCAGAAATGCTGGGAGCCTCTCAACCTGATACGATTACTTAATCCTTTGATATGTATATATCGGTCCATGGGGGGGGGGGTGTATTCAGGTTTCTAAAGCCTCTTAAATGTCTCGACTTAGTCTAACGAGACACGTGCAAACTTTCCAAGGGGGGGGGAGTGTATTCAGGTTTCTAAAGCCTCTTAAATGTATCGACTTAGTCTAACGAGACACGTGCAAACTTTCCAAGGGGGGGGGGGGGGAGGGGGGAATTATCATACACTGGGTGAAGAGCGACAAATATCAGTTGAGTTGGAGCTTCTACTGGAACGTGTCAGAATACGGCAGGCTGAAAACCAGACCTTGCACTAAGCATCGTGCCTGTTGTCTGTAAGCACAAACATTATTTCAACCGACAAATTTGATGTCAACAAAATGTTTTGTATACAATTTCAAGTATGCATTGGCATGGGCACTGGACCGAAATACAAACATCGTCAAGAATTTTCAAGGCTCAAACGGTTTCAACGTGTTTGCTGAGAAAATCCTCTCTTGTGAACAGATTTTCGGTTTCATTTGTTAATTCTTGCTTAGAGATTATTTGCTATCGAAATATGCAGCATGCGATATAAAGAGGTAACATTGCAGTGTCGTGTGTAAATCTCTGTGTTCGATGTTGTATGTTACACAAAACGCTGCTATAAATTTCCAAGCTCCAAGTGACAGTTTTTGGTGAGTTGTGTTATGGACAGGCCATGGTGGCCTATACAAAACCCTAAGCAAGGAAGAAAGGGGACAAGCTAGAAGAAGAGAGAGATAAGATCAAGTTGATCGATCTTAGGTTTAAAAGAGGACAAGTTGTAGCACTAATCGCATTTGCACGTCGTTGGCGAGTCTCACGGTGACGTGCAAAAATCATATCCTACCTAAACATTGGTTCTGGATGAAATATTCATTTCGAAATGCTTCTGTGCTGTGTGAACGATAAGAATCCTACCTGGGTCATTTCAGCCTCTTGTTCTAGAGTCAACTCCATCTCATCCACAACTGATTCAGTGCCAGTTTGCTCGTCTTCTTCTTCGTCTTCGTCTTCGTTGTTGTCATCAAAGTCGTCCTCCACATCATCATTGTCATCATCCCTATCATCATCATCCCTCCGACGCCTCCCTCCCCCATTGCCACCGCCGTTGCCCTGGCTGCCTCCACGCTGCTGCCTACCTCGACTCGTCCTTCCCTCTCCGTTTTCGCTACCGTCATTAGACTGCTTGTCGCACGAGCTGTTTCCCCTTTTTCCAAACGACTTCTTCCTTGGTCGTCCTCGCCCGCATATTTGCACTTTCATATCGGGCGCTTTTCGCCTTGTTACTCTCTTCATAATCGCCCCGTTGATAGTGGACTTGTCTCCAAGTTCCTTTCCACTGTAGCGACGAACTATTTCTCCTTCGATGTCATTACTAATCGTCTCAATGTGTTTCAAATCTTCCGCTCCAAGGCCTTCCGTTCGCTGCTCGTCGTCGCGTGTAGACTTCCCCTCTTGGTACGACTTCAGCAGGGTATGAACACGCTTTGTGATACTACTATCGACGCTATCGTTGGGCTGGCAGTCAATTTTCCAGCCCGTTCGATCGTAACACGAACTGTATTCGGCCTGCTCTGCGCGTCGAGGAACATCTGTTTCAAGAACGGGACTATTCAAATTTCCCGTAATGTCTTGTTTTTCACAACTTTCCTCGTGTCTTTGTCTCGTGCAGCCGGGCGAATCACCAGCAAACTCACCATACTGATTCGCCTCATTGGCAGCTTTTTCGATGATAGCCCTCGCTATACTCAGTTTGCTGTGAGAATCTACAGAGCTGTCATCTGCTGAGCCGGAATGTTTTTTCTGCGAATCTGCGCCAGCCAAATACAGGACACAGCACGAGTCTTGCGGTTTCAACGAACGAGTAACCTGCATAACGCCCATTTCTTGCGGTTTCTTGCGGACTGAGTTGTAGAGGAAACTAATTTTGGCTCATGAAACCTCACCTCTAATTGATTAACACAAAGGAGAGTCTATTCGTGAACATGCGCTTCGAAGCTTTAACGGCCACACTCTGGGGACACCGGCATACTCAGCCCTAAAATAGAAAAAGCACTGCCAATGACTCAATACAAGGATGAATACGGCTTGACAAGAGTGCCCAATACGAATGCAAGTGTAATTGTGGGCTACGTCAGTGAAATGACCATTAATCTGACAAGAAACGCCCTTCACGATAAACCAATATATCAGAGAAGGGATCTCATGCCATCCAGACTGATACTCATTTCACTTGAGATGAGAAATGATCTATATTGTTTTATCAACGCCTTGACATTAACAATACACTTGAATAGATAAATTCGGTCCACAGCGTGTGCAACGACGGACCAGGATCTTAGGAAAAAGATAAGACCAGAGAAGTTTCAAGCGAAAACGAAAACGGTAAATGATGACAATGATTTTAAAAGGGAAATCAGCTAACATGATATTCTTCATCCTGGACGCCATGCAAAGTGGGTGTCCATGAGAAAAGACTATAGCAAATTTATTAGAAAAGTGAAAATGTTGGTCTGTTTGAGCCCCCTGTATCATCATATGAGAGAAAAAAGCTTAACCATTTACTAAGTTCAGCAGCGTCAGAGAAAATTTAGAAAGCACATCCTAAACTGAAGTTCACAGTTAAGTTGACCGTGAAATTAATGTTTGAATCAATTAGGACTTAGAAAACAAATAATTAATGATTTGAAAATTGGAGCACCTCAGAACCACTACCTTCTAAATCAGGCACATGTATGGGAAGTATGGAGATGTATAAAACATAGGACACAAAAAACAGGGATTCTAAAATGCCTTTAAATTCATGTATTGGATGCTAATGATCCATGCAGAAAAATGAGTTATACACTGCCTTTAAATAGTGAGGTGTATAATTGTAGATTTAATACTGCACTCAAGGAAATTATCAAGTCTAAAAGGATAATTATCACTGATGATGATGACGATGATGGTGGTTGTGATAGTGATGATTTTAATGATGATGATGATGATTTTAATGCTGATGATGATGATGATTGCAATGATGATGATGATTGCAATGATGATGATGATGATGATGATGATGATGATGATGATGATGATGATGATGATGATGATGATGATGATGGTGATGATGATGATGGTGATGATGGTGATGATGATGATGATGATGATGATGATGATGATGATGATGATGATGATGATGATGATGGTGGTGGTGATGGTAATAATGATTGTAATGATGATGATGATAATTGTAGTGGTGGTGATGATGGTAGCAATGATAGTGAAAATAATGATGATGATGATAATTTATAAGGATGATGCTAACTATCAAAATTTCTATAACCATTAATATGATAAAAGAGTGCCATCATCATTACAGTAATGGTGTCAAAGCTGTTTAAAATGATTTCAGTTATTTCAGCAGTGATAATAGCAAGATGAATTAATTCTAGGAAATCAGAGTAATGCTTGGATATCATCAATGCCAACAGCGCCGATAAACATAACAACAATACAGGTAGCTGCAATGCACAAAATGCAGCTGCAATCGACTCCACAAAGCAAAGAATATGCAAAAATTGCAACTATGTTCCCTTTGAACAAAAGATATTTTGCCTTGCTTACCTGAAATCTTAAAAACAGACCTATTCACTGGGTAAACAGCCTAAATGTAAAGCTGAGCCCTGTAGTCAGAAGGTGCTTAGTGGAGCACCTTGCTAGGAGGCCTTATCCTGATCCAAAACATTAAATTCACTTTGTTTATGTAAATATTGATATATTCTATTGCTTATTAAAACTTTCAATTTGTTATGATAGTGATTTACCTTCAGTGGGCACCAATTAGCCTTCATTCTGGTAAGATTTAAAAACATCTATTGTAAAGAAATTAAAATGATCATTATGATATGGGGTATGGGGGCTGGTTATATTCCCTGCCACCTTAACCGCAAGCTTTGTGAGATATATAATTACAGCTAGGTGGATTCCAATCTATTCATAAAATTACCTTCGGAAAAGGAACAGTAGTATTCCTGTAAAATTTTGGCACATTGACAGATCTGTTTTGGGCAAAATTTTTGACCTTTCATTTGCAAGGAGAATGGCAAAAACTTCCCTTTGAAACATCAAGAAGACTAAAAATCTAATTAAACAACAAAAGTATTACCTAGCCATCTTGGGAATGTCTTCATCAATACATTTGCCTTAATTTATGTTGAAAACTATACATTATGAAGGGCAATACAAAATAATGGACCTGGTGATTACCTTCAGGGAAATTAATGTAAAAAAGAACTGAAAATGCCCTTGAATAGTGTTTGTGAGATTCTTAATTGGGTCATGAAACAAAGCCAAAGATCCTACTTTGCATGAATCATAACTCTGTTAAGAGGGGAGTCAATATTTCATAAATTTTCTGTAAATATTCATTGAATCAACAAGAAGGCTGAGGAAAACATTCTAGAGAGAGTTATGTCCCAAATGAATAATTCAGATAAAATAATCACAAAGTCCTATGGATGATTGAAAAATTCATTTGCACTGCAAGCATTCTTGGTGTTTAGCAAATGTTTGGCTAGCATGTTATAGTGCTTCTCTTTGTAACAGTGCTTTTCTAATCTTCAGCAATACAAAAATTGCTAATCCTGTCCATGCATAAAATGGCAGTGCACTTCTTTCAAAACAAACATTCATCCATGTTGCTGCTTGGTTAAAATCATACCGTTAGATGTAAGACATAACCGGATTTGGAATAAAATGCTATAACTTAATAACAAAAAACAGGAATTTCTGAGGTCGAAAGGTGAGGAGATCCGTAAAAAAGCAAGCAAAGCTGTTGCCCTCATTTTTCAAACATTGCCAGGTCTGGTTACTGCTTGTTTAAAAGAAAATCAGACGATGAGCGGAATATTATCCGAGTTAACCTTTTCCAGTCGTTCATAAATAGCAGCATCGATATTTTGCTAAATTCAAATGACTTCAAACACAGCCTTTTATTAGTATCTTATGAAAATTGAAGACCTTTGAAACCTTTCGATTCTATTCAGCAATCATAATTTTTGCAGTGGATGATGGCTTAGATTTTATTCAGGAAGAGTACGCAGCTGAGCAGACACAATTCATGCCGTGACTTAGAACAGAAAATTGTTCACGAAAAGGGTAAGTAATTGAAAATTATGAACACGCGAAGTGTTGAAGCTGTCATTTGATGTGAAAGAATACTTTCATTAGCCTTGACCTTGTCTGGACGACATAAGCTTGGAAATATACCAATAAAGCAGATGGCCGATTAAAATTAATGGAACTACCGAAGAACAGCTAGCATCGGCAAGATCTTGATAAACGAGTTCCCATTATATGAAAGAGAGCAAGGCCTATCCGATATTAACATGATGGTGATTGCCAAATAAATCTAAACTTCCATCTTTCCATTTGCTTGATTCGGGATAAAAGACACAAAACCCTTGAAACAGAATGATCTTGATTCTCAAAAAACAAGTCCTTGAAGTTCATATTTCTATGCTTGCCTGAGAATAAACCTACGTACATCCGCATAAACGTTCTGTCGCTTGCCAAGCTCATAATGGGCCTAAGTGGGAACAGTTCGACGACATCAACGGATGTTAGCTTGAGAGCGAATCATCAACGAGCAGGAACGTACCTGAATAGTTAGGAATACTGTTCACAGATCTTCTCGCCTTCGTAAAAATGCTGTTAAAAAAATGGCGACTTTATGAGGCTCGCTGAATCCCACAGCGCGACCACATTTGCGCGAGTAACAATGCAGATTGAACGACGTCGGCTCTGAGTCCCACTTGGGTTTCAATGCGTGAGAAAGCTTTTGTGTTGGAATACAATGGAGGCCAGGATGAAAAAAACGGGAATATTGATTGAAAGCACCAACAATTAGCCAGCCCGAGGGGGAAATGATAACAAAGCAGGTGCGAAAAAACAGCAAAACTCCAGGTTCAATGGTGGATGGGTAGGATAAAAAAAGATATCAGCGTCTCAAGGGTAATGTTTCTGGCTAACAAAGGGATGATGGTCTCATGTCAAAAATGGGTGTCGTATGATGGCTAGCAAAGAGAAGATGATCTGCTCTCAAAAAGTGGTGTCTTATGATTGCTTGACAAAGAATTGAACGTTAAATCAGCAATGATTGCAGTTTCCAATTCTGTTTAACTTTAATAACAAACACTGCATTCCGGTATGGAGCAGTTAGAATGGAGCGTTATTTCTGAATTTAGAATGCAGCATTGTTTACCTGGCTTGTGACAGGAGAATATTGCATAGAATTATGACCACATGGTGTCTTTTTTATCATCTTAAAACCGATTTTTAGGGCACTGAGAAGCTTTGCTAATCCTTCCCCTTAATGCACTGGTGTCCAAACTTTTTGAATAAGGGGCCAGATTTTACATGGCTAAATTTATAGAGGCCAACCTTGGCTGAATATTTTTGCATAGAGCAAAAATACGTTCAAGCAAATTTTAACAAGCCATTTTGTGTTTCATATTTGCTTTCTTATTCTAATCCTTTTACCTATATACTCTATGACAGAGGCTGCAGGCCGGATGAAATTTGACATTTGGCCCACTGGCTTAATGTGATGGCATCACGTGATTCCGATGCGCCTGAAATTACAGATAGCTAGAGACTCACCTTATCATACGTTCAAGTCAAGCTGTGGGTGGGGTTTGAACCCCATATTGTCACACCTGGGAACTAATCACTTAACAGTGAGAGTGGGCAGCAAAGTAAATGGGGGGGGGGGGGGCAGTCAGGTAAAGGAAGACTGAGCCACGGCCAGTGCTTTCGGCAACTTCAGATTGCCAGCTCCACTGCTTATTGTGGAGACGATGCAGAAACCTCACGTTGGTGTCCCTGGATATCCACTCACGAAAGTGATCTCAACTCTTTAAAGAAATTTCACCTGAACTTAACTGAATTTCGTCGGCTCGTAACCGATTCTGCAACCACTTTCCCTCAAAGCAATCTTCCAATAATGCCGGCTTTGTCAATCTTGTTCATCAACAATGAAGATTATTCGAATCGGAAAAGCCAAATATTCAACGAATATGCCAAAAACTATGATGTTATCAACCTATCACAAAAGCTGAGCTTAATCAATCGAAGGAAAAATGCAACAAAAAGCTTGCTACGACATTGCAAGCAAATTTGAATGAAATACTCGATTAAGAAGAAGTGTTTACTGTGTGAATGGGGTTTCTTCTGAGAACAAATGAGCTTTGACGATTAGAATGCTAAAAAATTGAATACAGGATTTCACTCTGCCAGATTTTCAGCAAACTTTGCATCGTTTTTCGATGACTGTAACCACACTATGCTTTGAAATAAGGCTTTGCAGGAGACAGACAATAATAAATTTCATAACGTCATTCAGATTAATCGCATATTATACAATGGGCTTTTACGAAGGGCTAAGCCACGGACTTTAAAATTGATAAGCTGTTAATGTCAGTGCCCTTAATTTTCCAATCGGAATTCCATAAGGCCCCTTGCACGAATGATAGTTTCCCCTGCTTCAAAAATACCTTTTGCTGAAATGGATCAGGGTTCTGCACCATCTTGCATGAGCCTCAATTCCAACTTCTCGAGTGTAAAACATGAAGAGGCCAGCAGGAAGAGTGCATGGAAGATTAACCGTCTGAGCCAACGAGAACCTTGTACGGCGGGCATCAAAAAGGGAGGCTTGGTTTCTCCTGACTAGTTATGAGATTGTAGATTTCCCTTCTTTGAAGTACAGGAAGAAAAAAGGCAACGACAAAACTTAGAAGCAGAGGCAAATCGAACTGGCTTTTTAACTTTTTAACGGGGCCTTAGAAAACTTAACTAAAGCAGGGACCCGCAGAAATATCAGCAAAAGACAGAAGAGGATGGCAAAAAACTGATTGGAATGCGCCATATTTATAAAGAAGTGCCAAACTAATGCCAAAAGTTGTATCTGTGAATGCCTCCATGGCATGATTAGTTTCAAACATAACCAGAATGGTCTCAATAGATCGAATTCCTGGTCATTTTTCAGCAGGTCATGGGTATAAAACCAATTAACATATGGCGTGCACGCAAATTTGAAACTGGAGTCAAGAAAGCCTTCATTACCACTGCCATGTGAGTGGTATAGTGGTGAAGTGGTTAAGTGTGAGGACTCATAACGCAGGGTTGTGGGTTCGAATCCTGCGAGTGTCACAAGAAAAACACCATTGGCGAGGAAGGCAACGGGAAACCACCTCATAAAATCCCTTTCCCTGGTAAGAAAGTCATAGCCCTGTCTGTGGTTTCTGCTGCGCTCGAAATCGAGAATGCTTAACACCATTGGCGAGGAAGGCAACGGGAAACCACCTCATAAAATCCCTTTCCCTGGTAAGAAAGTCACAGCCCTGTCTGTGGTTTCTGCTGCGCTCGAAATAGAGTATGCGACGCTGTTTGGTCACTTCCATGCCTCTCGGCAGAACAGTCCCCGTGTGGCAGCATAAAAGCTTCTTCACACCCTTTCCAAATATCAAAACCTAATCCACGAACTCTATCCCAGAAATCACCATCCATTCCAAAAAACATGCAATCTATCGAGAATCTTGCCTTTTCCTCCTTTTCAGGATGCTACAATTTTTCATCTTTCAAATAAAAAATTGACAAGCTTGATCTTGTCCCCCCCCTTCTGTAAGCCTTCTTCTTTCTTCCTTTTTCGGGTGCTTTGCTATAGGTCAACAGGACTTTTCCCCCGACATAACAAACTAAATTGGGGGCTTGATGGAGATCAAAGTGAACTGGATTCATGGTCTGGGGTACGTCCCCTTGATACTTTAAGAAACTAGGCCCATAAAACGCCGGAACAATGCCCCTTCCAAAAGCTATTTATAGTTTTACGTCCCTTCTCACATACAGTCTGACTTGGAAAATATTTTCATATGCTATGGATAATGAAGCAAGACAGAATCATAATGGTGCTTATTGTACACTGTAGAAGTGTAGGAAGAGGTAAAAAAAGATTTTAGTACAAAACGCAACGAAACATTTTTTGAGCAGACATAAAACCACGAAGACCAACGAGAAGAAACGAAAAGCTTACGAAAGACTAATGCTTTTATAAAGGATCACTGTAGAAGCTTCATATCTATAAAAAGAGCATCGATTTCTTTGTGAAAGAGGGGGGCTACATCCTTGCTAGCGCAGTGGGCGTTAATTCCCTTCAAAGGGGGAGGCATATATTTATTAGGTGATAAGGAAGGTTCCCACTAAAAGGACAGGAACTTATTTGAAGCATAGAGGGCCAATGTTTGATGCTTTGCCTAAAACCTCTTATGACGCTAACGGGATTCACGCCTGCAATCCAGTAGGCTACAAGATACTCACAGACATTAGCCAAGAAGTTTGTACAGTTCTTATACTTGTTACTGTGCACCTCGTAATTTATAAGCCGTTAACTGAAGAGACTTATCTCAGTTTTCGTTAAAGGCTTTCATGAGTAGGCTTCCAACCTTTTACGACATCGGATAAAGCACATCAGCCAAAGGGATCTTTCCGCAAAGTTTCGCCTACAAAGGCAAATTCTTCCTGATCAATATCGGCATTTCTAATAGAAATGAAGTGAGTGTTAATTATTAAAACGTAAATCATGGCTCAGACTAATAACATTAGCAGTAGATGCAGAAGAGCAGGTGACGATTGCGGAGAAAAATTTTCATAGCTGTGGAGGGCTTTAAACGAGGCTACTGAGCGGATAGATCAATGTACGTCTGGTCTTGAACTTGACTCTGAATTGGTTTCCATTAAGTCTGTCCTGTTTTGTTGGTGTGGAGGGCTTTGGCCATTCGACTTGCAGCAAATGCCCTGAAAAACAACACGAACATTGTATCATTGACTATCTGATCTGAGGGGGAAGTCTCCTCCATACCGCTTCACGAGTGTAGTGTTGATATGGGACCTAGCTTTCTTTGAAGAGTGATTGATTCGCTGTTAAACTGTTTAAAAGACAAGAGATGATAAAAGGCCTAATAAATCCAGCAAGGCATTATTTGGAAGGAAAATTTACGTCTAAAAAATTCTCAGCATTTCTTCTGACGCTTCTATTGATATTTACGAAAAAACCAACGCTGAGCGTTCCAAAGGTAGAGGAGTATCATCAATAATGCATGTGAAATATATAAGAAGAAGTATGAAACATAATTTGTGTGGCATGTGGCATTTAGTATGTATCACGTAGTGTAGAAATTACATGTAATTTATCCTCTCAAGATATTACCAGCGATAATAACAATGAAAGCATTTAAATAATTATCATATGAACTCGGCTTCGAGTCAGCTGCACCAAAGCACGAAACGAATAAAATCCAATAATTCAAGACTACACAACAGATATAAGTACGTAAGCCGTCTACAAATATATCCTAGTAGTGCAAAAATCCACCCCCCCGGAATAAAAGTCATTCAAAGGTTGCAGCTGCATCAAAAGACTCTTTGCAATCGAATGCAGTGTCAAAACAGATAAGGTGACGTTCCAACTCTTATTCTACATCTGTGATCATCATTCTTCCCATAACCTTTGCCCGATTAACGTGATGTTTGAGCTGCCTTGCAATCTAATGGAGTCCATGTTTCCAAGTTAGCGTGGTGGAACTTTTTTTTTCAAAGACAGGCCGCATGAAATGTGAACTTACATTGGCCTTCTCTTGAATATTGTACATAAAGCATGAATATAGCAGAAATATAAATATGCTCGAATATAAATGTGTATATATATATATATATATATATAAATATATATAAAAATATATATACATATATATATATATATATATATATATATATATATATATATATATATATATATATATATATAGCATATGATAAAGAATATATTATAGGCTATATCGCATATACTGTATATATGTGATTTTTTTTTCTTTCTTTTTTTTAGTGGGTTATGTTGAGGAAAGGCCATGGTGGCCTATACAAAGCCCCAATACAGGAGGAAAGAGGAAAGCGAGCAGCTAAGAGGATAGAGAGATAAGATCAAGTTTATTGATCTTAGATTTAATAGATTACATGTTCTTGGGATGAATGATGATTTGTGAGATAGAGTTCGTGAAGTAGGCAGTGAAACTTGGAAACGGTGTGAATGAGTTGAGCTTCTGGTGGTCCTGACACGCCTCAGACGAACTGGAATAATATCCCTGATCTCCTGAGAACAATGTCCGTTAAAGTATCTGTAATAGATGGAAAGATCTCCAACTAAACGACGATGGGAAAGAGGTTGGAGCGATTTGGTGAGGTTAGGATTATTGATGAGACGAATGGCTTTGGACTGGACTTTGTCGAGAAGACAGAGAGTAGATTTTGGAGCACCACCCTAGACGTGGGAGCAGTACTCTAAAGAAGGACGGATTTGGGACTAGTATATAGATAGAAGGTGAGAAGATGAGGAAAACCCGCGGGCTCTGGCGAGGAAACCAAGCTTTTGAGGTGCATTTTTAGCAAGGGAATGGATGTGAGTTTTCCAAGTGAGATTAGAAGAAAGAGAAAGACCACATTGTGTGAAAGAAGCTGAAGATGTAGTATATAGTGTATAGCATATAATAAATCGCATAAAGCATAAATAAATATATGGAAACATAAATATTTATATGCATGAATACATATTTATATACATAAATATATGTTATATATAGCGCATAATATAGTATATAGTGTGTAAAATTGATATATAGTGGATAATGCATTTTTGCAATACAGACCTGGTAATATCCAGTGTGAAAGCCAACCATATACCATGACATAAGCATGCTCGCCAAAGCATTACCACTTTCGCTGTCCGCATCGAAAGGAATTCCGATGGGTGGCGGTGGAGGCGGTATAAAACGTTCATGCTGCAAACGAAGACGACGAGCGTCATTTGAGTGCCAATGGCAACACAATTGATCACGACGAAAGGTAGACAATGGCGCATAATTCGCACAATGCTGTAACGGCCATCAAGGAAGTAGTTAGTGGGAGCGTCGGGATTGCCTTGCTTCACGTTTTCCTCGTGTTGAAATTTTACTGAGATTAGTAGTCCATACGGGTAAGTTGGCCTACTGGTTGCGGCCCGCAATTATGCAGCCTTCTGAATGTTTCACTCACACTAAATTAGTACCTAACATGACGCTAAGTTCGATCTGAGAACCAGAACAGATCAACCTACCTCAAACGTTATGGCCCAGTTAAGTGTCTCTATAGCAAGATGCTCCCAAGCCTTGCATCAAGAATGAGACTGATGGAAGGTCTCCTCTGTTCTACGTCGTGTTTCAAGAAATATCTTGTGTGTGTGTGTGTGTGTGTATGTGTGTATGTGTGTGGTGTGTATGCTTGAATGAGTGTGTATGTGTGTGTGTTGTATGTGAATGTGAAAGTGTGTGAGTGTGTGTGTGTGTGGTGTGTATTTGCGTGTATATGTATGCTTGAGTGAGTGTGAGTGTGTGAATGTGTGTGTGTGTGGTGTGTATGTGGTGTGTGTGTGTGTGTGTGTGTGTGTGTATGTGGTGTGTATGTGGTGTGTGTATGTGGTGTGTGTATGTAGTGTGTGTGAATGTGTGTGTGTGTGGTGTGTATTTGCTTTGCGTGTATATGTATGTTTGAGTGAGTGTGAGTGTGTGAGTGTATGTGTGTGTGCACGTCAAAGTAAGTTACATTTTCCAATAGAATTACCTGAGACAAAAAACCTGGCGGTGGTAATTTATCAGCTGGAAAGTCCCAAGACTTCCTGCCACGGCC
Organism: Pseudorhiza aurosa; assembly: GCA_964026355.1. Taxonomy (NCBI): domain Eukaryota; kingdom Metazoa; phylum Cnidaria; class Scyphozoa; order Rhizostomeae; family Lychnorhizidae; genus Pseudorhiza; species Pseudorhiza aurosa. The sequence goes on from OZ032122.1 coordinate 2,478,764, forward strand.
ATTTGCTTCTTCTTTGATCTGATGTTTACAAGTATGTCTGCCTACAAAACATAAAACCATCATCCATCATCAATAATGGGAAACAAACCAACAACTCTACGTTGTCAACAAACATCTGGGGGGCTTGAAGGGAAAACACAAAACGTCACCTACGCTTTCCTGGTCTATTGTAAGACGTACCAAACCGTATCCGGAAATAGGAAAAAACACACCAATTTTGCTTAACAAGCAAACATCAAATCATGACGTACCTCACTCGAAATGAACTTCTTAGCAAGCGATTTGACGCTATATTACATGAATATTTCTGTAAGAATTTCCAGTGATTTATGTTGGTGAAAGGCCATGGTCGACTATACAAAGCCCCAACAAAGGAAGAAAAAAGGAAGCGAAAGGCTAAGAGGAGAGGGAGATCAGATCAAGTTTATTGATCTTAGATTTGAAAGATGACAAGTTGTAGGATTGAATGAGTTATGTTGGCGAAAGGCCATGGTGGCCTATACAAAGCTCCAACAGAGGAAGAAAGAAGAAAGCTCAAGGTTAAGAGGAGAGAGATCAGGTCAAGTTTATTCATCTTAGATTTGAAAGATGACAAGTTGTAAGATTCAGGAAAGCAAGAGAAAGCAAGCCGTTCCATAAACTGCATATTGAATAGAGTTCGTGGATTAGGCAGTGAAACTTGGAAAGGGTGTGAATGAGTTGAGCTTCTGGTTGTCCTGACACGCCTCAGAGGAACTGGAATAACCTCCCTTATCTCCTGAGAGCAATGCCCGTGACAGTATCTGTCTGTCGAACTAGGGTAACTGGGGGTAAACTTGGGGTAAACTTGCAGCGAGAAAAGGAGCTGGTCACACTACCTATTAGCTTCGTGTGGCTAGAAGCTAATAGCCAACTGTGAACAAATTAGTTGTGCCATCATTATCACCTAAAAATGTCCCTGCTCAGGATGGGACATCTCTAAAAAAGTGCTTTTCTCTAGGATGGCACTTCCCTAACGAGTTTTTTTCTAGGAACTGCTGACTTCAGCTGGTCTCCAAAATGTTTCAATTTCTTGGCAGCCTTTGCTGAAGAAGGTCTGGGCTTGAGCACGACTTGCTTTGCTGGCGCCTTAACGGCAGCTTCCCCCTTGTGTTCCTCACTAGGTTTCGAAGATACCTTCTCTCTTTCAAAATTGAGGAATCAATGTTCAGTGCGTTGCGTGTTGAATTCAATGCGTTGATCTGTTTTGCTCCATTTTTACGTAATGTAGTATTTATTTTTAATGTAAGCAACTTTAGTCTTTCTGTTTCACGTAAGGCCATTGGTTAGTCAGAGTCTTTTGCTCCACATCACATTGTGTTAGTAGTATTGGAAAGTAGCCTTAGGCATTGAAATGTGTAATTTGTATTGTAAAGGAAAAAAATGTCATAACAAAATTTATTTCTACAACTTAAGAAGATCTGGTAAGTAGAAGCTGCATGGACTTCAACAAGAACACAAGCAGTCGTTGAATTTTCTGTAACAGTTGCCTTCGAAGAAATCAGGCTGTAAAGAGATTACACTTTTTTTTCTTATATATTCTCATACAACTTACAATGACAAACAATTACAATACAAAATCAAAGGGAGCATGGAAATACATAACAACCCTAAACCTTACACTAAACGTAGAGACACAAATATTACAGAGATTGTTACACAACATTTGGCTACAGAAGATTATACTA